>CM053622.1:674354621-674372945 GCA_028646595.1 Phalanger gymnotis
GTAAGCTATGGTTCTGAATGGATGATGACCAACAGAGAAGTTAGAAACTGGGCTACATGTTCCGGGGTGGGGGGCGGGGTATGATGAAAGAAAGTACCTCAGTACTCTACGTTAAGAAAAAGGCAAAGAGATGTTTGATAGGGAAGCTGAGAGAGTCAGCTTCTTTGGCCATAATTCCATAAGAAGTGTTCAGTTGAGGGATTTCATCGGACCATTATTGTCTGCTAATTAAAATGTGCAAATAAGGAAAATATTAAAATAGTCTTATAGCAGATTTTCCCATTCTCCATTTTTAGTTCTACTGCCCAGGTGTTAAACCTTAATAAATATATTATTAATAAATACCAATTTGCTGTTTAAGCACACACAAGATATCCTATTAAATCTAAATTAAAATGCTTTATTAAGTGCAGGGAATTCCTGAGGGGGTGAAGATGCATATAAGCAGACTGACTCAGAGGTTCATCCGCTCCTGACGCATTTAAATCTATAGATCCCAAATGGCCTTTCCCTTACTGCCTGTGACCCTAAGGCTCCCACCAGCACTCTGTCTTCTAAGATATTCGGTGTAGATGTATGTCTCTCTGCTTCCTGTTGCTTCCCAGAGCACTCCACATATTTTAAACTTCTTCAATGAGATCTCAGGCCCCTTGCTGCTACTATATTAAAGGGTCAGAATATCCTGTCTGAAGGTAAACTACTGTCTGTAGCTCAGGCCTTCAGCAGAGGGCACTTTGGAAGGACGCTGGGAGCACCTTATTGTTTATTATTTATAAACTAGCTCAAATCAATGATTCCTCAGAGATGGGCATAAGCAGGGGTGGGGATACAGAAAGACCCACTCTGCACACTCGGGCTTCAAAGAGGCGGTTATGGAGGTCATTCAGGCTATAGCCCTTTTTCCCTTCTAAAAAAAGAAGTGCACAGAAGGAGGTTGAGGGTAGGGTGATAGAGACACGTTTTCTGATTCCGAGTATTCTCTATCTTGTCCAAAATTAAGAGGAAGTCGGATAGAGAATAAGGGTACCTGGGAATGCTGATTCCTACTTTTAGAGAGTTGTTTTACACTCTTTGATAACTTGAATAAGATGAGTTAGCCTAAATTTGACCAAGAACTTTTAACATTTTACCCAATCTTTACATGAGACGTAGGAAGAAATGAGGAGGAATAGATATTAATAGGGCCCCTACTGTGTGCCAGGTACTATAAGAGTTTTATAAGTATAATCTCATTTTATCTCACAACAACCCTGAGAGACAGGTGCTATTAATATTCCCATTTGACAGTTGAGGAAACTGAGGCAAACAAAGGTTAGTAAATATAGTAAATATGTGCCCAAAACTCTAATAAATATCTGAGGCTGGATCTGAACTCAGGTCTTCTTGATTCTTGACCCAGTGCCCTGCCTACTGCACCACAATCTGTAGTTAAGTACCTACACTCTGTTGATCTCTGTGGGCTAGATGACCTGGACATTAGATTGTAAACTCCTTGAAGTCAGGGACTATCTTTTGCCTCTTTTTTCTATGCCCAGTGCTTAGCATATTGCCTGTCCTATAGCAGGTGCTCAATAAATGTTAGTTGATCAGACATAAATGAGAGGAAGGGCGTTAGAGAGGAAGATTAAAGGGGCCATTGAAGAGATCTACAGGATCTGAAAGCACTTTGATGGAAAAAGTCAAAGCAAATGTGCCTGAATCCTAGTCTTCTGCTTGACAGGAAAGGTAGAATCAGTGAGGAAAATCCATAGGAAAGCAGACTTCAACTCATTCTAGAATCATAGATCTCGAACAGGAACCAGACCATCTACTCTAGCCCCCTAATTTCTAATAATTAAAGAGTTCCCAAAACGTAGTGTGCTATAGAATAAGGTAATGAGTTCCCCATGATTGGAGGTCTTCAGAGGATGATGACTACTTGGGAGTAGTTTAAAGGGGCAGAATGGTATGTTAATATAGTGTTGGACTTGGGGTCAAGGGAGCTCTGATATTTATTGTCCGTAACTATCATCCGGGGTGGCAATCCTCATGGGGGTGGGGGGGCACCAGCCCTAGAACCATCCAAACCAATCATGTCTGCCATCAACAACCCAGGACTAGTAGTGCCCCCAGACCACCAAACCCGTCCCTAACACGTTTTAGAGTCACAACCTGGCAGTTGACTCTATAAGGGCTACAGCGCCCCCCGGCTCATCCCCATTTACACTCCTGCCTCCTAAGCTACTGAAGGTCCAGAAGAGAAAGTTCAATGTCCTTGGAAGCATCAAATGAATCAAAATCAAGAAAATATATAGCTTTATTGATGTAAACAATACTAAAGAAGATACATTACCATCTGCTTTGCCTCAGCAACCTAAGTACCACTGAACCATTTCATCTGACTTAAATTGGAAAACTTCTACATATGCTATTTCCCCCATTAGAATGTGAGCCCCCTGGAGGAAGGCAGCTTTTCCTTTCTTTTTAAATTTTTTTTGTTCTTTTGGCAGAGTAATTGGGGGTAAGTGACTTGCCCAAGGTCACATGGCTTGTACATGTGTCACGTCTCTGAGGCCAGATTTGAACTCAGGTTCTCCTGACTCCAGGGCTGGTACTCTACTCACTGCACTGACCTAGCTGACCTAGCTGACTATTGGCACCTTCCTTTTTAAAATTTCATTTGTACCAGCAGCACTTAGTGCAATGTTTACTCATAGTAAATAGTCACATGCTTTTTTCATTCACTCATTCATTCAATCATTCATTCACTAGCTGTCTCTCAGAGCCTCAGTTTCCTCATCTGTCAATAGGGATAGTAACACCTACCTCAGGGTTGTGAGGCTTAAATGAGATGCATGCAATGCTTTGCAAACTTTAAAGCACTATATTAATGCCTGCCACTATTTTTATTAGTTCATGTTTGTGTATCTCATTTAAATTTTATACTTCACGTTCACACAACCTTGCAAGGTATGTGCTATTATTAAGCGCAATCTTGTAGATCAGAAAACCAAGGTTCATTTTTCAGTCAAGTGACCACAGGGTCACACGGCTAGCTAGTAAGTATCTGAGGGAAGATTCCAGCCTAGGTCTTCCTGACCCTAAGACCAGTATGATTGCTGCTATATCAGACTGCCACTCTATTGATTATTAGATAGGATAGGGAATTTGTTTATAGTTGGACTAAATGATCTCTGAAGTCTTTCCCAACTGTGAGGTTTTATGGGGGTCGGGAAGGGAATAAGCATTCATATAGCATCTACTCTTTGCACTATACTATGTACTTTTATAAATATTATCTCACAACAACCCTGAGAAGGAGGGTTTATTATTAAATCTATTTTACAGTTAAAGAAACCAAGGCAGACAGGTTAAGTGACTTCTTCAGAGTTCCACAACTAGTAAGTATCTGAGTCTAGATTTGAAAGCTCAGGAATTTCTGACTGTAGGCCCACCACTCTAACCACTGTGACAAATTTCTTTCCATTTTTAGGTCCTTTTGTATTTGCTGGAAAACATGAAGCTATGAGAAAGAAAATCAGCACCTTGTTCACAATGACCTCGGAGGCTACCATTTTGGAATCTTGAAATGCTTTCCTTTGCAGTTCCACTCAAATGTCAGGCAAAGGTATCATGGGTTCTCTCTTCTCTCTGACCTAGTTTAGTCATTCTTAATAGAGATGTAGATGAATAAGATAAATACCATGCATCATGCCCTCCATGCCTTCCTATTCCTCAATAGATTAGTGAAAATTAAATTTCATAGTAGCCTACCTGTGCTCCATTAGATTTGGCAAGATCCAAGAAATTGCTATAAATTATGTCTACACCAATTGTTCAATGGGGGAATAGAGGGATTATTACTAATCATAATATTAGCCTGTTATGCTGGATAGACTGGCTGTTCTGTAGACTTTACTGTGTCAATGCCTTTTGTTCAGATACAACATGACCTACCCTATATGTCTCCTAAATGAGACCCGCTTTTCCTGTAACAATTCTGTGCATTGGCATTGTTCACAAAGCCAATAAAATTGCAAATTCACTGGCAATTTTAACACTAAATAAAATGACTGGCTGGAACTCACATAGGAGAAAGAAACTACACTAAATTAAAATCATAAGTAATGCCAGTGAAATAGAGCTATAATGGACCAAGCCACCTTCATGCTTTTGAATGAGGTAGAGAGACAAGGGGAAAAAAGAAGTAAGTCCACAATACCCTAAATCTACCAGTTTATTTAAAACACTCAATACACCCTTGTTTACATGATCACAGTTTACATTCTCCTGCAATTTACACCCCTCCTCCCAGCCAATTACATTTTCTGTGTTGCTAATGTATTAAGTTCAAGCAATTTGCACTCATTTCTCAGAACTTATTAGTTAATATCCTACTAGTTTGCTGTGAAACAGGCTCCAAAGATCAGGCAGTACAACTGAAGCTCCAGAGAGCCTGGTGATTTCTTTGGAGATATGTAGCTCACATATACTACACCAGCCCTACAGCCCTACAGGGCCCCTGTAGGAGTTATTAAAACCTTGGAGATGCTTCCTGAGCCAATGTTCAAGTTAACATTGCTGGGGAATACAACAACAATCTGTCCTTTCCAAAAGCTCTGTTGGTTATTTGGTAGGAGGTAAGTCAGGGAATTATAGGATCTAGAGCTAGAAGTGACCTTAGAGGGCATCTGGTCCAATCTCCACATTTTACTGGTAAGGAAATGGAACTGGAGAATGGAAGCTATTTGGCCAAGGCCACAGAGATGACACAGGCCTGATGATTCTGTAATCCACACTTTTCCCCTGCCGCCTTTCAATACATGATCCATAGTCTTTAAAGAACTAAATTGCAGCTACCTCCACTGGTTATAGTGTGATGCTATTTGTGAATATGACGCTTATAGAAGGAGGGAAAGGAGACAGGAAAGAAGGAAGGAAGGCAGGAAAGAAGAAAAGTGATGAAGGAAAGAAGGAAGGAAGGAAAGAAGGAAGGAAGGAAGGAAGGAAGGAAGGAAGGAAGGAAGGAAGGAAGGAAGGAAGGAAGGAAGGAAGGAAGGAAGGAAGGAAGGAAGGAAGGAAGGAAGGCAGGCATTTCATTATGTAAAGTTTCTCGTTGTGCTAGTCTGTTGGCCGATCTGTCTCATTTCCCATAACTAGGTGGTACAGTAGATAAAGTACCAGCTCTGAAGTCAGGAAGACTCATCTTTGTAAGTTCAAATCTGGCTTCAGACACTCACTAGGAGTGCAACCCTGGGCAAGTCACTTAACCTATCTGCCTCACTTTCCTTATCTGTAAAATGAGCTGGAGAAGGAAATGGCAAACCACTCTAGTATCTTTGCTAAGAAAACCCCAAATGGGGTTGGGAAAAGTCATACATGACTGAAATAACTGAACAATGACAAAATACTCTAAGGTAAGAATTTCCTGTGGAAGAACTTCAAAGTATTTATTCTAGATTGTAGTTGTCTCAATGGCTTATGGCTAACACTGCCAAAACACAGAATTCTGCTGTCATTCATGACATAGGAACATCTCACCTAAGCAGAGTTGTAATGATTGATGGTTCTGTGACATACCAGCTACATTCCAGAGTCTCAGTGTTGGTGATCCTATCAATCCCTTTTCTATTCAGATTCAGGAGGATGACTACTAAAGAGAAAGACTGGTGAATGCCCTTAGGTACCTTAGATTCTTTTTCTCTTTTCTAACCAGGAGCATACTCAGTACAGAATGGAACACTATGGCCCCCAAAGCAGCCCACATTTTCACGGTATACTTACAATAGTGCATCCTAACTTCACAGAAAGGGAAAATGTGATTTTATATATGAGTTCTGGCTACATATATCTCTCTGTTTGAATATGACATATATACATATATACATCCATCCATCTATCTATCTATCTATTTATTTATCTATCTCTTTAAGCGGGTAGTGGGTATCTATCTCTTTTAAGTGGGCTAACCTGGAGTCAGGAAGACTCATCTTCCTGACTTCAAATCTGACTTCAGACACTTAACTAGCTGTGTGACCCTGAGCAAGTCACTTAAGCCTGTTTGTCTCAGTTCCTCATCTGTAAAAATGAGCTAAAGAAGGAAATGGAAAACCATTCCAGTATCTTTGCCAAAAAGTCCCTAAATTTAGGAGGGATAGGTGTCAGGAAGAGTCAGAAATGATTGAAAAATGACTGAACAACCAATATACATACTTTCTCTCTGTGTATATACATACATATATGTATATACACATACACACTATATGTGTGTATATATATATATTGTGTGTGTGCGTGTGCATGTCTATGTGCATACACACACACTATGTATTCCCTCAAATGTACTTTGTTAAAGCTCTAATTGGTGAAAGAAGTAGGAAGGAAGGCAAGAAAGGAAACAGACAGGAAGGAAGGAAGGAAGGAAAGACGGAAGGAAGGAAGGAAGGAAGGAAGGAAGGAAGGAAGGAAGGAAGGAAGGAAGGAAGGAAGGAAGGAAGGAAGGAAGGAAGAAGGAGAGATGGAAATAAGTAATATCTTGTCAACTTTCTTGTTAATTTATTTTAAATTTCTTTAAAAATCAATCAACCAATAAAGCATTTATTAAGCATTTACTATGTCTCAGCCAAGCATTAAGTGATGGTGACACAAAGCCAAAAGTGAAACAGTCCTTGGCTTTGAGGGAAAACTTTAGAGTATTAGAAGAATGTTTATTTGGTGCCATATAATGGATACAATGTGAAACCAATAACATGGCAAAATAGTACTGACTACTGATGTGCCCTCACTCACTTTTGAAAGAAATTGGTAGGGAAGGAATAGGGGAGAAGGGAGGATGTAAAAGAGGTCTTTTGTAACTGGCTTAAGGGAAGGAGAGATTTTGTATCTGAACACGTTGAGACATGGATTTATCTTCTCTTCAGGAGGGGTTTTAGCCTCAAGATAGAAACATACACTGTACCTGAAGATGTAAGACTTTTGAAAGCTTGCCAGTATGCCTACAGGTATATACCAACTGGAAAGAAAAGAAAGGCTATCAATATATTTCATTGTTCTGCTACTGAATAATTATGTGACCTTGGAGAAGTAATTTCCTCTCTCTGGGATGGAATAGATGATTTTTAAGACTCCTTTCAGATCTAAACATGAGGATGCTAGAAGACGGCAATATACTTCAGTTCTATTACAAAATAAACAGGCTTTTACAGGCTGGCCTGATAATCCAACTATACTGCATCACACTATTTCTGTAGGGAAATGAGATTTGATTTTCAAATAACCGCCTTAACAAATGAACTTTTGGATCACAACTTGTACAGAAGTTGAGGACTATGTGTGTGTGCATGTATATAAAAGCCTTGATAGTCTGTTAGACATCTGTGCAGCAATTCTCCCAAATTATCACTATTTCTCTGTCCTCTACTTCCCTAGGGAGGTCTGGGCATGAAGGACAACCTGCTCCCAGCTCTGAGGGCTGTTTGGATCCTCCAGGTAAAGAGGAGGGCTTCCTGACAGAGAGGATGCCACAGTGGTCCAGGTAGGCAGCCCCTGCTCCTCAGGCTGACAGAGGTCCTTCATTTCCAGGCTGTCAGTCTGCGAGTTGCTATCTGTGCCAAAGTCACTTACATTCTCAGCTGTCTTGATGGCGTCATAGGCACTTTAATTCCTAATTGCTTAAAAGCACTGGTAGTTATGTACTCAAAGGCAGGCTATAAAATCTTATGCAGCAGGGAATCAGCTGACTGCAGTGGGGAGGTCAAGATGCAGTCTCCATCCTGGTCCCCCGCAAGAATACAGTTTAAATGACTTCTTAGAGTTTTCACTTCCCTCCCCAAATACCTCCTAGGTTGAGGAGAAAGATAAAAATTGGGGAGGCCTGAGATGAACCCTGGTCTGTGTTTGCACTCCCCCAAACACGGCAACGTTTTTGATGCATTGCTCAACCAGGGAGTGACTTAAGCAAGGGGTCGAAACTACCTCGTTAGCTGTCCTTTAAATCTGGCCATTTCTGAGGTTTTTATTCTCATTGTTGTCCAAGGTGGCCTGCCTCCTAGCTAGAAACTTAGTCTGTGCTCAGATGTCTTATTGCCAATAAATCCCCCACAAAGGTTATGGTAGGAAGGAGGATCAAGGAGAAGCTTCTTCCCCTTTAGTGTGAGGGGCAGGTTCCTAGCTTCATCTACTTTAAGTTACAAGTTTTCAGAAAAAGCAACTGTTCTGTTAATCCCCCAGTGAAATGTCATAGAGCAGGAGCCAGTGAAAGAGTGTGATTGGGGAGAGGGGGAAAAAAGTTTTAACATGACTTCTTGTTAATACAAAGCTTGTCAAACATATCACCTAGAAATACCGAATGTCTTTATTAGATTCTTTTATCTCCCCCCGAGATTGGAGGGACGCAACCAGTTGCTTCTCGGCGGAGATGTCATCATCCAGAAACTAATTAAAGGCTGTGCAGGAAGCTGGGGCTCACACACTCCAGAGAACAAAATGCATTAGCAACCAGAGTCAAAAAAAATATTACAAGTGAACTTTATATCGGAAAGGGCAAGTTGGGAATTTGACAATAACTCTCTTTCTCCCTCATCAGCTCACAGCGGGCGGAAGTGGGCCCATCAGGATGTCGATGAGATCTTGACATGAGGCCATCTGCTGCCTGGTGTGTGTGCGTGTGGTTCAACTCTCTCTCTCTCTCTCTCTCTCTCTCTCTCTCTCTTTTAATCTCTCTCTCTTTCTCTCTCTCCAAAATACATACATATATATATGTGTGTGTGTGTGTATGTATGTATGTGTATACACACACACACAAAATCCTTAAAATAAGGAATGCTAGAATCTTCTGGAAATATTATGACATTTCACTCTAGCATCTTCTATTTTGGTCAAGGCCTTTAGGATTTTTCTTGTAGATCATTGTGTTCTTGTTTTAAAGCAACGTCTATTGAGCTTTGCAGAACAGAAATCCTTGCCACTCAGTAGTTTTGTCTCCACTTTATAAAACAACAAAGCAAGATACAGAGAGGTGTATTCCACGCCCTCATGCATTAGAGAGAATTGGCAACTAAAGGCTTAGGTGATTTTTGCTTTGGGGCAACAAAGATTCTGTCCTAGTTCTTTGGTTTCTTAATGATCCAAAGCAGAGATGAACTGTCCTTCCCAATTAACAGTACCAGTGCTATTTGGGGGTAATTTCCTTTGCTGGATTTTTTTGATGTCAGCAGGACTTTTCATTAGCAATGGTGCTGGATCTTGTTGAATCATTCACACCCTGGCTCAGTAACACATAATGCTGTATGTCCAATGAGGATTACAATGAGAATTGCTATTGTCTGGATTAGTGGTTTCTTTGTCCCTCTCTTCTAATAACCATGCAGCTGCTGTGCCCAAACACATCTGTTTCCCTGTTGAGTAGTGGGCACCTACATTCACTGCAGCAGTCTTTGCCTCTGGACAAGTAGCTGGGGGCAAGTATCCAACCACTTCTGGGCAAGCTCTCATTCCGTTTCTTCTTCTAAGGCTCTAGGTCATTAAAGAAAATGAAGGCCAGCATCCTGCTTTCCTTTCACTGAGAAAGTGGTGTTGAGAACCACTGAAAAAATAAACAGGAACAACAACTGCAAAAAACCATCTCTGGCCAATAAATTAAAAACAAGTCCGTGCTCCTAAAGATAAATCAGAAACTTTAATATTTCTCCCTTGCTTTAAGCATCTTCAAGGAACATAGGACAGGTGTCTCCTGGCTGAAGTAATGGTTAAAAAGCTGTCCTTTAAATTACATTTGGGCTATTTTTTTCCTGGCTGGCTGTATTTTTTGTGATCTATCGAGAGGCTTAAAAAGACACACAGAAAAATAAATCTCAGTTCTATTAAGCACACACTATGGGCTTGCATATTTATTCTTATATTTTGCTTCTTTTTCTCTTCCTCTTATCCCAACCCCTCATCAAACATTGGCACCAAGAAAAAAATGTTTACGATTACCCCCAGACTTGCTGATATGAATATAATTCCCTATTGTAATAGCTATTCATCATCACAGAGTCTTTCCTGCCTTTTTATTAAGCTATAGTCCTCTCACTCTGGCACATCTTATAACTGCAGACATAAGTTCATCAGTACTCATGTTTGTTTATTTGTAGAGGCTATAATGACTGGGAATGGGGTCTACTCCTAGCTTCACTTTGGATCAGAGTCAGGGTCAGAACACACAGTACAAAGGTGTCCTACTAGGCTCCATAGTTAGATTAATACAAGCTAATGCAATTGCCTTCACTTCAAATTAAGCATTGGCCTTTGCTAGGATAAATCAATATTTAATAATTGTAAAATGTGTTGGAGGGTCAGTGAGAGGGGATGGCTCTGTCTTGCCCCTCATAGGTGACTGATAGACTGTTTTCAACAATCTTGTACATTATAAGGTTTGTTGCTGAATTCTCTGCCAATTCTTCTGGTCTGTTTTTGTTGTTGCTTTTTATTAAAATAAGGAATTCTAGAAATTCCTATAGTGGACTAAAAAGATACATAAAGATAAGCCTTTGAAGAGATCAGTCTAGACCTAAGTGGTTGGACACTGAAGTGAGTCTACAAAGGAAGATAATGGAATCTTCCTTCCTAGAAATGTCCAGTCCTATTCAAAGCTTCAGAAAATAGCGTGGAACAGGGGCTCTCAACCTGGGGTCTGTGAACTTTAAAAAAAATTTTGAGAACTATATACAGTTGGTTTCTTTTGTAATCCTATGTATTTTATTTTATACATTTGAATACATTATTCTGAAAAGAAGTCCATAGGTTTCACCAGATTGCAAAAGCAATCCATAACACAAAAAATGGAATAGATGATACTTGGGAGGAAGGATTGTGAGGAAGAAAGAACAATGTCCTTGTAACCAAAAGACCTCAACTTATATACTCATTGGGTTGCTTACTAGCAGTAGAATTCTGGCTGCTTGATGCAAAGGATAGAGCACCGAGCCTAAAGTCAGGAGGACCTCAGTTCAAATCCACCTTCATTCATGTCCTAGTAGGGTGACCCCGGATAAACCACTTAACCTCTTTCTGCCTTAGTTGCCTCAACTCTAAAATGTGGATAAGAACAGCCTCTACCTTCCAAGGTTGTTGTGAGGATCATATGAGATAATGTTTGTAAAGTGCTTTGCCAACTTTAAAGAGCCATATAAATACTAGCTCTGATGATGACGACAATGATGATGGTAATAATGATGTTACTTTTCATATCTGAGCCTTAGTTCTCTCATCTGTAAAACAGACATGGTGTGTGTGTATGGGAGAGGCTGGGAGGGTTCAGTTGAACTAGATGACTTCTAAAGGCCCTTCTGGCTCTCATGAAGCCCCACCCAGCTCCCAAGAACCATATAAAATGATCAATGAGGGCCCTTAAAGCTCAAAATTCTATGATTCCATGAATCTTCCAGTAGCAAAGTAGTATAGATGAGGTAGAGATGGAGGTTTTATTTCTTGCTCTGTTGATAACTAGCCATGTAACCTGAAATAAGTCACTTGACCTTTATAGAAATCAATTTCTTCCCCTATACAATGAGACAAGTTATACTAGGGGATTCCCAAGATCTCTCTTGTCTTCCAAGTTCCTTGATTCCCAATAGAATGTAAGCTCCTTGAGGACAGGGACTGTTTAATTTCATCATTTTTATCTCTGGTGCCTAAAGCAGCATGTGGCACACAAATGTTTGGTGAATGGATTTTGTTGAAAGACTGTCCCTTAGTCTCTTTTTGAAAATTTCCAATCAGAGATATCGGCTAGTTCAGGATTCAGCTGATTTAAGAGTATATTTTGCACTCTACTGCACCTCCACTTGCAGATTACCTCTCTTCCATTATTATAAGAATTAAAATTATTTATTTTAAAAATAAAGTTTATCTTTTTTTCTTTGTGTATCTAGAAATCTCAGGAGGGATAGAGGAGTCTATGCCAAGGGCACTGGATTCACTACTTCCTCCAACGGGATGTGTTGACCATGATGGTGCTTAACTCTCCTCTCCCACTTAGTACCATGTCATTCATGTTGTTGGAGCCACCTGCAAATAACTGAAATCAGATGCTTCCCAGCTGCCTGCCTGGGTTTCTGCATGCCACCCTAACAAAATGTTGATGTTTCATTTACAAGGACTCTTAAGAAAGGCTCTTCCCATCTCTCCTTGGTGCCTGAAGGCTCTGAGCTCCATTGTGATTTCATGGCCCTTCACTCTTTTGATGCTCTGATACCTCCACGTCTCCTCTCTGCTCCCCCTTCTACGGGGTCACTAGCCTCGCAGGGTAGCTCTCAGCTGAATGGCTCATTACCCAGGGCAAATCTGTCAGAGAGGAACCGATGCCTGCACAGTGTAATGAATCCTTCAATTGGCTGGGAATGAATGCATTAATCTGGGGCTATTAGAGTCTTTTATCAGGCTGCCTAAAATACACTGCCTTACCCAGGGAACATTGAACAGTCAGCTCACCCTAAAGGGATGTGTGGGAGGGGATCTCTATATTGGTGCTAACTAAAACAGAACATAGGAGAGGGAAATGAACTCTGAGAAGACCATGCAGATAGAGGGTCAGTGAGTATCCTGTTAGAAATTTCTTTTTGTCTTTTGAGGGAAACCTAAAAAAAATTTACCTTCATATTATTTGAACTAAGTCCTTCCCAAAGAGAGTTCAAGGAGCAAGGAACTCCCAGACATGACTCTTAACTGTTTTTTCTCCCTGAGAAATAAATTGAGGTTTGACTTTCAGGACCAAAGAAGGACAGAGAGATGACAGAACTAGGATCTGGTCTCTATCTCCGTCTCCCCTTGCAGGGATACTATTTCTCCAGATGTGAAGCCAGGAAGCCTATGAAGTACCTACCCCGTCAGTAAATTAAAAAAAAAAACAACAACAGAAAAACAAAACAAAACTTTTGCCATGCTCAGGACTGTATTTCTTATCTTTCATTAAAATAATTTGTGAGTCCTGCAAGATAACTGGATATTTAGCAGAGAAACATAGACTAGAAGAGTTCTGGGTTCAAGTTCAGTTTCAGCATTTTTTGAATGCCTAATATCTATGATCCTTAGTTTCCTCATCTTAAAATGCCTGTCCTTCTGCCTCAAAGGATGAATATAAAAGTCAAATGAGTTAATTGATGCAAAACTGCATTGAAGACTATTATTCTAACATGACTAGAATCAGAATTCTATAGCTAGAAGTGACCATAGAAACCAACATATTTAACCCCACTCATTTTATAGATGAATAATCTACGGTTCACATTGGCCAAATGACTTGCTGAAGGCTTCTAAAGGAGCCTGTGACAGATATATAGTAAATGGTCAAGCATATAGGTGTGGCTACTTCAGAGAAAGGCAGATTGTGTAGTTGGAAGCTCTAAAAGGGGCCACATAAAGGGATGATGCTGTTCCCTACATTGATTTTCAATGTCATTAAATATTCCAAGTGCGTTGGAGGTCACCCAGAATAATGTGACACCACTTATCAAAAAAAAAGAGGGAGGGAGCTGAATGTGAAATAGAGATCTTCAATTCAATTTAAAATGTCTATTTATTGAACACTTTTTGTCAGGCATGGCACTAGGTGCTGGGGAAACAAAGACTTAAAAAAGAAAAAAGAAAGCATGTCTATTCTCAAAGAACTTACATTCCACTGGGAAGACAAAATATGTTCACAGATAAGTAAATACAACGTGCATACAAAACAGCCCAAAGTAATTTCAAGATGGAGAGATTCTTAATAACTGGGGAAATAAGGAATAATCTCATGTAGGTGGCAATACCAGAGCTGTCTTGAAGCAAATTAAAGATTCCTACAGCTGGAAGTGAAGTGGGAAGGCATTCCAGAAAGGACAGATCATCTATGAAGAGGCATCAGTGTGGGAGATACTGAAGTTTCCATTAGGTAACTGAAGCTATTGGAATTAGGTAAATCTATTTTTGTCGTTTGTTTGTTTTTTTTGGGTTTATATGGGAGTGGATTTCATGATGTCTCTTTAACCTATCACAGTCTACAACCATCTCTGTTCTGGCTATGTAGAAGATAAAATAAGAATGGTACCTAGAATCAGGTAGAACTTAGACTTTCCCTGGGATGCCACAGTGACTAGAAACCTATTATACTAACCCAGTGGTCAAACTCTGGTCAGCAGGCCAGTCCTGCTGGGGTTTCTTTCTTTCCAGCTTTAGTAAATTTGGAATCATGTGGGCTTCCTGAAAGTAAAGGCTTTATTGATTTCAATCATCCTCTTAACCATCTAAGGATAAGTTGTACAAAATTTGACTTCATTCTTCCTCTAATCTCCTATTTCTTGGATGGAAAAGAGAATAATAGGCAAGAGCTCCTATTATTCTCTGATTAGGATGAATCAAAGACAGTGCAGCTGTCTCCTTGTAAGTACCTTGAACCATTATTTGATAGAGGACAAAGCTGGGGTCAGTGTTTTATTATCTGAAACTAACAAATAAAACAAACTCTGGAAGTGTCTGATGGTATAGGCTCCGTATCTGTTTTCCAATGCTGTCCTGGGATTATTCCCACATTTTGCAAAACCTTCATTATGGAGGAGACCCTTAGCAATCATTTGCCCCATTCTTTCATTTAATAGATGAGGAAATTGAGTCCCAGAGAGGTAAAGAGAATTATTCATAATTATGGCACAGAGGAAACAGACCTGAACTGAGTCAATCAGGAGCCCTGGGTTAGAATTTGTCGTCACCTGCAGATACTGGAACATTCAGTATTACTTTACTTCTCTATGGCTCAGTTTCCTCATTAGTAAAAGGAGAATAATAATAGCATTATCTACCTCACTCATGGTGTTCCAAACATTAAAGATGATAATGTGCAAAGGCTTTGTAAAATACATACATATACATATATATCTATATAACATAGAATTTAACATACAGTATGATAACATATGATAAATGTGATAGTTTTAAAAAAGTTTTTATTTCTTTTATTTTTAATTTATGGAATAAAACAAGCTTTCTATAATTTAGTACAATAAAATATGATTCATGAAACTACAATTCTTTTATGTACAACTTTCTATTCCTTTTAAATGTATAATAAAGCTATCATGCAAATTTCTTTTTTCCTTTCCCCTGTATCCTAGAGAAGGCTACAAATGTGTGTGTGTGTGTGTGTGTGTGTGTGTGTGTGTGTGTGTGTGTGTGTGTAAAAGCATTCTATACATACTTCTATTTACCAGTTCTTTCTCTGGATGCAGATAGCATATGTCCTTTGTAGTTGATTTAGGTATTCGTAATATTCAAAATGACTTGTTCACTCAAAGCTGTTCTTTAAATAATACTGCTGTTACTGTATACATTCTGATGATTCTGCTCTTCTCCTTTATTATTTCATGCAAGTCTATCCATGTTTTTCAAAGATCATTAACTCAATATTTCTTACAGAATTCCATCATAATCACATATAAGAGTATAATAAATGCTATGTATATTTATTTATGTATATTTATGTATATTTATTATTTATGTATATTTATATGCAGAAATATACAATACAGAAATATACTATATTTATGATATATAATAAATATAAACATTTACATGTATAAATGTCAACTATTATTATCATTGTTGCTAAGGTCACACTGCCTATTCATGACAGAGCCAAAAATATAATTATTTGGACTCCTAATCTTTCTGCTATAACACACTTACCTCTCAATAGACTTCTTGATAAATCACCTAATCTTCTCCCATTCAAATCTTTAAATACTCAGAGACCTAGAGACCCCACCCTGACCCCTAGAACTGGCAGACATAAAGCATGCTAAAATTTAATCAATACGTTGTTGTTATAAGTAAGAGACTTGTTTCTATAATCATGGACAGTGGTAATTCAATGTTAAAATCAACAATCTATTGCCAGATCACTTGTTCTGGTGTGGTATGTTTAGAAAGCTTCTCTGTTCAGACAATGTGATGGGATTTCCAAGGAAGATGGTTATTTGTATTATTAGAAAAGGCAGGTATACTATGTCAGAACAACCATTCTTTAATGAGACAGCTGTTTGTGCTTTCTTTGTTTTTGCTTTTGGAGTGTATGGATTCCCCAAACTCAAAGTCCTTATTTCAATTAATTTAAATCAAAGGGAAAGGCTAGCTAAATTCACTGCTTAGTAGTACTATATATTTGAGCAAAATCTTTTCTCTAAGAATCCTTTGTATTCCACATTATCTATTGGGAAGAAGTAACTTTTTGTCAGAGATGTCACATAATAGGTGGCTTCAAGTATTTGAAGGGCTGTCATGTGAAGAGGATTAGACGTGCTCTGTCTGGCCTCAGAGGGCAGAACCAGGAGCACTGGATAGAAGCTTCAAGGAAGGAAATGTAGGTTTGATACCAGGGGAAACAAAACAAAACAAAATAAAAACCTAACTTCCTAACAATTAGAGCTACCTGAAAAGGGGACAGGCTGCCCTGGGAGGGCAAGATGTTCTCCCTCATTAGAGGTCTTCAGGCAGAGGCTGGATGGCCACTTAATGACTAAGGTGGAGTGGGGATTCTCTTTCCAGTGTAGATTGGCCAAGGCAGCTCCCAAGATCCCTTCCAACTCCCCAG
This sequence comes from Phalanger gymnotis, assembly GCA_028646595.1. Lineage (NCBI taxonomy): Eukaryota > Metazoa > Chordata > Mammalia > Diprotodontia > Phalangeridae > Phalanger > Phalanger gymnotis. The sequence continues at coordinate 674,371,201 of CM053622.1, forward strand.
TTCTCCAGTTCTATGATTCTGAGACTTCGGCAGTCACCTTCTACTTTTGAGCACTCCTGCTTACTGGTAGGAAGTATTAGCCATCATTTTCACATGTAATATCAATATATATATTTCTTCTCTCTCAGTGATTTTTCAGTGGAAAGGCTCTCTTCCTAGGAAAGACCAACTGAGCTGTAAAAGGGGAGCTTTGAATCATATGAAACTAAAGTATATTTTTAAAAATTAAAGTTTTTTTTTTAAATATTCAAACTGTTAAAATGTTTCTCAGTGTGAATACAAGTATATGGTTGTTGTCCTTTGTTATTGAAGAGGACCAAAATGGCATCTCTATGTCAGGGTCAGGGTACAGTATGTCCAACTGTTGCCTATTAAACCAATATGAGCTCAAAAGGCTCTACCATAGCTCAGGCACAAATAGTCTATATGAATACATAGACACATACATATGTGTGTATATATATGCATAAATACACACATATATACATACTAACAAGTACAAAAATACTATATATATACACTTGTATACATATATACATACACATACTTATATGCATATGTGTATTATATGTCTACTTCTATATATAGCTGTTCAGTCATTTCTTAGTCATTTCTGACTCTTCATGACCCCATTTGGGGTTTTGCTGGCAAAAATAATGAAGTGACTTGCCACTTCCTTCTCCAGTTCATCTTATAGACGAAGAAACTGAGGCAAACAGGGTTAAGTGACTCACCCAGGGTCACACAGCTAGTAAATATCTGAGGCCAGATTTGAACTCGGGTCTTTCTGATTTTAGGCCTGCCACTCTATCCACTGTGCCACCTACCTGCCTATATAATATAGACACACATATATGTGTGTATATGTATATGTGGGTATGTACATGTATAGATACACATATGTGCATGTGTTTAGAACCTTAGAGGCCTTCTATTCTTATCCTTCATTTTACAGGTAAGAAAACGAAGGAACACCTAGGTTAACTGAATTATCAGTGTTCAGACAGCACCAGAAACAGAAATCAGGTCCTGTGACGACAAATTCAGAAATGCTTTCTACTGTTACCCACCGTGTGGGTGTGTATGTATGTGTGTATGTGTATGTGAATTTATAGAATTGTACAGATATACACAGGATAGAGAGCTGCCTTACAGTCAAAAAGAACCGGGTTCAAATCTTCCTCTGACACACACCAGCTACATGTACCTAGGCAAGTCGCTGAATGATATCCTAAAGAACTTTGTAAGACCACAAGTTGCTGGGTACTGCTCATCCTCATTGGTAATATGCAGTGAGTTTCCTTACCAAGAGTTCCTTATATCAGAGAAACCATAGGTCCAGACTAAAACATGATATATGTGTATCCCATGCATAAAGGTGCATATATAAATATATCTGTAGATAATTACATATGTGTGTGTATCAGTATATGTATGTGTGTATACACACATATACATTTTATTGTTGCTGTTCAGTCATTTCAGTTGTGTCTGACTCTTTGTGAACCCATTTAAGGTTTGCTTGGCAAAAATACTAGAGTACTGTGTCGGTAAGGCAAAATGGGCTCCTTAGCACTTCAGGAGTTTGGCTTTTGTTTACTTTGAGTGATTCAGCTGTTTCATTTAAACTTGCTAAGTGCTAAGCCCTAGGCCCAAAGCCCTATCAGGTGTGAAACCTGTGTGGGTGTGGACTGATGACTTAAGAGGGGCCAACTCGGGAACCAATGGCCTCTGGTCATTCAGGC
>CM053622.1:674373445-674393797 GCA_028646595.1 Phalanger gymnotis
TTTTTTTTTATTTGTTAGCACATCTGTGATCAAAAGCGACCAAGGGAGATACAGTCTGAAGTAATGGATACAGAGCCAGTTAACATCTGAATCAAGTCATGCATCTGACATGTACACTGTGGACAAGTCAATCTCTCAATTCCTCATCGCACAACTCTAACACTGAAAGACACAGAGCAGGTTCTAACCAGCTTTCATAAAAGGAGTTTCTTCAGTAAGAGTTCCCTATACCACAAAAATTATAGGTCATTTTCTTTAAAGAAAGATCACCAAGGAAATAGAGGATCAATACACTAGATGAAGATTATGTCTATATTCACCACTATATTTTTCCTGAGATGATCAAGTAATTAGCACCAGTTTGGCTATTTAGAACAAGAAGCCAAACAGGCTGAGTCAAGACCAAGATGATTCCCAGCTGCTACTTCTTGGTTTTACTTTGTGTCCTGAGGGGGCTCATCAATAATGGCCTCGTTGTTCTCTGCAATAAGATTTTCTCCAGCTTTAGGCAGTTTGTTTGTTGACCTATTTGCTTTGTTGCTCAGGTGAACAACCACTGAACTCAATTATGACTAGCTGCCTAATGTTTTGAAGTTCAGCTTAACTAAGACACTTCCTGTTAAGAATAACTCATTCAAAGTCTGAAAGATTACAAGTTGTCCCTGGTGTACTGCAATTTAATTTTATGTTTTGGAGATACTAACAATAGCATTTAAAGCCGTCAAATATTCTTGTGTTTCTTTTTGCAACAGCGTAAGTGCAAAATGATGCTTAATATTTCGGCAGCCATCACTTGGAATTGTTAAAGCTATTAAATTGGATCACACTGTGGTCACTGGACTGGAGTGTTGCTGCTGTGTTGTAATATTTACTTGTATGAGGCCAACCGAATGGGATTGAAAGAGAGTTTCTGTCCGTGGTGCTGAAAGCAAATAGAATCCCCCCAGGATTTGATACTGAGCAAGTTCAAAGGAGCCTCTTATGTTGAATCATGCATGTATTGTAATGTCTCTAATAAATCAATTACTTTTTGGCAGCAAAATGTCACAGCATTTCAAATCCTGATAATCACCTCAGCCTTGCTGTGTTTTAGACTGTTATAATACATTTCATCTGGCATGGAATACATCAAGAAGAATGTTGAGCAACAAGGAAAAAGTGAAAAATTTAGACTCAGATCCCTGGTTAGAATCTAAAGATGTTGAAATCTGCCATAGCATACTAAAGAGTTTAATTATCTGTGGCCATATCACATGGTATATAAACCATAAGGGGAAACCTTTTTTTTTTCCATTTTCCCTGTTTGATTCAAACCTGAGCATGACAAAACAACTCACTGAGCATTTATTTTCTGTTAACTTCTAGCACGTGCTGAGTACAATTATTTAGGATTATAATCTAAGAGCTTACCTAGTTGCAGAATTACTAAGGAAGGTGACTTAACAATTCCCTCTACCCCTGAAGTTATTGCAGAGGGAAAAAAAAAACAGACTTGAACCTAGGTGGGTTAGCTCTTTAAGAGATGAAAGTACTTCTGAAACTTCAGGGGAAATCTTTTCAGTAGGTTTGCATGCATCTTTTAACAAAGGGGGCACTTAAAACTAATTCTCCATGATACCTGTCCTCAAAATAGCAAAAATTACCCCCTTAAGGCACTGTCACATCACTTTGTACCAAGGAAATAGCCCCATCCCAGATAGAGAATTTTATATATGGACTAATGAAGCATATGAATTGGGGTGAAGGATGGTGCAATAGAAGGAATATGGCTCTTAAGTCAGAAAGATGGAGTGCAAATCCCTTCTCTAATGCTTTATGTCTGTGCAATCTTGAACACAATACTTAACTTATATGGGCCTCAGTTTCCTCATCTGTAAGATGAAAGGGTTGGATTAGATGGCTTCTGAGGTCCTTTCTAGCTCTATATCAAGTCCTTTGGTTCTTCCTAGATAGACCAATAATAAACCTTATATAGCATTACTCAGATTCCCTCCTGACCACTGATAGACTCATATAAAGAATACTGAGTACTTTTTACCCAAAAAGCAAAACTCTGTTGCAAGGGAGAAAGATGGCCCAGATGCCACCTCCTCCACAGTGTTTCCACTTTCTTAGGAGCAAACTGGGGCAATACCTAAGCACCTAGGTATGGGGATGGATGAGGAATTCTTCACTAGTCACAAAGAATGTTTAACATACTTTTTATAAAAACTGCTATGAGCCTGTTTGGGTTTACTGGTTTGGGAAATATAATGGGGGAGTAAATGCATACATACGTGAATGTATCTATGATCATGGAAGACAACTGTCTCAAAGTCAGAGTGTATCCAGCCTTTTCCTAGGAAGTTGAAAATGCTGTAGGAATTTTCATAACAAAATGTGTGTAGTTTTCTTTTGTTTAAATAATCTATTTTTTATTCTGTTTATTTGTGTGTATAGAATATACGTGCGTATATGCATGTATGTGTACGTATGTATATAGATATATATAATTATATATCTCTATGTGTGTATATATATGCATATATATGTATGTATATATACACTATCTATATCAGGCAGATATATATCATGCATATATATATGTATATATATACACACTATATATATGCATATATATACATATATATATACATACATCAGACAGCTAGATGGAACAGTAGATAAGAGGGTTAGACATGGAGTTAGGAAAACCTGAGTTCATAGCTGCCTTATCTGTGTGACCCTGGTCTAGTAATTTAAACTTTATCTGCCTCACTTTCCTCATCTGCAAAATGGAGATAATAATAGTTCATACTTCCTAGGATTGTTATGAAAATCAAATGAGATAATATCTGTTAAGCACCTTGTGAACTTGAAGCACTATATAAAAAAGGGATTATAGACTCCTAAAGGGCAGGGAACAAGTTTTGTTGATCTTTGTGTTTCTCTCAGGACAGTGCCACATATACAGTAACTGTCCATAAATGTTTGTTAAAATGATTTTAGTTGGCAGAGTTGGGAGTGAAAGCCTTCCTGGAGAAACAGAGAGGACTCAAAATGGCTGTAACCCATGCCCACATCCCACACAGTCACTAAGAACCAAATACACCCCAAATGTTTAATTAAAAACTGTTACAAGTATAAGCTGCGCATTAAATTATTCTATAAGACAAGAGTTTGAACACTTTTATTACCCACTTTATTTGCAAAGCAGAAACCTCCCACATCCCAGGATGGAATCTTCCTGAGCTCCCTCCAGCATGCTTTAGGGAGAAAGTGAAGGTCCTTGGTCTGCACATTCAGTACAGACATATGAGGCTAGTGTGAAGTCCTGTTACCCAGAAATATTCATCTAAAGAGAGGAGAGAATTCGATTATAGTAAATTCTGCTGCACACTCCTCTTCTTGCCTGACAATATCCTCCCTCTCCAGAGCAACAATAATCTGAACACAAACAGACGTGAAGCTTTTCAAAAAGTAATGAACTCTGCATCGGAGCCAAGGCAAGAGAGGTTTTAATGCACGACTCCAGGAACCCAGTGAGGCCATCAATTATACAGCCCTGCCGTCAAGGAAGCAAAAATAATATTTCAAAGAGACCTTGCCAGAAGGAGAAAGAACAAGAAGAAAATGCCCCAGAAATCACACCATTCAGAAGAAGTATTTCTAGGAGGATGACCAAGCAAAGATGAGCAGCTGAACCCTGCCAAGGGCAGCCCTCTACTTGGAGGAGGAGGGAGAAAAGAGACTCCATGTGATGTTGGCATTTTTTTTCAGCTTCATGATAGACCTAAGTTTGGTCAGTATGTTATTTCTGGAACCCTAAAGGAACACAACATGGAATTCTGACTATGCAATTTGAATTTTGCAATGGCAAGTGTAGAAATAGACATGATTAAATAGTCACTAAAAGATCAGGTAATCATAATTATAGCCCAGGATTTATATAAAACTTTTAAGGACTGCAAAGTACTTTACACATAAAATTTCATTTGATACTGAACATAACCCTATGCATTAGATGCTACTGTTAATATCATTTTACAGGTAAGGAAAGTGAGACTCAAAGGGTTTAAATGACTTGTCAAGGGTCACAAAGCTAGAAACGGTGGTGTCTGAGGAAAGATTTTAATACAGATCTTCTTGCTTCCAAATTCAGTGTTCAGTCTAGTATGCCTGCCTATTTGGTGCCTACTATGTATGAAGAACTATGTTTAAAGCAGCTAGGAGCATAGTGGATAGAACAGTGGGTCTGAAATCAGAAAGACTTGAATTTAAATCTTGTCCCTGACACTTACTAGCTGTGTGACCCTGGGTGAATCACTTAACCCCTATCTGTACTCAGTAAAAGTGCTTAGCACAGTGTCTGGCACACAGTAGGCACTACATAAATGTTTATTCTCTCCTCCTTTCTTTCCTTTATGTAGATTCACCCTAGGGAACAGAATCATAAAAATTACAATTGGAAAGGGACCTCAGAAGTTAGCAGTCCAATGGAGGTAGCAGCAAAAAGTGATCTGTCTCTCAGGTGGTCCATGTGGGACTACATCTATCTATCTTGTTGTAATATTCTAGAATCTGGACAAGTGACACTGGTAGAGAATTGAGAGATAATAACCTATGTCCTAGCTTCAACCTACAACTTTATACCTGACTTAGCTAATATCTTTGATGACTAGTCATCCAATCTCTACTCGAAGATTGCTGGTGATGGATATCCACCACCCTTCAAGGTGGCCCACTCTGTTTGTGCATGAATCTAAATATCGCAAAGTTTTCATTACTGTTCTTATGATAAGCTGAAACCTGTTTCCCTAAAACTATTACTCATTGGTCCTCACTCTCCTCTCCAGGGAAAAGAAGAACAAGGCTAATCTTTCTTCCATGTATATACCCCACAGATATATAATAAGTGAGTCTATCTTCATGAAGCTTATAACATATTTAAGATGAAGTAACTCTTGATGTGCATACATGTATACAAACATATACATACATATATTACATATATACATATACACATATAGTGGGAAGAGGGCATATGGGAGATTAATTATAGAAGAGGGTTCATTTTCATTCTACTGCTTTTTTTCAGTATTATCTGTCAGCCACACCCTACAGGTTAGAAAATGATTTGACTTTAGGGGCAAAAGACAGTGAGTTGTGGTAATTCCTCAGCTTGCCTTTGTTATACACACAGCAGACTCATTCTGGAGATTTTTATGCTCTGGTATATTCAATCCATGTTCAAAGTAGATGGTGTAGAGAAAGTCATTGAAATGTAGGTTGTGATGTGTTCCCTTCAGTATAGACTCTTGGCACTTAGAGACTAGCTGACATCATGTAGGTATTGTTGGGTGTAATTAATGAATTGTGCTGAAGAATCATCTGGTAGCTATTTAGATGTGGAGAGTTACAAGATGACAACTGAGTCACGGAACTTTTTATGCTGGCCTTTTGATATTACAATTGATCTTTCTTGGTTTCTTTCTTCATTGATCTATTCAGAACCCTCCTGACACAAATGCAATTTTCTGTGGCCGGCAATCAAATTCGCCAATCAAACCTGGCAAAAGCAATCGAAACAAAGGGCAGAAGTTGTGCTATTTCCAGCACAATGATCAGTTCCTGAGGTTCTGACAGCATCAAATGGAAAAATCAAAATAACTAGTGACTGAAAAACTCAGCAGGCTCTGGGTTCTCAACCCAATGCCCCTGTTCTTCTGTGACCTGAGGACATTTTCTTGCAGTTATTAAATGGCAATTCTCACTGGGTTTCATGGTGGGGAGACAAGGGTCCTTGGAAGAGAGTTCACTAGACAATTAATTCAGATGTTAGAATTAGATGCATTTGCTTTATTAATTTTTTAAATGTCAATAGCATCATTTTCCCCTAGGTTCTGTATAAACATCTTACATCACTGTAATAGCGAAAATGGTAGCCAAGAGAAAATGAGGCAGTGGCATTAGGAGCACAGGTGGGACTAATTTTGAGGATTGCTCCCAAGTGCTTCCATTCATTCTAAGGATGCAGGGAATAGAGTTTTTAACCAGAGGAGTAGTGGTAATAGCTCTGGTGTGTACAGAATGTAGCGACGCTATTGCAGAGGGGGGAATGGGAAATTAACAGAAAGAGTCAAATAAGACTTGTGGAATCAGTTGCAGAGGTCTGAGGTTCCTGGAAACCTATTTCTTCCCTGTGTGTGTCTAATCCTCAGAGAGAGGTAGCCAAGAGCACAAGCGATAACTGTGTTTCTTAGGTTGTTGGTGTAGTTCAGATATTAAGTTATGCTATTCTAGACTTCAGTCACAGATAACACCACTAAGGGAACTGGATCATAATGACCTATGTCCAAAATCTTACTTACCTTGGCAAACCTGGTTGGGCTGGTTAAACTCATTCCCCAACCCCTGAGGGGCATGCCCGAAGGAACTCATTAGCACTTAACTGAAAATAAGGAAGTAGGAGTAGTGTCAAAGAAGAAATAAGCTGCAAAAACAGAGAGAGTAGACTTGCATAAACAGAAAAAAGGGGCATTATTAGGAGCAAATCAGATGGTAAATGACTAAATGTCCCAATGTTGGTTTTTGCTGTTTCTCCTTCAAAGTCATTTATTTTCTTGATTCAGGATCTCATGCTACCTTTAAAGAAACTGACCTAACCTTTCCACCTGCACTTTTTAGAATTTGGTGCCTTTGAAAAGGCCACCAACCTAATTCATGTCTTTATCTCTTCTCACCTTAATAATTTCAATAGCCTCTAACTGGTGCCTTGCCTTAAGTCCATTGTCTCTCCAATTCACCCTCTACACATCTGGAAAAGTTATCTTCCTAAATTATATATAAAGTTGGTATTCAATCCCCATCCCAATTGAAGTAATTTCAAAGTATTAAAGTGTAGGGGTGGTCCTACCTAAGGTAGTCTTAAATACATGGACAGGATAGTTTGCCCTGTTCATCACATACCCTGCGATCTCTTTGAGAGGTGTGAACTTCTCTTTAAGTGGGTTAAAAAAGAAACAGCACATTGGCCAAACTAATGAGCTAACCTGGACCCTGGGGCCTTTAAATAGCTGAGAAATTGGAGCAGTTGACTCAGTTCAGTAGTGGGCCAATCAAGTGGCGAATCAGATTTGGAACCAATCCCCTAAGAGAAAGTTTGTCCCTGGTTGGGTGGAAGGGGGAGGGGTGGAATGAGAGAGTTTAAAACCTGACTGAACCCCACCTTTCCAGGCTTATCACACTATCACTTTCCTGCAAGCTTTCTATGGTGAAGCCAAATAAACCTTCTTGCTATTTCTCACCCACAAAATTTGTATCTTCTCTCTTCTTGTCTTCACATTAATCCCCAGTCCTCAACACAAATTTGGAATATACTCCTTCCTCACCTTCACCTCTGAGAATCCCTAACTTCTTTTGAAACTCAGTTCAAAAGTCATCTACTACATAAAGACTTTCCTGATTCCCTGCCCCCAACTGCTAGAGCTTCTCCCTACCCTCATACCCACTTCCCCCACCAAAACTGCATGACAGTAACCATTCCATGGGACATATGTAAGGAAATGCCTGCATCCTACCCCTTCCAGTGTATCCCTTAATAAAGGGCATACAGAACCAGAGACTTCTGTTTAGTGTTCATGTATTGCTTCTGTTTGTGATGGTGGGCTTGGTTGAAGAGGATTTGACCCTGGGCAAGAAAAACCTAGAGACAACTTTTCTCACTCTCTTCTTCTCTTCTGAACATGTGGCTTGGGACTATGACAGCTCTCTTGTGGACTTATGGTAAAGAGGAGTGGGGAGGAAGAAAATTTCTCCTCTTGACTGATAGCTATGGTAGCTGTTTGCACATGGCAACAAGAACATGTACTCATCTAGGTGAGTCTAAAACTGGATTTCAAGGCTCTCTGCCTTTTTTTTTTCTGGGTGTCTCTGTCCCTGAACATGTGTTACTTAACTGATCCTAATATGGACATTCCTAACCTTAGTGGTAACATTATAAGTTCTAGAGGTCAGGACCTTCTAAGTCTGGGTGCTTGTTGCTGAATCAGAGGTGATCTCTGAAATAACTGGTTGGAGAACTCCATTAGGAAGCTGAGCCAATCCATGGCCTGTCTTGCCAGAAGATAGTGACTTAAATTGAATTGCTTAGACCGTTTCGAGCCCAAGTAAAACTGAAATACATGTTCAACAGTCACATATTTTGTGTTTTGATATTTTGAGTATTAACCCCCAGAGAAGTATCACAGAAAGGATGACTTCAATATGTTCTTCAAGGTTCTCATGGAACAATGGATATGTTTATAGGATCTTATGAGTCCTTTGTGGTAGATTACAGTTTATTATTGAATATTTGTCAATCCTCTGATTACTCCTCTGTATTTTGAGCATTTCATTTGTGATGCAAGAAATAAATAGCTGTCATATACCTGCTCTGCTTTATACAAAGAATACTTCTCCAGAAGTGACTCTGTTTATCCTTTTTAGGAAGACCCTAGACATAAGCATAGCCTAAGCTTTGTTTTTGAGATTTTTTTCCAGAGTACTATCCTGGAATAGAGAAAAGAAGGAAATGAAAGGAGCTGGAGAATATTAGAAAAAACCTGATCCTCTCCCTTTGAGATCAGGCAGCCCTTAGGCCTGAACCAAATCCATGTGCATGCACTCAGAGCTGGGGTGCCTTAGTGGAAGAGGATACCCAGAAGCATGCTAGATGATACCACTAAAGGCAGGTAGTAGCACAGTATATAGAGTGCTGGGTCTGGAGTCAGGAAGATAAGGGTTGAAATCTGGACTCCAACACTTTCTTGTTGTGTGACCCTAGGCAAGTCACTTACCCTTTATCTGCCTCCATTTCCTCAACTGTAAAATAAGGATAATAATGGTACCCACCTCCAAGGGTTGTTCTGAGAATCAAATGAGTTAACATGTGTAAAGAATTTAGCACAGAGGTTGGTAGGCATTTAATAAACATTTATTTCTTTCCTATTGATTTATTCTACTGGATAAGTAGATAGATGATGTAAGTTCCTTGAAATCTGGACTATTTCAGTGTTGTCTTTCAATTTCAGTGTCTAGCCTAGTATAAAACACATTGGTGCATAATAAATGCTGAAAAAGGTGCATGTATGTGTGTGCGTATCCACACATATGTGTGTAAATATAATTTCTTCCCTCTTTTTTTCCTCATGATTTGTAGGATCTGTTTAAGAGAAGTATTTTTTGTATCTACATTCAAAGGAGTATCGGGGGACTAGTAAGAATTATCCAGACCTAAAGTTCTGTCTATGCAAAGTGTTACAGCTGGGCAAGCATCCATGGGCAGCGCATAAGCTCTAAGCTCCCTTTTCATGCCAGAGTGATTTGAAGGTACTGTATACTCTTCCTCCAAACCTGCACTTTAATGATGGGATCAGCCTGGCCTTAGAATCATGTTCTTGTACTTGGGTTTTGGCAGAAGTAGGTCCTGGCAAAGACCAGATATGAAAAAGGAGAATTGGAGACTAGTCAAAGAGGGTCAGCATAGTGCACCTGGATGAGGATCCCCTAGCTGACATCCATGTGGACAACAGTAACCTCTTCCAAGAGCTGCCCAGTGTAGAAGACACATTTAGCCAGTCCTGATGGATCAAATGCTCTTGAAAATTTGTCCCTCCTGCTAGTTTAGATACCCCACATTTAGCATTTGCACCTCAACCAGGGCAATTAGAAGACCAGACCAGTGATTTTCCATTTCTTTTTCTCTTTGCCAACAAAAGCCCTCTCCTCCATCTTCTCCCACTGGCATCCTAACCATGATTTATTTTTATTTTAGATCTTTATCTATCCATACAGCAATACCTCTTAAGGATCCACTGTCAATATTTTGGGACATTTAGCTCTTTTGGTAAATTTTCTCTAATGCCTGGTGAAGTGATCAATGTATAAAGAATTAAGATATTTGACCACCCAGCCTCTAGGTTCCCAGAGAGTGTTGGAAGTAAGAGGAGTAAAAGAGATTGAGCCAGACAGCCAAATTCTTCTACAGGTATGCCAAAATTCCAGAGGTTATAACGGATGATGAAAGTGAGGAGAGAGAGGAAAGAGAGGGAGAGAGGTGCAGAAATGGCATGGCAGGTAGGGCAGAAGGGGATGGACAATGAAATAGATGATCTCTTGGAATTTCTGTGAACACACACACATGTGCGTGCACATGCATACACACACACACACACACACACACACACTTTCCAGAAATCCCAAGATTGATGTGTGTGTGTGTGTGTGTGTGTATATATATATATATATATGATATATACATACATATATATGTGAATATTTGTATATATATGTATATATGAATGCATTATATATACATATATATATATACACACACACACACACACACACACACACACACATACACACATACTCCACCATTTCATTTATCCACAGTTTGGCTTGTGTGGATGGGAATTCAAATGTGTATATTTGTTACAACCCCTATGGAAGCAAATTCCTGTATCTAGGACAAATACCAAAAAAGCAAACCACTGGCCTCCTCAGGTGGAATCACCACTATGGCAAAACAATGAGGCAGCAGACGACATCTGAGTCCTGGTCTCTCTTTTCCTTCCTACGGGCATGTTCCTGCCCAGCCCCAAAGTTGACTTAAAGATTCCCCAGGAGAGCTGGCCTGAAAACCAGTTCTAAAAGGCCCAAAACACAAGGAGAGCCAGATTAAAGTATCAGCACAGAATTTATGCTCAAGACTTAAGGTTTAATAATGCAACAGAAAATCAATATTTAATAAAGCAAATGATGGAGAAAAACACTGCACGGGAGATGAGCCTGCTGCACTGTTTTCAAACCGCAAAGTCCCAGAGGAGGCTGACTTGGCAGGATGGATCGGAGCCTGGGCTGACAGGAGAATCTGGCATGCAGACAATAGCAGGTCCCATTGATTCCCCTTCTGTTATCTCATGGGCTCTCTGGCCATTTTTATTAAAGGACTAACAAAGAATTACAATGAGTATCGTTTTGTAGACGGCCAATGGAGTAAAGCCAAATGAACATAGATAGCTTTTGATTTGCCACCCAGGATTGTGGATGGCCTGTGAAATCAGGGTCACCAAAGGTCATATTTTGTTTGGATAAATGGTAATAGAGGAATGAGCCTAGAATTTAGCCTCCAGATCTGATGAACTGGTCTAGCCTACAGACAAATTCGCCACAGCATGAAGGGCAGGGATCCAGGGTATTATTATATCAGCATCTAGTGAAGACAGTCTCATGTGGTTAGTCTTCAATAAATGCATGCTGATTGGTTAATACACTCTTAGGAATACTGAGAAATGGAATGGAATGTGATTGTGTGCTCTACTTTAGTCTTAATGTCAAAGCATTTCTGAGATTCACAGAAATTATTTTGGATCACCTGTCACTCTAGAAATGAATAGCTGCCTAAGAAGACGGTGTTAGAAAATGCATTTAAGTCATAAGAATGACAGGCTCTTGGTCAGGGATGGAGTGCCTTCGATGAAGGCAATGATCTGACCGAAAGACATTAAACTGAAAACAAAAGTAAATGGAGAAAATGGCCAGTGAGTCAGATATCACAGAGAATAGCGTGTTGTTCATTATTGTTGTTCAGTCGTATCAACTCTTGGTGATCCTGAATGGGGTTTTCTTGGCAAAGATATTGAAGTTTGCCATTTCCTTCTCCAGTAGATTAAAGCAAACAAAGGTTAAGTGAGTTGCCCAGGGCCACACAGCTAGTAAGTGTCTGAAGCCAAAGTTGAACTCGGATTTTCCTGACTCCAGGCCCGGCACTCTATCCACTGAGCCACCTATCTGCCTCTATGCACATTACAGGAAGAAGCATTTTGCATTTAGTTCACAAGAGACAACATCCAGGAAAAGCAATAGTAATAACACTCATGGTCTCAGAAAGAAAGTAATAAAATCCATGGCCTAAGAAATTTAAACACACATGTAGAGAGTATAAACAGTAAGCAAAGTGAACTAAAGATCTAAGTACAGAGCAACGAATTTTACTGCACTGACATATGATTCATTATCGAAGTATGGGTACGGATGGACATACTTTAAATAAAATAGATAAGAAACATCAGTAGAATAACATTAAATCTAGGCGATTTTCTATTATCCATAAAGGGAAGGGTGAAAACATGGAAGAGGGTGAGGATCAATGGAAAGGAGAAAGAAAAGAGATGTTATTAGTATGTATATACTAGAGACTACCTAGCCCAAAGGAAGAAACAGATAATGAGTATAAAAAAGGGTAAAAACCTGTCATGGGGCCATAGACATTTAACAATGGGGAATTACAACTATCCGAATAACTACTAGAGCTTTATATGATACAATCAGAGCAGTCAATCAATTTTTTCCTTCCCTCAGTAAAAATTTCCATTATTCAAAAGGAATCCATGCAGGCAGCTGATATTCTGAACTTAACAACTCTTTGTGACTCCTTTTGGGTTGGGCTAGGTTGGGTTTATTGTTACTGTTGTTTGCAAAGATACTGGATTAGTTTAGCATTTCCTTCTTCAGTTTATTTTACAGATGAGGAAACTGAGGAAAAGAGAATTAAGTTACTTGCCCAGGGTCACACAGCTAGCAAGTATCTGAAGCCAGATTTGAATTCATGAAGTCTTCCTGCCTCTAGCCCCTGCACTCTATCCACTGTGAGAGAAAGTGATCATATCATCTTAGAACTCGTGACCGATTAGTAGGAGAAAGCTATGCATAATCTGAAACATTCCTTAGATCTGAGGAGAGATGACTTTATGTTCAGATAAAATTATTAGTAATATTTCTTAGTCAAATTCTACAGGAAGAGTAGACTTAAGGCCGATCCAGTGCTCTCACAAATGAAATTCTGAGGTAAACACAAATTATTTCAAATGAGAAAGAAACAATTTAAAGACATGGATGTGATCGCTCAGGAAACCCTTCACCTAACTTAGATTGTAAGACACATAGAATGTGGAAATGATAACAGCTTAACTGAGAATGAATTTAAATGATAAAGCCTAGGACAAGCAGAGTACTACAATGATTGGTACCAGACACTAAGGTCCTTTCTTGAGCTAAAACGTCAAGCATTTAAACTCTACTGCAAAGAATGCAAGAGCTCGACTCTCATGGGCCAGCCTCATTGTTTGAATGCCAAACACACGTGTGCCTAAAAGACTATTTTATGGAGAACCTACACAGGGCAAGCACTTATAAGGAGGTCAGAAGAAGTAATACAAGGAAAGTCTCAAGGTCTCTCTGAAGAATTTTAGAATTGATGGTGGGGCATGGGAGACACTGGCACAGGAACCTCCCAACATGGCATGGCCACATCAAAGAAAGTCCATATGAGCAAAGCAGAATTACAATAGCTCAAAAGCAATGTGAGATGTGCAAATTTTGAGACATCTCTACTGCAAATTTCCATATGGACTATATTTACCTATGGTAAAGCCCTCTGAGCTTGTATTGATCTGATCGACCAGTCGGACAAACTGTACGTTGACCCTAACATAATGGTCTTCATCAAGAATGAAGGACAACAGCCAACCAATGACGACTGTCCAGAACAACAACAAAAGGACATTTTAAGCTATACTATGGACAAGGGATAGAAGGTATAGATCCTTGGGGAGAAGATTGAACAAGGATGATTGAACAAGGTGAAAAAGAAAAGGTAGAACTGATTTTGCTTTTGTTTGCTCTACCAAAGAGAATAGTATCTCTATACCAGGAAGTATACTTCAATAGATGTTAGATCTAAATGATGTACATAATGCCTCCAATCCAACAAGCTCTAACCAAGCATGCACTTTGTGTGAATTGCTGTGCTAAACAATATGTATAAAAAACAATAAAATTAGTCCCAGCCTTCAAAGAGCTCACATTCTATGGGGGAAGGGGTGGGGGTAGGGCTGTAAAGAGAACCTATGCAAAGAGGAAGATCCTAATAGGTATATCTGTAAAGCTTTCCTGAAGGGGGCACACAAGAAACACAGGTAAGAGGGGAATTAATTCCAGGAAAGGTGGACAGCCTATGGCAAAGGCACCAGCGTAGGAGATGGAATGTCAAGTTCAGAGAACAGCAAATATATGCATTTGGCTGGAAGATAGAGTATATGAAGGGGGATAATGGGAAATAAACTTGAGAAGCTAAGTGGGGTCCAGTATTTTATTCTAGAGACATTGAACTTCAGTGAACTTCAGAGGGACTAACATGATTAGATTTATGATTTACATAGATGTTGATCTCAAGCTATCCATATCTTTTTATCCTGTACAATATTTGTTCATGTTCTCCCATAAATCCTCTGCAAAGACTATACCCAATATGCTGGAAGTCTTCCTCTAGGTCTTCTAAAATTTTATAAGTAACTGGGCAGCACTTAGTCTGTCCATCTTGTTTTATCTCTATGACCAGCCCATCTCCTTTGCTAATCACACATTTCCTGGATTGTCTGTCTGTCTGTCTGTCTATCTATCTATAGATATAGATACACACACACACACACACACACACACACACACACAGCTACTTCTTGAGCAGAAATCATCATTGGTAATATATGCTGTAGCCTGCTTTCACCTACCAATCAATTCTTGACTTCCTTTGATAATAATTCCATTTTTCAAAAGGAATCAATGCAAGTAACTGATATTCTAAACCCAATTCTGACCAGTAAGAAGAAATTGATTGCTAAATTATAAATGACAAGTAACCATGGAAGGAAGTAACTACATCTATCACCTTAGCATTTGTCAGCAATTGGGAGGGAAATCTGGGTGAAATCTCACATATACCCTACATTGTCTTTGTGTTATTTGTAGTTTTGACTCTTCAGAGTTTGTGGTAGTCCATGCTTTCCATCCATATAAAAAGTTGGAAAGATATTGGTATTTGAAAGAAAGAATTTAAGGTAGGAAAACTATTGTAAGGGAACAGAAACTTAAGACAAAAGATAAGAAAGACCACTGATTTCTCAATGAATTCAAGCCTCTAGGTCTGGGAAAACTCCATCCCTGGCTATTAGCAACCCTGATTACTATCTTGCTATAAATAATCTTTGAAAAGTCAAGGAAAAATAAAGCAGTATTATAGGATGGTGAATGGGTATATGTTTCCATTTTCCAAAAGGGTAAGATGGCAGATTTCTCCAACACTAGGATAATGAATTTGATCTAGATTTTGGAAGGGGTGGTTTGTAAGCATTTACAAAGGGAAGGATATCATTAAAAGTCAATGTGTGATCATTAGGACAGGAGCAAATCATTCCAGTGAGATAATCTATTCCTTCTTAATTTGTTTATTTTAAAATAGTATTACCAGATTGAATTATCAGCAGAATAATAACTGCTGACATTTATTTAGTCCTTTAAATTTTGCAAGACACTTTACAGAGTCCAACTTTTTGATGCTCATAACAATCCTGTAAGGTAGTGCTATTATCAGTCCTATTCTACAGACAAAGAAATTGAGGGTCAGAGAAGGTAAGGGATTTGCTTACGGTCACAAAGCTAGAAAATAACTGAGGTAAGACTTGAAGCTGTATCCTACCATTTCCAAGTTCAGGACTCAAGCCATTATGTTGTTGTTCAGTCGTCTTAGTCATGTCTGACTCTTCATGACCTCATTGGGGATTTTCTTGGCAAAGTCATTTCCTTCTCCAGCTCATTTTATAAATGAGGAAATTGAGGCAAGTAGGGTTAAGTGACTGGATTAGGGTCACACAGCTAGCAAGTGTCTGAGGCTGGATTTGAAGTCAGGTCTTCTGGACTCCAGGCCTGGTGCTCTATTCACTGCACCATATAGCTTCCCTTTTAAACCATTATGCCGAGCTGTTTCTCCACTGCCTCAGAATGCCAAAGACATATTTCTCTGAATTTCAGGAGGACATTTATCAATGTCTCTTATTAGGACTTAAGTGCTACCTTCTATAAGAATTCTTTTCCTGATCTCCACAGATGCGAATGCCTTCCCTCCATCAAAAAGAAAAAAAAAACTACCTTGTATTTACTTTATACGTAGTTTGCATACACACACATGCTTTATTCCTTAGTAGGATGTAAGATCCTTGAAGGCAAGAATTGTTTTATTTTTGTCTTTGTCTCCAGTGCCTATGTTAGTGCCTGTAACATAGTAGGCACTTCATAAGTGCTTTTATGTATTGATAGATGACTTCTTTGTGGGCAAAGTGGAGAAATGAAGGCTTTGTGATAGCATATTTCAGTGCATTTGAACCTGAGTGATCAATTGTACCCAAGGTTTGGTGACCAATAGTTTAATGTCTCTAATTAGAAGCCTCTGAGCTCTGGTTTTGACCCTCTTCTGTTCAACATCTTTTGTTGAAGATTTGGACGAAGGCATAGACAGTATGGAAAAGAATTTGGTTATGACAGAAAAGTAGGGAGGATAGCTTGCATGCTGGATGCTAGGGATCAATAGATCTTTACAGACTAGAATGATGGGCCAAATCTATTTTTAGTAAGGCTGATTATAAAGCTGGGTTAAAAGCATAAACTCCACAAGGAAAGAGTAATTAGCTGATCAGAACGGACTAATAGTTACCTGTACACCTCCAGGAGAAAGGGATTCATCTGACCATCACAACAGTGTTCTATGTTTCCCTTTTCCAGAGACATAGTTGGGAATAACACACTATACGGATGCTACCTTTATGCTACAGTATGAATTCTTCACCTGGTTTGGCCAGTGGGGCCTTTAAGAAGCAGGGGCAGTTAGGACTAATATGTTGCTTCAGACAGGGGAGGAGTCTAAAGATAAGAGGTGCTTAGTGTCCACTTGAATCACAATAAACTTCTTTGCCATGGACATAGCTTCTGCTATCTTTTTTTCCCTAGAAATTTGGGATACAGACTGGGTTGTTCCTGATTATAACTCATAAATGGTTAAATGAAAAACTTCTCCAGGAAGCTTGAGTAGCAGCTAAGTGTCAAAGAAAGAGGTCCTTGAGTGAACAGGTAACAAGAGAGCAGGAAGAAGTATCTGAGAGAGGGAACACCTTAAGATGAAGGAGGGGGGAGAGCTATGGGTCATAAGGTTTAATATTAATAGCGAGAACTCAAGTAGATAGCAAAGTAGGTGGTTTTAGGAGACAAGGGAAGGAGCCTATGTGAATGTGCTATTAGAAAACAAAGAGGGTAGTCAAAATGCATGACAAAAAACTGGAGACGACATAGCTCTGTGTATTCACAGATAATTTACTTCAAGGCTATAAGTGAGAGGGGGAAATCACTGACCCCTCACTCATTTCTTGATAGTACAGTAAGGTGCCCACAGGAAACTAGCTCTCTCAAGAAGCCTTCAATGCTAATAGTGGTCCATATCACAGGACATTAGCAGGACATTAGCAGGAATCTTACCAGCCTAAACTGGGCAGTTCACAGACCTGAAACTGTGGCCCGTGATAATGTTATGAGTTCTTCCTACACAGTACTGTAGTAATCTCATGGAGATTTCTGTCACCTACCAAGAGCTAATGAGGCCTTAGTTAGCATGAGGTGGGCAGTAAGGGTTACCTCTTTGCAAAAGTGACATTATAGGCCCAGCAAATGGGATTTGGGGATCTCAGTTATTCACAAAGGTTAAAGCAACTAGGTCATGTTCTCTAGAATACATTACATGGGGCCTTTGCCAAGGTTCTGTCTGTACAATCCTGAAGGGAATAGGAAGAAGAGATGCTACAAGACTGTGTCAAAACTACAAGACAGATAGAATGGTAAAAGCAAAGGAAGACTTAGGTCATAAAGAGCTTTAGGTGGAATTTCTCAACACCAAGAGTAATTGATATATCAACTAAACAGCTCAGAGCCAGCTATCAGAGCAACTGTAATAGTAATTTTATTTATAAAAATCCTTGCTTCTCCAAAGGTGCTCAGGGCAGTGTACAATAACACTAAATAAATTAAATTAAAGCATGAAATATTATGAAAATGCAGTGAAATCAACCCTGCAGAACAGACAGGGAAAATCAAAAAAGAAGAAAAAAGCCTCCTTTCTGACAGGAATGGCACCTGTCAGGATGGAAGGTAGAGAGAGAACACAAGAGAATCAGATACCTGGGGAAAGGATGGACCCACCTCAGGGCATGAGTACAACAGTGTGGGGTTCTATATCTGTTTCAGTGGCAGCTTTAACACTGTTAAGCCATTTTCCTTTTCAAGGAAATTTGTCATGGTGTTCTAAAACACCAATAGATCTGTTCTTGAACTTACCATGAAACACTTTAGGAACCTGGGAACAAATATGCGTGCTCTACATTAACCAGATGAATGACATATTTTCAGGGCTGGGCATGATCCACCTTGACCATCATCTCCCCTGAGACCCTGATAGAAAAGCCTAGGACCCTGTTCCCAAGAGCCTTGGCAATAACAATGTCCACCAAACCACCAGCCTCCGTAACCGTCAATGAGGTCCTACCTTCTTCATTACCACCAGCACCAATGCTAACAACTGGCAGATACTGACAAGAGCCCTGGGAGTGTTAGGACCCCCAAGACCACTGGTCCTGCTTTCAGTCCAGCCCTCACAACTTTCATCCAAGGAACCAACTCCTGTAGAGAAATGGTCAGCCATCCCTAACCTGCCTCTAGACAACTGCCACACAAAGGGCAGGCAAGCAAGCCTAGCTGTAGCAGTAAGACCCGATAAGGTCATGAAGAGTTGGACACCACTGACACAACTGAACAGCAAAAACAACATAATGGCTTAAGTCCTGAACTTAGAAATGGTAGGATATGGCTTCCAGTCCTACCTCAGATATTTTCTAGCTTTGTGACCATAAACAAATCCCTTACCCTCTCTGACCCCCAATTTCTTTTTCTGTAGAATGGGGATAATAATTGTGCTGCCTTACAGGATTGTTATGGGCATCAAAATATTGAATTACGAAAGGGCTTTGCAAAACTTAAAGGGCTAAATAAAAGTCAGCAGCTATCATTCTACTGATATTTCAGTCCAGTATTAATATTAAAAACAAACAAACAAAAAGAAACAGCTTATCTCACTGGAATGATTTCTAAGAATTTTCTAGTCAGTAAGACTCGAAAGAGAAAAGATATATTTGATATAGGAGGGGGTAGCAGTTCAATAGTGGAACCAAAGGGCACATTGAAAATGCGAAGGACTGATTGCTGGACCAACACTGAACTCAACTAGCTGGTTTTCCACCCACTTAGCAGGGTAGTAGTCAGCAAATAACTGTGTGAGGCAGACATGTCAAACCCAAGACCTCCAGGCTGCATCTCAGCCTGCCATGGTCTCAAGTGGGGCTGGAACTATACAAAAATGTAATTGGAAATTAGTTAACAAAATATATTTTAAAAATACAATAGAGCCCAAATGATGTTAATATATGGTTTTCTAAGTTAATACATACCCTTGCAGGCATCTTTACATAAACATACAACACAGCCTTTGTTTTTATTTGAATTTGACTATACTGCTCCAAGATATAGACAGTTCTTTCTTTACAATATCCCTGTGCATTTTGTAAGTGGTACAAGCAATTTTGCTCTTATTTTACAGATGAGGCAACTGAGACTCAAAGGGATTAAGTACAGACAGGATGAAAAACTGAGGTTTGTCCAAATTCAGTGCAATGTCAACTACACAAACCTTGCCTACCCAACTTATTTGACAAGATTCACCAGTTATTGAGAGTACAGAAATCCCTAGGTGGCTCAGGAATATTTGATTTCAAATCTGGCTGCAGAGACTTACTAGCCATAAGACTCTGGATAAATCCTTTAACCTGTTTGCCTAGGATTCCTCAACTATAAAATGGGGGTGAAAATAATACTACGTATCTCACAGGGTTGTTATGAGGATCGAAGGAGATAATATTTGTAAAGCATTTGGCACATGGTCGGCATCATATAAATGCAAATTTCCAAGCTGCGAGTCAGAATAGGGTAGGGACCCAGAGATTCCATTAAAGAACAATTTCCACTATTAAAATAAAAATCCGGGGGGCGGAGCCAAGATGGGGGCTGGAAAGCAGTAACTGGCATGAGCTCCCCACCAAGTCCCTCCAAAAACCTATAAAAAAATGGCTCTGAACCAATTCTAGAACTGCAGAACCCACAAAGTGGCAGAGGGAAACAGGGCTCCAGCCCAGGACAGCCTGGATGGTCTCGGGGTAAGATCTATCCCACATGGAGCTCCCAGCTCCCAGCTGAGGGGAGCGGAGCTGAGCCAAGCAGAGCGGGCCGACCAGACCAAGGACCGACGAGACCAGGAGCCAAGCGGAGAGTGCCCTAGCATGCTGAATTAATGAGCTGTGGCATGTACCAGACCTCACAACCCACAAACAGCAAAGACAACACAGAAGG
>CM053622.1:674394297-674408605 GCA_028646595.1 Phalanger gymnotis
AAAAAAAAGGTCCTTTACAAAAAGTATCTCATTTGATTCTCACAACAATGCTGGGAGATAAGTACAATTATCACCCTCATTTTACAGAAGAGGAAACTGAGGTAGATAGAAGTTAAGTGACTTGCCCAAGGTCACACAAGTATCAGAGACTGGTTTTGAACTTAGGTCTTTATGACTCCAAATGCCCTATCCATTGAGTCACCTGCCTATCAAGGGAGACTTGAGCAAGGGGTTCAGGAATACCTGAGGCAAGCTGACCAAAAAGCAACTAAGCACAGCCTCACAGGGCAGCGCCAATGAACACAAGAGGACAAACAGGCGGACAGGCTCAAAGGGCAGCTGCTGACAGTGCTTTTGGGCCTCACACAACCACGTATCCATCAGATTCTCTCAGATCCGTAACCCTGATCCCAAGACCTCTTACTC
Source organism: Phalanger gymnotis (assembly GCA_028646595.1). Classification (NCBI taxonomy): domain Eukaryota; kingdom Metazoa; phylum Chordata; class Mammalia; order Diprotodontia; family Phalangeridae; genus Phalanger; species Phalanger gymnotis. The sequence continues at coordinate 674,394,724 of CM053622.1, forward strand.
TCCCCACCAGTCCCAAGAACAACACTTACTAGCTAGCTTTAAAGAAAAAGGCCATCTACTACCGGGAAACCAGAACCTATGGGCTATTTTTCCATTTGCCCAGCCTTACCCTTCTTCCCTGGCCGAAATAGCAGCTTCTAGACTATCAACTCTTCCTCTCCCAAATCAGAGAAAATAATAATAATACTGTTAAATAGTAGCTAACGTTCATAGAGCACTTATTGTGTGCCTCATTTGATCTCCACAACAACACTGTAACTGAATTTCAGCAAAATACCTTTGTCTAGTGGATGGGACTGAAAAACCGGGATCAAGGTTTATTTACAGAGGTCAATGATGCACTTGTTCCATTTGGATCTATGTAACTTTGTGAGATATCTTTTTCAGCAATGATAATCTTTAAAGCCAAAAAAACTGACCTTAGAACCAGACCTCTCAATCATTCTTTCTTTCACAAAGTATTGAATCAAAGTTTCAAAAAAGAATGAAGCTTATAAAATAATATTGTTCTAAGTAAACATTAAGAATAACAATATTCTAGTGAGCAAAAACATTTTTGTATCATTGATAAATAAATATTTTAAAATACTATTTATTTTATCTTTATCTCCTTTACTTTTTTCTGTTGTTTTATGATATATCTAATAGTACATGCATACAATTTACAAATAAATGGATATAAATATATATTTTATATATATGCATATATATGTATACACACACATATATTTTAATCAGGCACATAGAAGTTTTTGTTTTCCTTTGTTTTACCTGATAGCAGGTGTGTTCCAAAAAAACTCGGAGACCACTAGAGCAAGAGACTGAGGAGTCAGATCAGAGTTCTAGTCCTGACTACATCATTTCCAGCTATATGACCTTGACTCTGCCATTTAATGTCTTTGGGCTTTAATTTCCTATCTCTAAAATAATCAAATGGCATTCATTGTTGGTGGGATTGTAAATTTAGGAAATGTTTTGGAGAACAATCTGACGGTGCTCTATAAAAGTTATGATGGATGGTCATACCTTTTGACCCTGAAATTCCTCTGTCCAATTCATCAACAAGCATTTATTAAATCCCTACTCTGGATCAGGCATTATGCTAGGCAAGGGATACAGATAGAATAAATCAAATAATTCTTGCTCCAAATGAACTTACATTTTAGCATTGTTGAGAATATATCCTCAAAGTGATATAAAACAAACAAACAAAGAAATAATTGAAGACCTTTCTGTCTGGGATGTCCTCACTTTTTACCTAATATCATAGAATACACACAAACACACATACATATATAATATATGTATATATACATACATATACATATTCACATATACACACATTCACAATACTACATATTAGTAGGCAGGGAGGTATCTAGATATATACATGTATTCATATTTATATTTTACATACTGTTTGCTTTAAAAGAATGTAAGCGCCTTGAGGGCAAGTACTCTGTATGTGTGTATATGTGTGTATCCACACACACACACACACACGTACATACATACATATATGAATTTCCAGTGCTTAGTAGGCATTTATAAGTGCTTGTTGATCGACTGCAGCATTATTCTTTATTTCTCCAAACGGAAGGCAATGTAAATATCCAATAATAGGGGAAATGATTAAATACATTATGATACATATACAGACATATCAGTAGAATCCTTTGATGGAAATATAACTGAGAAATAAGAGTGTAAAGAGACTTGGGAAGACCTTTGTGACATACACTAAAGCAAAAGATATAGAACCAGAAGAACAAAGTACATGCTAAATACAAGCATCTAAAGAGTCAAGTGAATGAGGATGAATACACAAAGAATATGGTGTTACTAAAAACTTGTTATAACATATATATTGCTTAATTAAAATGTAAATAGCTGCAAAGCATGCTCATTTAGTTGTATAGAAGTATAATATTAAGCTTACAAAAATATTTGAATAAAATAAGAGGATTGGACCAGGTGGCCACTAAGTTCCCAGAGATCTGACATTCAAGGATTCTTATCATGTGATTCATTTCCACTTAATACAGGTCATTGAAGGAGCTGCTTCTCTCATCAGAAACAAAAATAAAATAAAATAACTTGAACAGAAAACTTCAAGGTTCCTTTGAGCTCAAATTTTATAGGTCGTATCACATAGTACTAGATTTTGAATAGTTCAAACCAATGGGAGCAGAAGAGAGAAACATTAGCCAGATGTTGTTAATGTGTGTACTGAGGGAGAGGAAGCAAAGGACATTAGTGTGGTGTAAAGAATTCTACATTTGGAGCCAGATGTACCAAAAGAAAAGGTGGGAAACAGTGACCACGCAGGTCCCTTCTAGCTAACCCTATCATTATATGGTTCACGTACACACATGTTCACATACTCACAGGAGCAAAACAGATGCTTTTTTTAGATCAAAAACCAGTTAGAAATCTCAATAAGACTCCTAACTCATATCCCAGTGCAATTTTCTTTTTCCTTTTTCCTTCCCTTCCCTTTCCATCCCCTCCCCTCCCCTCTCCTCCCCTCCCCTCCCTTCCCTTCCCTTACCTTTCATTCCATTTCTTTGCCTTTGCTTTCCTTCTCTTTCCTTATTTATTTTAGAGACTGCCTTTCCCTGTCTCACTCAGGTTAGAAGTACAGTTGTCTCTCACAATCCTAATCCAATTGATGATTAGCTTGGGAAGGTTTGACCCACTCTGTTTCTAACCTGGACCAGTTAGTTCACCCCTCCTTAGGAAGCCTAATGGTCTATTGCTGCCAGGAATTCATCATATTGGTGCCTGACATACTGGGGACATGCCGTAGCTCAGAAATCCCAAACCCAAGTGATTGATCGTGTTCAGTCTCCCAATAGCAGAGATTATAGAAACCACGCACAGTCAAGTGGAATTTTCATCCAGAGTCTGAAACAGCAATTTAAGACTATCCACACAGACAATTTCTGGTGTGGGAACCATACTTTATGCTCACTGCAATAACAGATCACAAGATAAACAACAACAACAAATCCACCCTATGGTGATATATGCCCTTTCCAATACAGAGACCAGGAAAGTTTGGTTCTATTCAGCTTGTCTGATTGCTTTAAGAGGGAGGGGAAAAAAAGGGCCCTGGAAAATTACGGCCGTCTATTCATTAGAGTGTCAATAATACTCAGTCCAGGCATATCGACAGCGGATTAGCTTAGGCTGGCTCTGTGTACAAGACCAATGCCTTTCTTAACCCAGCTTGTTTCCAAATCAATATACCCATCAGCATTTGAAAATTAGCCCAAGATGAGATTCCAATACTTGAGCTGGTGTGTCATGCTAAAGGGCACCCAGCCAACTTATAGAGGAAATCATCTAGCAAGGGATTAGACATTTTCCATTAGTTTGTGCTCAAACTGCCCAAGTTAAGATGGCTGACCTCTGAACCTATGCTGATCCTTTCATTTCAGTGTCTTTACAGAACCTGTGAGGCACACTCCTATCAACACATGTTCATCTTCCCATCATATGTCTATAATATTGTCTGTAATAAATTTCCCCACCAAAGCATTGTTCTCTGCCTCGCACTTTGCTGTCACCAACTCTATTTTCATTCAATTCAAATGGGAAAACAATGGCACCCCATTCCAGGCAAAAGAAACATAGCCACAGTGTGGGAGCTCAGATTTTTAGAACAGAAGAAACCAGCACAATTGGCTTTTATTACAGAAACAATAAGAGAGTACTTAATGGAACTTACCGTTGTTCCAGAATTTGAAATGAAACACACCCATACACCACAGCTATTGTATAACCTCTAACTCTGGCTGTTTCTTGCTTTTGAGTCACTTTCCTGCAGGTAGCTTGTTCTAGTTATCCCCACGTCATCAAATCCTTTTTCTCATTTCCACTTGCTTTTTGCCTTGCTTGCCCATGTTCTAAGTCCTCCATTTTCCATCATTTTTTTTTTACAGTTCTCTTCCATAATTCTTCCTTTTCCTTTTTTTTAAACTATTTTCCCCCACTCTCCACTTTGCATCTCCCAAACTTCCTGACCTGTCTCATTCTCATTTCACAAAGATCTTAGGCTTGAAGAAGACCCCAGGCTCTACTCATGAGGCCACCTGTAGGGAAACAGGAGCAATAAAGAATGAATTCCCTTCCAAAGATATGAAGAGGGACAGTGCACTAGGTCTGTACCTTACACTAAGCAAAGGAAGCTCTGTACAAGTAGCCAAAGGAAAAGCTGAACAAAATAAGAAATCAGTGCGATTGATGCAAAATTGAAACAAGGTAGCATGGTTTCATTGTATATTATTGAATCAGAGTTGGTCACTTTTGTCCTGGCCCTACTTTTTACTCAGTGTAAAAGTCAGCAACCAAGACACTCAAGTTCCGAGTTCCGTACTGTATGAACAAAAACAAAACAAAACACCAGGAAACTGACCTGGCCAGAGCCTACATTCTATATCTATTAAGAACCACACAGAAAAGTGCCCCAGCTCCCATGCTCCGAACTTCCCCATTCAGCAGGATCGCTTACCTTGAACGATGAGGTGGACTCGTGAAGTCTTTGGGTGGTTGTCTGTCTGCACAGAGCAGGTGTATGGGCCTTCGTCATACACGTCCACATTCTGGATCTCAATGCTGTACTGGGTTTTGGTGTTGGTCAGGAGGACCACCCGGGGATCTAGGCACCACTTGTCATTACCAGCATAGAGGATCGTGCTGCGGTTCAGCCAGGCCACTCGGGTGACTCGGTTGTCTACCGTGCACCTGAAAGAAAGAAGAAGTAGGGCAGGCAGGTCAGATGAAGGGTAGAGTAGAAGGAATTAGTTGCCTAGAGAGGTATGGGATGCACAGAGGGGTAGAGCAGCTGTAATCTTTCAGCTGTCTTTTAACTCCCAACATTGTTACATTTTAAAGTTTTGCAGTCTTTATATCCAGTGACACTAACCTCCTTGCTGTCCCTCAGACAAAACACCAACTCCCAACCTGAGGCATTTTTTACTGGCTGGTGCTTATGCCTGGAGTACATGCCTCTTCATCTTCAATGTGTGGCTTCTTGGTCTTTCTTCAAATCCTAGCTAAAATCCCACCTTCTATAAAAAGCCTTTCCTAATCCTCCTTCATTTTAGCACCTACCACCTGACATGACCTCCAATTTATCCTGTCTCTATCATTTTTTGTACACAGTTATTTGCATGTTCTTTCCCCCATTCATCTGCTGGATCCATGAGAGCAAGGGTGGCCCCCTCCTTTTTTTTTTTTTTCGTTTGTATTCCCAGCACTCAGCACAGTGTCTGCCACATAGGGAGCACTAAATAAGTGTTGACTTGACTTGACTTCTGTGGTAGTTCTTAATAGTCATCATGAGCCTCACAGGAATATAAGATCTACACATTGCCTGCTTTGCACTTCTGGGATCTGAGCCCTTCATTGAAGTCAATAGTCAATTTATTCAGTATATACTGCAAGGGCAAAGTACATAGTCCTAGGACTCCAGCAACTAAGACACATTCCCAACTGCACTCTCAGAGGCATTTTTTCCTAATTCAAAGTAGCTGATCCCTATAGAACTATGAGAATCCTTCCTTTGCCCAGCCCTTTTCAGCCACAATAACAGAAAGCTTTCAGATACAAGACCACAACTGTACCACTTCTTGGAGTTGTTGTCCCTTTTCATAATCCATAGTCGACTATTTCCACTACTGTAGCAATCATCACTCAGTTGTTTTTCAGTCATATCTGACTCTTCTTGACTCAATTTTGAGTTTCTTGGCAAAGACAATGGAGTGGCTCACCATTTCCTTCTCCAGCTCATTTTACAGATGAGGAAACTGAGGCAAACAGGGTTAAGTGACTGGCCCAGGGTCACACAGCTGGTAAGTATCTGTGGCCAGGTTTGAATTCATGTTTTCCTGACTCCAAGTCTGGCACTCTATCCACCGTGGCCGCCTAGATACTCTATCCTTAATGTAGAGGGAGGCTAAGGAAATAGAGCCAACTGAATCCCCTACTATATGTCAGACACCGTGTTAAGTGCTGGGGATACAAAAAAAGGGAGGCAAAAACCAGTTTCTTCTCTAAAGGAGCTCATAGTGCAATGAAGCTGAGAGCCAAACACAAGTTCTCTGATTTTAAATCCAGTACTCTTCCTGCTTTGCCAAGTTCTTCTTCTATTACAAAATGCATGCTTTTCACAAAAGAAATATCTAATATGCCTTAGAAAAGATAGTTTTCTGGCATTAAAAAGTATGTATCTATAAAAAGCAATATTAAAATGTGTTCCTCCTTTAACTCTCCTGTGCATTGTGCCCTAGGCAGACCACAGATTTGATTGAGTCCTCCTGGTCTTACTTCTGTCTGACCCAGATACAGCTCAGTTAGAAACATCCTTGGCCTGGGGTCCCAATGTCTTTGTGCCACTTACTGTATTTTCTGGACAACATGGGCAATGTTTCTTGCCAGCATTACTCTGACACATTGTTCTTCGTTCTTGAAGAGGACCAAAATAACATCACCATGTTGGAGTCAAGGTACAGCGGGGCCGACTGTGGCTGATCAGAGCAATACGAGCTAGGAAGGCTTTACCACAGGTCAGGCACAATAGTAATGTCTAAATGCCATAGTAGTGTCTAAACAGTGAAAGAGAAAGGAATTCTGCTGTCCCAGGCAGATCAGGCCACCCTGCTTCATTCTCTCAGCCCTGGCTAGTATATCCTTAGAGTTGTTTAGTCATGTCCAATTGTGTCCAACTCCTCATGACCCCACATGGAGTTTTCTTGGCAGAGATAGTAGAGTGGTTTGCCATTTCCTTCTCCAGAGTATTTTATAGATGAGGAAACTGAGACAAACAGGGTTAAGTGACATGCTTAGTTAGGGTCACACAGCTAGTAAGTGTCTGTGGCCAGGTTTGAACTCATGTTTTCTTGACTCCAGGCCTGGCGCTCTATTCACCGTGGCCACCTAGCTGTCCTATCCTTAGAGTAGAGAGATGCTAAAGAAATAGGACCAACTGAGGTAGACCAAGTCAATTCAAATCAATCCAATCCACCAAATATTTATAATGTATCTATAATGTCCTAAGCATTGCGCTGGTTTCTGGGAATGAAATGATGAAATAGTACCTGCCTTTAAGGACCTTACCTTCTACTAAAGGGATGAACTTATCCTACTGCTCTCCTATGCTGTACCAATTACTCAGCTTTATATTGTCTTGCTTGCTCCCAGGTGGCATATCTCAGTCCCACATGTAACATTTTAATATGAACTCCAATGAGGCTTCTCAGAAAAAGGATCACACAACATATATGTTATTATGTCAAGAAAATAGCCAAAGTGTTAACATTAAGAAGGCTAATTGTGGTTACTATTCCTTGGATAATTAAAGTATTCTCCAAACCATTTTGACAGTGTTGTGTCTTGGTACAGATGAAGTGGATCCTAAGACATGCCTCTTGTCTGAGTGTATACTGTTACTGCTTTACAGAAGAAGACCTCATTCTTCATGATTAACTTGACCCTATGGAACTAAAATGAAAAGCCACATTCTTTTCTAGAGCAACTGAAATTTCACCAGATCCATGAGAGAAAAGTCATTGTGCAGAAAATGCTGACCACTAAACTATAAACTGCTTGAATAATTGTTTGTGAAGAACACAATGGGACATCTAACAAGTCTAATGATGAATATGGGAAGACTGGCCTGGGTATCCATGTGGATGTCTAATTATTGAAAATTGACTGAAACTGAAGTAGTCGCACCAGACTGCACAGCAGTTAAAGGGCCAAGGATGTTCATTTGACACTTCTAGCTCAGCCAATTTCTAACAGGCTTATGTGGCCTCTGTGATATATACTATATGAAGAATGCTGGCATCTCGTCAGCTGTGGCTCTGGGCACGTTTAAGGTTGTGCTTGGATGTCCAAACTGTCATCTCTGGAAACCAGTCTTGCTGACTTTCAGTGGAATTAATGGGTGGTGCCTGCTGAGATATATCACCAAGGTAACTTGGAACCCAGCTCATGTCTCCCCTCTCATACTTGCCCTTATCTATCTGTCTCATTTATCCATTTTCCTGCCAGGAAAAACAACGCACACGAGACACTCAACCCATCTTAAGTTATAGCAAGCTGTGGATGGGGACGACTTCCAGTTCTAAAACAGAGGAATCTGAAGATCATGAATTTAGCATGAGAAGAGACCCTAGAGATCACCTACTCCAGCCCCCTCATTCTTTGAAAGAAACTGAGGCCCAGAGAGGGTAAAGGGTATGATTCAAGGTCATTCAGATAGAAAGTAAGAGTCAAAAAGCCAGTGCTCAGGTACTGAGAATGGTACCTTTTTCTGGTGGCAGGGAGGGAGACACATTAACAGTCCTTTTTACCAGCAGTCCCTCGTATGTATCATCAATGCTTCTATTATTTGCAAGATGGGTTTGCACATAGCATATCAATTTCTTCAGGATGCCACATTGACTTAAGTGAGAATGAAGTTCTGACATGGCTCTCCTTGTTCGTCCTTAACAAGGCACCCCATCTCCTGACTCCAGTTTTTTTCGTTAGCTGTCCCCCATTCCAGGGATGATCTCCCTCCTAATCTCTGCCTCCTAATTTCCCTCCTTCAAGGCTCAGTTAAAGTTCTACTTTCTACAAGAAGTCTTTCCTAGTCCTTCTTAATTTTAATGCCTTTCCTCTGAAATTATCCCTAATTTATCTTGTATATACTCCTTTTGCACAGTTATTCCATGCTGTCTTCCCCTTTAGATTCTGAACTCCTTGAGAATAGGGGATATATATACATATATATGTTATATGTAGATATGGATATGTATATGTACATGTATATGTACACACACACACACATACACACACATTGTATCCTCAGTGCTTGGCGTAGTGCCTAGCACATAGAAGGCACTTAATAAATGTTAGCTGATAAACTGACAGGCAAATATATCCTCACCAAAGGTGTTTGCCATTATTATGGAACATATGTAATATAGAGTCCAAATGGAAAAAAGGATTACCTGTAGATATTGAAGTCTTCCAGATGCTTTTGCTTGCAAATGAATTTCAATGATTGTATCAAACCTTAGTGCACTAAAACATCTCCAAAATGAGATCATTAATTACTGAAAAGAATTTGACCCATCCTCATAGGAGAAACCAAGTGGATAAAGGATGCTTACCCAAAATATAAAATGCACATCGATGGATGGTTCACAAAGCTGGACCACCAGTATAGATAGCTAATTCTGTCTCGATATCTAAATCATCTACATTAATCGAATCACAGATAGACGCTACAGATGAACTGGACTCAGAGTTAAGTAGGAAGGACAAGGAGAACCACAACATAATACAATAATAGCTCTAGTTTATCTAGCGCTCAAAGGTTTGCAATGCACCTCATAGATGCTATCTCACTGGATCCTCACCACAACCCTGTGAGGTAGGTGCTAATATTATCCCCACCTAACACACAAAGAAACTAAGGCTAGTAAGGGTTAAGTAGCTGGCTCAAGAACGTACAGCTAGTAAATGTCTGAGGGAAGACGTCAATCCAGTCCTTCCTGAATCTAAGTCCAGCACTCTCCGACGTACTACTCGGCTTCAGAAGAGAATAGGATGGAGGGAGTGCTTTTAATTACTTTAATCTTCTCCCTGAAACAATGATCCAGCTTTTTTATATAGTTATTTTTGGGTTGAAATTCTATACAAGCCATGAAAAAGCATAGTCTCCAAAGAACTGTAGGTTCACCAAGGGGAAATGGAGAGGTTCACGTTAGGCGTGAGTAGACTGTGATGAGTTACCTGTAAGGAATAGTGCAGGAGAGGCAGCATAAAAAGAGATGTATGACCAAAAAAGAAGAGACGGGTACTAGAGAGCCTAGGTGCTGCACTGGGGACCATGATGCAATGTCGAAAGATCTACAGAAGCACCTCTTTAAGAAGCGAGTCAAGGGATGGCCCCTTTAATTAGAAAAAAAAAAAAGATTAAAAAATATCAGGGTAGGAGGGGAAGACCCTCAGGGTTGCTGTTCCAAAGGGAAACAGTTACCATTGATATTCATTCTAAGGGGGGAGGAGGGGGGGGAGGAGGGGAGGGGAGTGGAGGGGAGGGGAGGAGGAGGGGAGGGAGGGGAAGGAAGAAATCTAGCCAGTAAATCCCAAGTTAAGTGGGCAGCTTCTGGCCATCAAAATTTACCTTTCTTTGGAGAGGAGAAGGAGAAGGAGAGGTAGAGGACAAGCTGAGTTACCCCACTAACTGCCTTTCAGGCAGCTTGGTCTACTCACAGGTTGTGTTTGTCCTTTGTTTTCGAAGGGGACCATGACATCAGGATTCTTAAAGAGGCCTATTCAGTGAATGGACATTGCCTCACTCTAAGTAAGTACATATAAAGGTCTTAGCCTAAAAGGCCCAGGGTCTGCATCCTGGGTCATCTCCAGTCATCCTGATGAATATCTGGTCACTGGATCCACATGGCTCTGGAGGGGGAAGTAAGTCTGGTGATCCTGCATAGCCCTTCCCTCACTCAAATCAAAGTCAACTGCAAGTCATGTCATCATTTCCCTGATGTCATGGTCTTCTTCAAAAACAAAGTACAAACACAACAGAAGCACATCCATTGTAGATAAATCTTCAGCATACAACGGACAAGTATGGTATTGCATGAAAAGGCATGGCTGTATTGCAAGGCGAACCACCAGAAAGAGTGTCTAATGAGATGATAGATTGATTGAAATGTCAATGTTCGAGTTCTGAACCCCCAGCTATCCTAAGAGACCTGGCTAACCAAGACTTTCTGTTGGTATGTGTCTAGTGCAAGGGTCAACATGTGTCGGGTCAGTGGGAAAAAAAAATGTTTGTTGTAATTATTAATTTCCCTGGAGTGGGTGAGTTTGGAGTTGGTAGAGAGAAAGCAAAGACAATATAAAATAAGTCCTGGTGGAGCAAAAATTTTATGCTTCTTTACAAATTAGGGCTACCATTTTAAACATGCATGAAGTGGGGGAGTTTTTTCAATATTAGTTCATTGGCATTTTATCCTTTTTCTAGGAAAGTAGCTTCTTTTTAGACAGGAGGAAGACTTCCCATTTAAGAATAAATTGCTTATGTATAGTGCCAGGCTCACATCAGTTTTCAATAAATGCTTTTTGATGGTAATAAGATACTGCATGTGCAGATGGGTAGAGGAGATGATCAATGGCCCAATGTGTGCATAAGACTGCTGATCCATGTATAGGAGCCCTGGCTTTGGTGGAAGAAGCTATTTCACACATTCTTGCTGAAACCACACCTACTGTGCTGACACTTGGAAAATATAATCCTATGTGTCCTCATCTCTCATTGATGAATGATGGCTAGATTACAGTTCCTACATTTAGAACTATTAGGAGAACAAGGGTTATTGGCCAGGACAAGTAGTATTGAGGCAGAAATAAAGAAGTCAAGCTATAGGCTAGTAACCATAAGCCACTTTTGGATTTGGGGGTTTTAAGGAGAGATAAAGAGCTGAAACTTGGGTAGTCAATGCAGCAAACATGTCTGCCTGGAGCCTTTAGGAGACATGCAGAGGTAGAGATATTTGACCAAAGAGAAGGATTAAAGAAAAAATTGAGAGGGGGGGAAAACAAGCTTGGCCTTTCTTAAACACACCTGCCTGAAGATCTGAAGACAATAATGGATCCAGACAGTGTGTAATCCAAGCATTCCTTCCATCAAATGGCCCTTTAACTGCTTTTGAAAAGCACCAGGGCTCAGGCAACGCATGAGACTACAATAAAATAAGTGCTTTCGCCCTTCACAGCACCTGGTCACAATCTCCTCTTATCGCACGAAACGCTCCAACTGTCCCTAAGTTTGGCCTGTTCCAGTATTTGGCTTTCTCCCCCTCCCTGCCCCTTAAGCTTCACAGATGAAAATTGCAACATAAATGGCTTTGAAATACCAACCAGAAGCCACATGCAGTTTGTTACTGAAGCTCTTTTTATGCTTTCTCTCCTCCTTCTTCAAGAAAGAAGAGGGAACTGGTTCATGAGAAAAAAGGAAAAAAAAAGAAAACGAAGGAAGAAAAGGATACAAAAACCTTCATCAGAGCTTGGCCAAAAACTCTGATTAAACTGGAGGTTGGAGAAAAAGGTCGGCTTTCTGATTTGCTCCCATCTCTCACTGTTTCAGGTCTTTGCTCTGGGGCCATTGTCTATAAGAAAGGCTGAATTCCATGTCAAATCATATTGACCACCACTCGGGTCTTAGAACAGAACAAGAAGCAGAAAGCATTTATTAAGTACCTGTTGTATGCCTGGTACTTTCTTAGGCTCTGAGAAACAAATACCAAAAACAAAACAAAAATATACAAACCTTGAAGCAGTACCCGTCCTGAGGAGTTACATTCTACTTAGACGGCTTGGAATGCATTTGTGGGTACGGCTCTAACTCCAGTGCTCTTTAGTTCAGGTTTGATGTTGGCCCTCATGAATCACTGAATAAAGGAGGTTTACTTTGCCCTTAGCGCCAAAAGAAACAGTGGCACACTTAGCTTCTCCTAACTCGGCTTTCTTCATCTCCACCTGGAAACTCCTTTGGTTAAGAGTTATCTGGGTTCAGTAAGTCAAGTAGTCTCAGGCACCTAACAAGCCTAAGAGGCTCAGAGTATATAAAGCTGGGACCTTTTATGCTCCCAGACTAGGAAGCTTTGAGGATAGCTGTGGCCAATCAGATCGCTATCAAGGAAGGAAGTAGCATCAGGGAAGTCAGAAAAGTCAGGAAAACCCTGGTCTTATCCCAGCACCCTCTGAATCTCTTAGAGTCCCTCTCTTCCTTTAATTGCCACTTAAGCACTGTCTTCTACAGGAAGCCTTTCTTTTTGCTGTTCTTTAGTCCTTTTCAGTCATGTTTGACTGTTCATGATTCCTTTTGGGCTTCTCTTGGCAGAAATACTAGAGTGCTTTGCCATTTCCTTCTCCAGCCTATTTTGCAGATGAAGAACTGAGGCAAAGAGGGTTAAGTGACTTGCCCAGGGTCACACAGCTGCTAAGTGTTTGAAATCAGAGTCAAATTCTGGAAGATAAGCCCAGCACTCTATCCTCTGTGCCATCTAGCTGCTCCCAAAGTCTTTCATGATCCCTCTCAACTGATAGTGCCCTTAAACTACTGGCAGTTCCTGGCACAGAGAAGGTGCTTAGTAAATACTAGTTGATTGAATTATTGACCCAAAAGAACACTCTCAAATCAACTACAATGGCTAAATTATAACATTTATTTTTTGTTTTAGCCCTAAACCTCACTGCTTCAATCCATATTGTTCTCTCTTCTCTTTCTATTATTGTATTTATCTTCTGTATGGACCACCAAGCTAGCTTTTGAATACATAATGTCTTCTAACTTTTTCTAATTGTTTCCTGTGTGTGTTAATCTCCTCTCCCCAGGTAGCAGGCCATTCTTGTACTGGGTCTCCATTAGTGCTATGCACAAGGCACTGCACTCGTTCAGCATTAGTTAATTGACTGAGAAGAGTGGAAGATTTTAATCAGTCTCCTAAAGAGTAAAACAATGTGCATAGGATAGAGAACAATGGACCTGTGGGAGGACGGAAGCCTTTTGCCTTTAGGGACAATTATTCTAAATACCTAATACCAATTTATATTAAAAAAAAAAAGTATGCCTCCAACTCATGACTAAGCTGAACAACAAGGATGATTCCTTTGAATTCAATTCATTTCAATTAAACAATTGAGATACAATTGAAAATATTTTTATAGACTCTAAATCTTCTGTCACAGACAAAGCCCCAGTTGCCAACCCTAGTTCTGCTTCTGCCTGGGCTTATACAAATCCTCTCACCTGGAATACCTGGAATGTCCTCTGTTTCGTTTCCTTCCTTCCTTCCTTCCTTCCTTC
>CM053622.1:674408705-674462513 GCA_028646595.1 Phalanger gymnotis
TGTCTGAGGGAATAGGAGAGGCTTGGAATTTAACCTTGTAGTGACTTACCTAACTTCTGGAAAGTCAGGGCCTGAAGCTATAGGTTCCCCTCCCTTCCCCCTCTCTCAGTGCTAGAACAGGAATTTTGCCAAATAGGGAGATAATGGACTACCTGTGAGCTGTTTGTTCTCTGCTCCAGGAAGGTCCCCCTCTCCTTTCTCATTCCTTCTCTTTACCTTAGCCATATCATGGCCATATCAGTAGCCAAATAAGGAAAGTATGTATGGATTGGCTCTGTCTGTTTTCCTGGTTCTTTGTCTAGATTTTCACGCCTAGATTGTAAGCCCACCTCCCAGCCAATGGCGAGAAGGGACAGAGGTGGGCGGGAATCTTTGCGAAAAGGGTATATCTATTGGTATATTTTCTTTGTACCTTGCCTCCCTTCACTAGTTCCTCCTAGTGGAGGTGACGCCCAAATCTCTCCAGGTTTGTAAAATAAATTCACTTTGCTTTTGCTTAAAGATGTCTCTCTCATTATTTGACCTTTCATACCACACGCTTCCTTCCTTCCCCATATATTTCCTATACTTCTCAAATTCTAACTCTTCCATATATCCTTCTTTGACATTTTAATATTCCCTCCTTTGGATTCTTACAGCAACTATGATCTAAAAACAATCACTTGATGTGATATGATGATTGTGACATGAGAAAAATGTTACATGTCCACATTCTCTTTATGCTGACATAAAATTGATTCCTTATCACTGAGGATCCATCAAGAAAGAGGAACTGAATGTCGCTAATGTGTTGTGATCTAATTGGATGACTTGACATGCCATCATTATTCAATAAATCAACAAGTGCAACCATGTGCTAAGTATGGTGCTTGGTGCTGGGAATACAGACAAAAATAAACAGTCTTTGCCCCCAGTGAGCTTGCACTCTATTAAAAGAATAATAACAATAATACAACAATATATAGCTTCCAATTACCCAAAGCCAGGCATGGATTTTCAATACCTTCCCTCCCAAGATCTTATCCAAAGTGCTCAGAATACATCCAAGGCACTGAAAGTCTTTGGATCCCTCTGTGTGAATCAACAGCTCTTTGAGGAGAGAGTTCTCAGGGGAATGAAATGAGAACACTGTGGAAATACAGAATAAAATGACAACTCAACCAACATGAGCAATTGTGTCAAGTCTATTGAAAGATAAGTTTTTGGAATCCAGGAAGCTGGCAGTAATACTACCAAACTACACTTATCTCCACTTTTTTTTTTTTTCAAATCTACATCTTCTTAAACTTTCTGCTTGGTAAAGGGTGAAAAGAAGGAATGGAGCTCCTTTACTTTGAGTGGATATACATTCTCTTTTTCTCTTTCTTTTCTTCTTTCCTCTCCATTTGTTTCCTGGTACTTTTCAGACATTTTTCTTTTAGCATTTTTTTAAAAGGAGGAAAAAGAACACAACAGAAACCTATCCCTCTAGTCCAAAACCTTTCTTTTCCTATGAAAGAGTAGAGCATAAAGGCTACACTGAACTCCCCAACACACAGGGGAGGAAGTACAGGCTATGATGAAAGCTGGAATTCCAAAGTGAGAGACAGGACTCCTGGGTTCTGAAGTCTGAACTTCACTACTCCTCCTCAATATGACCAATCATTTAACTTCTCTCTAGCAGAACTTTGTATAAAATTATAATGCAGGGACCATGGAGTGATGGCTAAGAGACTATAAAGTGTTTTTTGCATCCTATGTTAGTGTGGCTGAGTTCTTTAGTTTCTTCCCATAGATGAAGAAGTGGTGGTACAAAGCATCATTTTTAATGTTCAAGTGGATGAGACAGTTAGCCTCTGAAAAATGATCCAATAAAGATTCAACTTGGTGTGACTAAAAAGTTCTTTCTTTTTTAGGCACCATGGACATCCCATAGGAAGCTTCTTGCCTAATTCTCCCATACGTCTTTGAAGCATGAATTCTCCTATCTTCCCTGTGAGCCAAGGAGGAAGGAAGATATCCCCAGGGCTTCAGGATATGGTGCTGGCTCACTGATACAAGATGTAAAAATAATTAAGCACAGAAGAGATAATTGTTTCTCTCCAGATCCTTAATCCTTATTACATTATACCTTTGTGGGCAGTGGGAGGGGAGGGAGGACTCTTTTTCAGAAAAATTAAAAGTACCCAGCGGGGGAAGGAAGTGCGTTCTGTCTTGGCCTGTTGCTTCTCTGGGGTCCTTCTGCAATCCTTTAGCTTTTGTAACTCTTGATATTTTTATTCTGCTACTTATAATGGGCAGAGGAGAAGTTTTAGGAAGCTTCCTTTTATTGGGACATTTACCCCTTTAAGCAAATTATTGGGAGAAGGAGTAGCAGATCTGCTTAGGTGCTCAACAGATGCCTTAGGGATAGTGGATTTTCCATGGAAGATAGGCAGCAGCATACTTCACTTGTCTCTTTCTTCTCTCCATTCCCCTCTGCACCAATCCTCACTCTACCATGGCAGTGGGATCCCTTCGTTAGGATCTCAGGGGATACAGATAGGATGTGTAGGTGAAAGGAGACCCCATTCTTTAATAAACAAATAACCACTGAGCCCCTAACAAGTGCTAGGGGCTCTTCTGGGTACTGTGAGGGATAAAAGAATGGTCTTCTGGGAGGTCCTCACCCTGAAGAAGTTTGTAATAAAGACGAAGAAAAGACATGATTATGTGAGAAATTCAATAAGAAAGGAAGGTTATATGCTTGTGCTACATATGATAAATACTGCAAGAGCTCAGAGGAGGCAAGGCCAGACGACTGTAGACTTCAATAGTCAAGGCTTCCTAGAGAAAACAGGAATCGAGCTGGGCTTATAGCACGCATAAGATTCTGTGGAGATGGACAGAAAAGACATAGTAGGATAGGTGGGGGAACATTCAATTTCATTCAAAGCAATTGAAAAATAATTTACTATATTTCTTCTGTGTGTTAGGCATTGTGCTAGGTACTGGTGATATAAAGACAAAAATGAAAACAGTTCTTGCCCACAAGGAGCTTACATTCTAGTGAACTCCCAGCCAGAGGAACAGTGTGTGCAAAAATATGGAGGTAGAACATATATGACATGTATGGGAGGCACCATAGAGTCTAATTTCTTTAGAATGGAAGTTTCCTTTTGGAGAAGAGTGGTAGAGAAACTTAGAAAGGTAAGTTGGGGTCTGATTGTGTGTGGCGAAAATAACATGATGGACTTTACCCTGTAAGCAATGGATTAAACCACTGAAGAAGGCTAGAAGAGCGGCATGCTGAAAGTAATGTTACTCTAGCATAGCGTTTAGACTGGATTTGAGGGCTAGAGACTAGAAGGAAGAAGATAGTAAGCTATTGAAAAAGGAACTGATAAGAAGTTACTGAAACCTCATTTTCCCCTAGGCCTTGGAAATTCCCTAGCTTGAACTCTAAGACTTACCTATGACAAGAAGTTTGTTAGTTGGCTACTGTAACTGGGAAATTCAACAAAGAAGCATAAATTGCTTTTTTGTCCCTTATGAATATCGCAGAATCACAGAATTTGAGAACTAGAAAGACTCTCAATGGCTGTCTAGTCCAATGTATGCCCCAAATGAATACCCATTGTAAATTATTTTATAATTCCTTAGGCATCAGCTAAGTGCTACAGTGCATATAGTGCTGGGATTAGAGTCTGGAAAACCTAAGTTCAAATTTAGCCTCAGACGCTTAGTCGCTCTGTGACCCTGGACAAGTGACTTGATTTCTGTCTGCCTCAGCTTCTTCATCTGTAAAATACAGATAAAAATAACACCTACCTTCCAGGGCTGTTGCAAGGATAACACGAAATGATAGTTACAAAATGCTTTGCAAACCTTAGAGAACTGTACAAATTCCAGCTATTATTACCTATTAAGTGGTCATCCAGCCTCAACCTGAAGAACTGAAAGGAAGGGGAAACTCACTCCTAGTCAGCCCATTTATACTTTTGGATTTCCCCAATTGCTAAAAATTTGGTTTTTCCCCCCTGACATTTGTTGTCTTACAAATTCCACCCAATGTACTTAATTTTATCTTCTGTGGCCCAAAAGAACAAGGCTAATCTCTTTTCTAACTGACAGCCCACCCTCCCTCTGAGTCTTCTCTTCTCCAAGTTCAACATTCCTAGCTGCTACAAGTGATCTTCATAAGACATGGACGAAAGGTCCTGTACCATTCTAGTTGCCTTCCTTTGCAAAGTCTCTTGCTTATAAATATTCTTCTCAAACCACAGTGCCCAAAACGGAACACAATCCTCCACAAGAGGACCAACCAATGCAGCCCCAGACTACACTGGCTGCCATCTCACACTGCTAATTCATGGCAAATTTTCTGATCCACCAAAACCCTCAGATATTTCTCAGAAAACCATTGCCTAATAATCCTTCTCTCCCACTTCTTGTATTTTGAGGTATTTTTTAACTCATATATATGATTTTATATTTATTCTTATTGAATTTTTACTATATTAGCCTCTGACCAGTATTCCTGCCTGTCAATAGTTTTTCGGATCCTGTATCATCCAATGTGTTAGCTCTCCTTCCCAGCTTTGTGTCATCTGCGAATTTAATAAACAGACCATCCAAATCAGTCATAAAAAATGTTAAACAGCAAGGGCCAAACAGAGATGCCTGAGGCCTCCAAAGGAGACCTCCTGCCACGTTAACTATTAATTTTGAGCCCAGTCATTCAACCAGTTTTAAAACCACCTAACTGTATTATGGTCTAGTCCATTCCTTCTACCTTTTCCACAAGAATAGCATGAGATACTTTATCAAAGGGTTTGCTAAACTCTGAGTAAACCATACCTATAGCATTCCTCTCTACTACTATTTTAGTCATCCTGTTACAAAAGCAAATAACACTAGTCTGCCATGATCCATTCTTGATGATGTCACGTTGGCATAATAATTATTTCCCTTTCTAGGTCTTTGTGAATCATTCTAGATTAGTCTTACAAATGGAAGCCAAGCTCCCAGGCCTATAAGAGCACCTCATGCTCTTTTCTCTTCTTTGAAATTTGGGATGAGTAGAATCATCCTACAGCAAGGTTGACAGATTAAGTTATGTTGCAGTAATAGTTAATTGCTCATAGGAATAGGGAAATTAGGTGATGCAGTGAGAGGTGGAAAGACCCTCAATGGCTGTCCAGTTCAATATATTCCCTAAAGGAAGATCTGTTGTGAATTATTTTGTAATTCATTAGCCAGCAGGTAGGTGATACAGTACATATAGACAGGCCTAGAGTCACGAAGACCTGAGTTCAAATTTAGCCTCAGACACTTACTACCTTTGTGACCTGGGCAAATCTCTTAACATTCTTTGCCCCAGTTTCCTCACCTACAAAATGAGCTGGAGAAGGAAATAGCAATGCCCCCACTTCCCCCAATGGAATCATGAAGAGTAAGACAAGAATTAAAAC
Source organism: Phalanger gymnotis (assembly GCA_028646595.1). NCBI lineage: Eukaryota > Metazoa > Chordata > Mammalia > Diprotodontia > Phalangeridae > Phalanger > Phalanger gymnotis. Next base: position 674,414,138 of record CM053622.1, read on the forward strand.
AAAAGAAGGATTCTCATCCATTTTTTGGTCTGTTTGCTATAAAAAGCCACTCTATGACACTTAATATTGGCAGAATGCTGTGTGATCATTACCTCTAAGAAGATTATATAAAACACTTTGCCAACTTTAAAGTGCCATATAAATGGATGGTGACAGTGGGGGCAATCGTTATTAATATTGTCATAACAAGACAGAGAAGTTTTTCATAGGAGAGAATCACAGCGAGTTAGCACCAAAAGTTGACTTGGGGATTATTCAGCTCCAGGCTCTCACTTTATAGAACTGCAAACTGAGAGCTAGAAAGAGGAAGGTAATGTATAGGAAAGTTTTACGGATGCGGCATATCAAATTAAAGGAAGATCCAGATCTCGAAAGGAGGTTTCTTTAGTTCTAATCCAAGCTGGTCTAAGTTCACACATGTAAAGCAAGCATATTCTGTGAGTAAGAGTATTCTGCAATACAAAGGCAAGACAAATCAATAAGCAAACAAGCAAGCAAAAAAAAAAACCACCAACAAAATAAAAATAAGAACAGAACTCTGGCCCTCAAGTAGAGATTTAGTGGATGGTGAACTGGCCATGGAACCTGGGCTCAAGTCTTGCTCCTGATAAATGCTGACTGGCACTAACTCTGGGCAAGCCATTTAGCCTCTTGGTGTTACGGGCAGCTCTCTAAGACTAGAAAAGAGTGAATGGATTAAAAATAATCAGCAAATGCTTACTAAGAGCAAAGCACTGTGGAAAATGCTGGTGATAGAAATAAAAAAGTTGAACAGTCCTTGTCCTCAAGAAATTCCATAGAATTAGATAAATTTCAGAGAAGAGGTCAATCTGCATTTGTAGAAGTTTTTTTTCCTGTGAGAATTACCTATACCAGTGAAATCATAATGTCATGTTGCTATCCCTATGCTTGCCCTCCAAGTGCTTAGATTCTTCTTGAGGAATATTATATACATATACATATATATACACACATACATGCATACATACACATATACACATATATGTATATATGTATATATGTGTAGGTATGTGTGTATATGTGTGTATGTATATATTTATGTGTGTGTATGTGTGTAGATATATATGTATATGTATGTGTGTGTATAGGTGTGTATGTATATGTGTGTGTGTGCAGATATATATGTATATGTGTGTATGTATATATGTGTATATATATATGTGTAGATAGATAGATAGATAGATAGATAGATAGATAGATAGATAGACAGAGAGACATACAGAAAAGCCAATACAAAGTCGACATCAAGAGGCTACAGTGGATAAAGTCCTGGAAGACCTGAGTGCAAACCTTTCAGATATGAACTAGCTCTATAACCCTAGGCAACTCACCTAATCTCTCTACCTCGGCTTCCTCAACTGTAAAATAGGAATAATAGTAACACTTACAGGGGTATTGTAAAGATATAATGAGATTATGTTTGTGAATTATTTTGCATAATCACTATATAAATCACTATATACATGCTAGCTATTATTATTATTATTATGTTTTATTTTTTGCTATTATTATTTCAAATTGACTTCAAGGGGAAAGGGATCTTAACAGCTAGAAGGACCCTGAAAGGTTTTGAGTAGTTGATGGCACACAAGTTGAACCTTGAAAGAAGCTCAGGATTCAAAGAGGCAGAGGGTGAAGACGGCATATTCTGGGCAAAGGCAAGAAAGGAGGTTGGGGATAGAATGGATAACACAATGTTCTTTGGAATAAATCTTGTTGAATCAAAAGTGGGTCAATGTAGAGCCACTAGGCCTCAAAGTCATTTAATCTATGAATGTAGATCTTCATACCTATATGTTCTTGGTAAGTCATTTAACCTCCTTGGGTCTTAGTTCCCTCAATTATAAAATGAGGTCATTTTACTAGATGACCTCTGAGTTTCTTTCCGGGTCTAGAGTGATGATCCTATAATTCCATGGTCTATTCATAATGATCAAATGTGCTAGGAGTGACAAAGATTTGAATGTGTTCTATGTTATGCATTTGTGTAGTTCATAAAATATGGCCCCACCTAGAAAGTGCACTGATCTATGGCACATCTGAGAAAACAGCATAGCTTGAAGGAATTCATGGGGAGTGGTGGTTCTGCCTCTGTGGCCAACCTACTTTGTGACAATCTGGGCTTAGTCATTTACCCTCTATGAAGTTTTGTCATCAAATTCAATGGATGTAGTATACATAAAAACTCTACTTCTTCAATAATGTACTATGTATAATACCCTTCAAATACAAAACATGTTTATTATCTGTTTCTCATGGTTCTACTTTCCCTTACCCTTGAAACTGTAGCATCTGGCACATAGCAAGCAGTTAACAAATTCTTGTGCAATGAATGACTGATTGCTATAGCAGGATACTGTGCTGGCCACTGTGAGGATACAAATATTTTAATAATAAAGAAGGCTGTCTGTGTGTTTGTTGTTATTGTTGTTGTTCAGTTGTTTCAGTTGTGTCTGTCTCTCTGTGACCCTATTGGGGGTTTTCTTGGCAAAGATACTGGAGTCATTTGCCATTCCCTTTTCCAATTCATTTTACAGATGAGAAAACTGAGGCAAACAGAGTCAAGTGACTTATTCAGGGTCACACAGCTAGATCAGATTTGAACTCATGAAGATGAGTCTTCCTGACTCCAGGCACGCCACTGACCACCATGCCACCTAGCTGTCTCTCCCCACTCTCATCCCCCAACTAACTCTTTTTCAGACTGAATTTTTCAGCCTAAAAATAGCTAGGAAGTATCTGAGGCTGGATTTGAACTCAGGTCCTCCTGACTGGTACTCTGTCTACTGTACCAGATATTGGTGCCTTTATCTTTACAAGAGTTGTTTTGGTAAGAAAAAAAGGTAAGAGAATTTCAGTGTGTTGTTGGACAAATTAGAGGTCCTTTGTTATAATAGAAGGAGGGGTGGATTTGGAATCAAAGGACTTAGGTTCAAATCTTGCTCTCCCTCTTATTCTCTTACATCTCTCAGTATGAACTTGGACAAGTCACTTAATCCTCTTTTGACCTCAGTTTTCTCATCTGTTGCATGAGGGGATTAGGTTAAATGATCTTTAAGGAATCCTATGATCCAACTTCATACCATTATTATTATTATTATTATTATTATCATTAGGAAGGGGTATGCTGATTTGGAAATATCACATAGAGCTATCGAACTGTGCATGCCTTTGATCCAGCAATACCACTGCTAGGTCTATATACTAAAGACATCTTAAAATGGGAAAAGGACCTATTTGTACAAAAATATTTATAGCAAAACTTTTTGTGGTGGATAAGAATTGGAAATCATAGGGATGCCCATCAACTGGGGAATGGCTAAACAAACTGTGGTATATAAATATAATGGAATATTATTGTGCTATAAGAAAGGACAAGTAGGTTGATTTCAGAAAAACCTAGAAAGGCTTACATGAACTGATGCAAAGTGGGATGAACAGAATCAGGAGAACATTATACAGAGTAACAGCAATATTGTATGATGAAGAATTGTGAATAAATTAGCTATTCTCAGCAACACAATGATCTAAAACGACCCCATATTATCCACCTCAGAGAAAGAAGTGATATTGTTTGAATACAGACTGAAGCATATTATTTTTCACTTCCTCCTTCCTTCCCTCCCTTCCTCCCTCCCTGTCTCTCTCTCTTTTTTTCTTTCTTTTACTTGAATCTTCTTGTACAACATGACTAATATGGAAATGCTTGACATGATTGCACACGTATAACCTGTTTCTGATTGCTTAACTAGCTCAAGGAGGGGGGAGGGAGGGAGAGATAGAATTTGGAATTCAAAACTTTTTAAAAATGTTTAAAAATGCTTTAACATTTAATTGGATAAAAATAAACTATATATTAAGAATAATAAAAATATTAATGCTCTAGGGAAAAATAAGGGGTATGCTGGCAAATGCTTAACAACTGGCATTCTGGGGAGGGAGAAGGTACCCACAATACACTTCAATGTTTAACTTGCCTCATTAACATTTTATCCATCAGTTTCTTATGTCTAGACAATGAATAAAACAATAAATTGAGCCATGATTTATAGCTTTGCCAATTTCTAAGATGTAAATGCTAACACTGAAAATTTAACAATCTGCTCTCCAGAGGCTGTTCGAGCTGGCCCCAGCATAACCCTTTATTAACACACTTATATGCCTATGTTTCTGTGTCTGGAAGAGTTCTGAACAACTCAGGCAGGTCTAATGAATCTCTACTTTCTAGGAGTTTAGGATATAAAACATAGTGTTGATATATATGAAAACCTAATGGGCACACAGACAATAGAATAGCAAACGATGGACCACTTCACAAATTAGTAATGCCATAACCCCAAATATACAGCACAGAGAGAAGAGCAAGTGGGAACTTCACCGATGATGACACCTCTTCTACTGAGCCACAACTCAAAATGTCTGAATATAGAGGGACTTTGACTGATGAATGTGGTGGAAGGAGGGTTGGGAACAAGCCCATCAGAATAGTTGGACACTTCAGCAACTTGTGCTAAATGAACTTCTCTTCCTGAAATGGATTTTCTTCTACCATCTCTATGAAAGTAATTATCCAAGTCATTAAAAAAAGTCTTGATGCCTTTAGTGATGCTTTCTACAAGGGCACTCCATAGGGAAGAATTCTAATTGGACTGCTTGAGGGGTGGCCTTTTCCCCTATTCTAGGAGTTGCCCTTGGGCCTTCCTACTGCAAATGGGCAGCCTTGAATAATTTTCCAGGCTCACTCAGGCCTATTTTCCTTTTGAATATTTTGCGCCTTGAAATGGACTTCAGTTAATTATTGCTTTCCACCATCTCAGACTGTCAGAATTCAAGAGGTAGCCTAAGACTGTGGGAATGGGAGCAAGATCGTAGTTCTTTTTGTCATGAAGGGCAGCAACACCATTGCTGATGTCATTGCTTAAGTGAGCATCCTTGATGCCTAAAAGTATAATTCCCTAGAACTTCTTGTCCCTCTTTACCATATGGCGTCCAAAGGCCCAACATACTAGATTAGTCTTCCGTAACACACTGAATGCATATAACCAGAGGTTACAGAACGTATATGGTGCTTTACTGAGGTTACAAACTGAGGAGAAAATGAAGATGTCTTTTGGGGTGTGTGTGTGTGTGCGTGTGTGTGTGTGTGAGAGAGAGACAGAGACAGAGACAGAGATACAGAGACAGAGAGATTGAGAGACAGAGAGACAGAGACAGAAGGACAAAGACAGAGTTAGAGAGACAGATAGGGACAGAAAAATAGAGACAGAGAGATAGAGAGTATTCAGTCAAGTGAGTCTTCTGAGGATAACAGCTTTTGGCCTTTTCACTTGCAGATTAGTCAAGCAAACAGTCAGCATTTATTTTATTAGATGCATAAGTGTGTGTCTGGAGAAGGCAGCTCGGAGTAATGGAAAGAGCTCTGGGCTAGAAGGAGGGAGGAGACTTGATCCTAGTTCTCCACTTACTTCAGATAAGTCATTTAACCTCTTCCTTTAAAAAAAATAATTTATAGAATAAAAGAAGCACCTCCCATTACATAGTACAATAAAAAGATGCCTGTATATAAAACTGTAAATCTACCATACAGCTATTTCTTTCAAATATACTTTGATCTCTTTCTAAGGTCTTTTCTACTTTTAAAACTCTATGAATTTCTTAGATGTGTATGAGCACTAATATTCTTTGTTCCTCTAATCCTAATTTGCTGTGTGACATATGACTCATCATTTCCCTGGACTTCTGTTTCCTCATCTGTAAAATGAAGGGTTGGAAGTAAACAATCTCCGAAGTCTCTTTCATTTCCAAGATTCTTTAGATGGGGCTATCCTCTTTTTTTCCCCTTGTACTTTGATACAACCAGACCCTTCCTCCTTCCCAGACCTATACCCCTTCATGTCCTCTGAAGTTTTTTTCCTCCCCCAATTTAGGCAGAATCAGAGAATGTAGGAAGTTTTAACTGTTTACTCCCGGCTACAAGTAAAGTCCTAAGTGAACAGGAGACAGAAGCTGAGGCAGGAACAGTCCTGAGAAGGAGAGTGAAGGGCGGGTGAGGGGAATGTCAGGGCATTTATGTTAATTACTGAATTGTAGTAAATGGTGAACATGACTTTCACTTCTTATGCAAATCCCTCCAAAAGAGGGGGCTAGGAGAGCAAAAGAGCATGTTTTATTTCAACCCAGCAGGACGCAGAAGAATTGAATAATATTAATTAGAATTTAAAAGTAAAGAGCAAAATTAGCAACATGATTGCTTCTTTCATTGTAATTATAAGGGGAATCACAAAGATTTGTAATGGAAGAAAAGCAGGGTCTTCCCCCTCCCTTCAGCTCGGAGATACTTTATACCCTGATCACCCATGTGCTCTAGCACGGAATAGATACATTAGTATCTCCCCATTAGGGGAGGTAGAAGATAGAGTGTGCCCTTTGCTTATTAGCTGTGTGACCTTGAGAGAATTGCTTAACATTCTCTGAGCTTCAGGATTCTTACCTGAAGAAGGGGGAAAATAGCATCTGTAACACCTATTGACAGGCAGCAAGGCATAATAAGATGGAGAGCTGGTCTCTGTAAACTTGTGTTCAAATCCTGCCTTTTCTTCATTCTGACTACATTACCCTGAGCAAATCATTTACCTCTCAATGCTCTCAATAAATAACTCTCTTCTGTAGAAAAATAAGGTTCAAAGAAAGTGCTGACCTGCATGACAAAAGATTTTTTTTTTCCCATCTGGGCATTCCTTATAACACTGAAACAACAGATCTAGTTTCTTACCTCTATCCCCCTAGTTCACTAAAACAAGATTATGATGAGAAGCAATCATTCAATCAACAAGCATTTGTTTGGCACTAAAATGAGCTGGAGAAGGAAATGGCAAACCACTCCAGCATCTTTTCCAAGAAAACCCCAAATGGGGTCATGAAGAGTGCACCCAACACAATTTAACTCAACAACAACAAAATGTGCCGAACATTGAGGTAAAAGTTGGAGATTAAAAAACAAACAAACAACAGCAACAAAAAGGAAATAGTGCCTCTCTGCTTAAATATAAGGGTCCCATATTTTATTGTGGAAAACAAAACGTAAACCTATAAGTAAAAATTGACTATGTGCAAAGTCATCCTTTGATATATACTGGTTATGCGATACTGGTCAAGGCAATTAAGCTCTCAATACTCTAGAAAACTCTCTTAAGGCTGTACGTTATAGAGATGTTCTTAATCTGAATGTGTAGGCAGAGTTTTCTAACTCAGGAGTTTCTTATACCAATGAAATCACAAATCCACTCCCCATGCCTGTTTGCTCCCTCCCTCCACCACCCCCACATACAACCAAGACCATGAGAATTTTATCAATCAAAAAATTTTGGAGATGGAAGGAACTAAAGAAATCAACAAGAAAGTGAGAAAACCTGGAATCTAAGCAGATCTTTTGACTCTAGCTGTAGGACTTTTCATGTAATGTAGAGTAAACTTTTATAAGAGGGTGCTATATTAAGTGTCCTAGATCAGTGCTTCTTAAACTATGGGTCATGACTCCAAATGGGATTATGAAAAATTTGGCAATAGTAAAAGATTTCTCAACGCACATAGACCAAAAATTTATCAAAAATCAAATATGTAATGAATCTGAGGTGTTTCTGGCAGCACTAGCCCATCTTGCATCCTGCAGTCTTGCTTCTGAACAAAAAGCACGTGAACTTTGCACTGTGCGTGCCCTCAGGCTACACAACACCAAAGAAACTGTTGAAACACATAAAAAGGTCCCCAGTGGAAAAAGTTTAAGAGGCCCTGTCTAGACTCTCTTGTCTTTGATTTTTTCTCTTCTTCATTGTCTCTCAAGATGCTACGTGGGTTCAGTTATCATTTAAACAAAAGACTCTCAAATTTGTCTATACAACCCTAACCTCTATTCTTAGCTCCAATCTGGCTCTATACAGTTTCTTGTTGGATATAGCCATGGCTGTTCCAATGTTCTTAATCAGGCTGATCTTCAATGACAATGTGTTGCCAGGCTTGTATTCAAAGCATTTTTGTCTTGGTAGGCACCTCTACCAAAGTCTTACTCTGATATCTCAATATGGTACACACTCAGGTAGCCCTGAGTTTTTGAAAGGCTTACCAATGTAGGGAAAAATATTTTTTTTGGAAGCTACAAAAGCTACAGTGATGGACATCAATAGTTCCTGTGTCTGTCATCTGAAGACTGGTCTATCTAACTTCAGAGAGACTCATCACTAGATAGGTGGCCACCAAATAGTTAGTATTTTCCTCACAATACACAAAAAACCCAACCCATCTCCTAAGATATGGCAGAGCTCTGGTCTGCATGAGTCAGTCATTAGTACCTCTATCAATGAGATTTCAGATTCTTGGAGTTCTGAAATCCAGCAACAATAATTCAGCTTACCATCTATCCTCCCCCCGTCTCTTCCTCTACTTAGCTATTTGTGTGTTGATGCAAACTGTTCTCTTTTACTTTTGGAAATAAAAAAAAAAACAAAAACAAAAAACCTGGACCACTATTGGTGATGTGGCCCAGTCTTCTGTCCATTCCCATAAGGATTAAACTAAATTTCCTTTCATAAATTCCCTTTCAGGCTCAAGGGCAATTCTTGTTCTCCCATTTATACTTAGACTTCTCTGTTGGGCTTTTTTTATTCACTGAAATTTCAGTGACCACCTTAGGAGAAAGGAAATAACCATAAAGTTACCTGCAGGAGCCAGGATGCTGCTTAATAAAAGGCTGAACCAAATTGAACTAGAAAATTCAGGGAAAGAGAGTGGTGCTGGTTTCAAGTGCAGATTCCCCTAGATTTTCAGAGGATACAGTCCACATAGTTTATGGTGCCTTAAATACGGTGTCTTTTCCTTGTAATATAATTATATGTACCATGTCCTTAGCAGATTGGTGGAGGAAAATCAGGATGTATTTTTGTGTTGGCGGTGGGGAAGAGAAACTATTAGCCTACCTGATAGGTAACTGTTTCACAGACTGACTTCAGATGATGCCAAATCTTTCTTTCAATAGGTTTGGAGGCATAGCAAATAAAAGACTTTCAGTCACAAAAAGCTGATCATGATTCAAGGTAAGTGTGAAAGCAAGCCATACTCTGAATTCTCTAGTTAGGGATAGCTACAAGCAGGTTCCTCCAAATTTAAGAGGGAAAGATGAAGGGACCCAGAAAATTTAAGAAACTTGCTCAAGGCACATAGTTTTGACCAACAAGACTTATTCAGGTGTCAACTAAATCAGGAATCAAGTGTATTGGAATATTCTGTCCTCTCTATACTTTATAACAAAGAAAAGGATGATGCCAGTTCTCAGTGACGAAATGTTATTTTCATATCTTTATATACAAGCAGCTAGAAAAGTAACCCTGCACTACCCATGAGGAATGAATGAATGAATGAAAAAAATTAATTTGTACCAATCACTGTGAGATACAAAAACCAAAAGCTGAATAGTCCTTGCCCTCAAGGAGCTTACAGATCAAAAGCAGAAACAATGCATATACATACACACACACCCACACACACACAGAGGTGTATCTGTATATATATATACATATAGAGATGGAGAACTCTTACCAATCAAGACCTGAGGACCTTGCAGCAGGTTATGGAGTTCTGGACATCAAACAAATGCTATGGAGCTAAACACAGAGTCAATTTAATAACGACTTTTGAATACCTATTATGTGCTTTTATATTAGATGTTATGGAGTATAGAGATTAGGAAGGATGGTGCCCATCCTTAAAGATTTTAGAATCTAGGAAGAGAGATGAGGTGACTATGATCTGGATTGTTTGAGAAATTATATAGTGCTTTTAAGGATCTTCTAGCTTCAATCTGCACCAAAGTCCTGTTTCATTAACATCAGTGTTCTTCTGATTACAATGTACAACTGTGAACACTACGGTCTGTGGAAAAGCTGAGGGTCACCCAAAGGGCAATAGACAGGTGCATGGTGAGCATGAATAAAGGTGAAGATTTGTGCAGACATGGAAAGAATATCATCAGAGAAACATATATGACCAGTAGGGAAATGGGCTAGGGAGAGAGGAGGATAGATGATGTATTCCTCTGATAAGTCTTCCAACACTTCTCTGAGATCGCCATAGTTGTTGTTTCCCAAAGCACAGTAGTATTCCAGTACATTCATCTACTAGAATTTGTTTAGCCACATTCCTACCTGTTATATTCCTTAGTCAATAACATTCCTCAATCAATAGGAATCTACTTAGCTTCCAGTCCTTTGCTATTAGTAAAAATACTACGAATATTTTGATGTTGATGAGACTTTTCAATAAATGAATGAATGGGTGGATAACGATTATAGCTCATATTTTTATGGCGCCTTAGGGTTTTCAAAGTGCTTTACAAATATTATCTCATTTAAGTCTCACAGCAGTCCTGTGAGGTAGATGTTAATATTATTCCCATTTTGCAAATGAGGAAACTGAAGTTCAGATAGTTTAAGGGATTTGCCCCTGGTCTCACAGATAGCACCTAAAGCAGGATTAGGATTTAGGACATTCTGACTCCAATTTCAGGCCTTTCTCCATTAGAACATCAATAGCTGATGAGCATATGAGTATAGATATGTGTATGTCTATGCATTCATACAGATAGATGGTAGGTAGGTAGATAGATAAACTTAGAGGCTTATAACATGCTTTACATATGTCATCTTACTGGATCCTCTCAATAATAGGTTGTATAGGATAAGTTCCACAAGAGAAATAAGAACACAGTGCTACAGGAACTTATGGAAAGGAAAGACCATTTCTTGTAGGGAAACAGGGAAGGGAGGGATTCCAGAAAAGTTTCGTGAAGCAGGGGACAAATTGATTTATTCCTTGCAAGATAGGAAGCATTTTGATGGGAAGTAGAGATGCTAGAGGAGGGAATTCCAGGTTAGAGGAAGCAGCATGAACAAAAGTATGGAGTTTCAGAAAGCAAACCTTTTCGAAAAATAGTGGATGCCCTAATAGTATTATAGAGTATATGTTGGGGGTAGAGGGAGATTGGGCTTTAAATCCATATGGGCTGTATTTTGGAAGACTCACATACCAGGCTGCGGAGTTAGGTCTCTATTCTACATATTGTGAGGAACCCCAAAGGAAAAAAATTCAAAACAATCCAGTTGTACAGAAGCAGAATGGCTGCTTGGGGGAAGCGATGTATTTGTTTCCATCCTTATCACCAAAGGATAGATAATCACTTGTGAGGAATGCTATAGTAGGGATTTCTGTTCAGGAGATTCTAATCCCAATTCCATGATTTGGTAGAACCTGTTGGACTCTGCCATAGGAGGAATTTTTGTTGTTTTATCCCCCATTCTCAAAGAGAACCAATGGCATCAGGAAGGTGATGTCATGACTTGCAAGTAAATTGGATTTAAGTTAGGGAGGGCTGTGCAAAGTCACCAGCCTCACCCTCTCCTCCAGAGCCATCTGGGTGCAGTGGCCAGATATAGATCAGGATGACTGAATATGGCCCCAAAAGCAGTGAGGGACCTTGGCCTTTTTAAGCTAAGGTTTTTCCAAGGTTTTGGTTTGTCCATGTGTATAAGCATACACCCACACCCCTCCACACACACTTACATGAAGGAGTTGTACTTGATAGCTTCTAGACTCCATTCCAACTCTATAGCTATGATCCAATAATCCTATGTTGCATCTCCCATTAGAATATAAGCTGCTTGAGGGACATCACTGTTTCACTTTTGTTTTTGTATATCAACCACTTAGCACCATGTCTGCCACCTAATAACCACTTTTACATGGTTGTTCATTGATTATTAGGTCATTTTCACCTGAAGAAGAACTGGATGCCAAAATGCCCTATTTATTTGCTGGGATGGGGGGAAGGGAAGAAGGAAAAGAAGGAGAGAATGTCTTTGATATTTGGATTATTGTGAAAACTCTTAAAGTTTTAGAAAGCAGAGAGGTGTGGCATGGAGCAATGGGAAGGACCAAGAAGCTACAACTGTTCAGTGTTGTTGGCCCCCAAGAATGTTATTGTACACCTACCAAAAAAGCTAGGTACAGGGAACATAGAAAGATTCAACTGAATGGAAAGAACTCCCTAAAATAGAATTTCTACCAGGAAAAGAAGCTTAGTCAAGTGTCAAGCTAACTGGGCAACAGTGTTACAGTTGAAGGGCACCAGAAACCCCACCCTCTGGTGCCACAAATTACTAGCAAGCTGGAGTATTTTCATGGTTCCTATCTCCCAGAAGGACCAGATCTATGTAGTCAGCAAAAGACCAAACCTGGAGTTAAATTCTGAGGTGATCCGGCACCTAAAAATGCAGAAACTTTGACATCAGAGAGTGGTTGGGTTTCATATGCTCCTTGGCTGCTGGAGATGTTATAACATTGAGAGACAGAATTGTACCACTGAGTCAGGAAACTTTGTTTAAGTCCTTGCTCTACCATTTACTACATGTGTTATTCGGGCAAGCCATTTTAGGCCTCATCAGTAACATAACGGTTTTGTTCTAAATTTCTATTAAGCTCCTCTATACCACCAAGGCCATCCATACTCACAGAGCTGAGGACTACCAATGAACTTAAACATCTTATTGACTATTGAAAACATGTTCATTATAAGCCTTTAATGGAAATTTTTATAAATAATTATAATTCTTTTCGATTGTGTATTTGGTTTACATGCAGAGTCTTTAGCCCTTAAGAGACTTAATTAACACATTATACTCAGACCAACCTAGCTTACATGTTTGTTCTTCCCTCCCTTCCTCTACTTTATATTGTCTGGCACTCACAATCCTGGCCTAACGGTTGTCTCAAGGATAGAGAAAGAGTGTGGCTAGATCGGTACAAACCAATAACCACCCCTAGAGAAAAAAATCCAAAGGTATGGTCTTTGTATTCAAGGGCAGCTCAGAGTGTCCAAGGTATCTGAGATCCCTTTTCCATGCTAGGACTACTGAAGTCACTCTCATTGTAGTCCTTAAAAAGACAGGTGACCCTCAAGACAGATCTGAGGGCCCAGGGGCTAGTAAATACAACTTTATGCATCGCAAAGTCTACTTGAATGTCTTCTCTTCCCATTTTAACAGCACCTTCTTCTACTCTGTTGTTCCCAGCACACTAAATGAATGAGGCTTAGCAGAAAGTGTAGAAGAGAATAAAACCCTGGGTGGTAATAAATCAGCCTTTAGAGTGGCAGACACTGAAATCCCCTGGAATGAAGGTCTGGCTCAAGGAAAAATACCTCTTTGGGGAACCAGCAAGGGGAATCAATGCCCATAAAAGCATCCAATGCAGCAAGCAGCAGCAGAAAAGGCAGACACTGTTCACCACAACATGTAGCAGATTGGAGGTTATAAAACAAAATGGGAAGCCATCAGATGGGCAAAGGGCAAAACTGCATGGTGTGGGGGATCTCAGCTGGAGGGAGCCCCCATCAGCCAAGAGGTCAGAGTTTTCCAGACCATCTCTCCTCCAGTATTACTGGAAATCTGCACTTCAGAGCCCTCCCTCTGCACAAACCACAGGAGGTGAGCAATGGTTAATATTTATTGCCACTTATGTAATGGGTCTATTTGGAAACACATTTTGACCAGCTTATCAGCGTATTAATACATTACAGGCATATTGAGCTGTATTCATTTAGGGTTTGGGTGGCTTTAACCAAAGACTTTCCTGGGAAGCTTGCCAGGCTCATCTCTGGAATGAGTCCTCTCATGTGTTTCCTCCACAGATTCTTAAACCACCAGAGGGCAGAATCAATCCATGAGACGAAGAGTCAGGTACTATTTCAAGGGGCAGTTTAGGAGTAAGGATTTTAGAGCTGCAAGGGACCTAGGCATCCTATGGCCCAGCTCCCTTGTCTTACAGATGAGAAAACGAGCCCAGAGAGCTTGTTTTGAAATGACCTGCTCAAGGACACACAGCTTGCTGAACCAAGACTAGAATCTAGTCCCCCTGACTCATAGACCTACCAGTTTTTGTCTACATCACTACTTTGATTAGAGAAGAATGAGGAAGAGGATGGAGGTACAAGGAAGGGAAAGAGCCAACAGATGCACTGTGCAGGATGACTGTCGAGCTTTCTGAAGTTTTCAGGGCAATGAATGAATGAATGAATAAGTGTTTATTAAATGCTTACTATGTGTCATGCCCTATGCTAAGTGTCAGGAAAAATAAAACTGAAATACAGTCCCTGCCTTCAAGGAGCTTACAATCTAATCAAGCAAACACCACATATAAGGGAGTAGAGTCCTGGGAAGGGTATTTTAATTTGGAAAATCACTGGAACCATAGATGAGTAGACTGCCATGCCCTTTCCAGAAGTAATGGCTTGATCCTGGTTACAGCACTGGAGTGGGGTGGGTGGGTAGTGAATGGGTTGCATTTATTAGTGTAGCTGGAGAGAAGAGAGCTTGGGCTGGGTGGCAGGCGGGGGAGGGTAAAGCATAGGTTTCTCCTCCTTTCCCCCACCCCTACTCCTTACTTCCATGCTGGGCTAGGAAGCACTCATCAATTACAGCAAGAGGGAGCTAATAGTTCCAAAAATGAAAAGGTTAAGGATCATATATTTAAAACTAGAAGGGTAGAGAGAATCTTACTAGTGATCTAGGCCAAGCCCTTCATGTTAAAGATGAGAAAACCGAGAAGAAGAGAGATTAAATGACTTGATTAAAACCCTAGAGGTAAAACAGCCAGAGTGTAGGTCCAGATCCTTTTACTCCAAATCCAGCCCTCTTCCCCTTGCACTACCAACTGTCAAGGTTGTACCTTGTGTTACCATGGAACCTGAACCTTCCTTCTGCTGGCCTACAGTTTTCCAAAATGGAATGTAGTGAAAAAAGCATATGAGAAAGTGTTCTTAACTCAAGAATGCCATGGGCCTGATTTAACTCATGCTAGTAAAATAGAGAAGCAGCAGATTCCAGTCCTGATCCTATCAGTTATGTGACCCTGGATATGTTATTTAACCTTTCAGTGGTCTAGGCAACTCGCTAAGTTTCAGAGATGATGGTAACACACATCGGACCTACAAGTTCCACATACTAAAGAAATCACAGGTTCCACGTGGAGAAATGCCTGGGAGACAAAGGAGTTGGAGGGGCCATCTGTTAAGAGACAGAACAAGGGGACATAAGTTAAAAGGAAGGAAGATAGGGATGGGGTCAATGGGCCAATCAAAATATTGGGGCAGGGAGGAGAAAGAGGGACAGAGGAAGAAAGACAATTTAAAAAGCACGCACAGGGGATCTGTTTGCTTTTTATCTCCTCCTCTTCTCCATACCCATATATCCCCTTTTCTCCTTGTACATTTCATCACTCTCTCTTGGATGACATAATAACACATTTATTTAGGTATTTGAAGGGTTTAGAAGTTATGTTCTCTCTCCCTCTCCTCTGTCTCTTTCTTGTTGCATTGCCACTGCTGGCCTTTCTTGGTCCTTTCATCCTGAAGATATAAAAGTAAAGCCAAAATTAACTCCTGGGTGGGAAGAGAGGGTGGAGAGATGGAAGTGGACACCTCCTCTCCCTTTCCCCCACAACCCTTCCCAATCCGAGGCGGCTGCAAATCCCTGGCAAACTGCCAGCTACGATGAGAGCTTTGATTTCCAATCTGATTGTCTCATTTGGTCAGCTTCTGCATACTACAAAAAGCCAAGTCTCCATTTATCACAGATTTTTTTAAAGAAGGCTTTTACACCCTTTCCTTCTCTAATCGGTAGCCAGAGGAGGAACCTTTCAGTCACTGCCCTGTGCTGTGTTGTCTGCTAAGTGTATCTCACTATTTCACCATCTCAGAATGGCTCACCACAGCTGGGTTGGACTGAAACAATATCTCCCTGCTATTGTTCACAGTGTTTTCACATCGGCAATTTTGATCAATCAGACTTTTCTTCTGGGAGAAATTTATGGAGCAGGAATTCTCTGTATCTTTGCTGTTTATATTTCTACTGCACTAGATATACACAGACACTCACACACAGAGACGATGGTTAACTACACTCGTACTTGGTTTGTCAAACACGTACATTTCTCAGGGGCTCTTAAACACTCTTAAGGGGTCTTAGAGACTAAGTTACACTGCCTGGCCTGGGCTTCTAATCTCTTCTGAAGAGTCAAGAGACTTCTCTAAGGGTCTCCAGACAAAGATGGGTACTTCAAGAGATGCTTCCATACCTATCCTCTCTCCCCTTGCTAATCTCTCTTACGATGACCCATTAGTATAACCTGGTCCTTTTTAGATTATGGAGCCTAATGCTTTCTATTCTTAGACAAAGAATATGGTATCTCAGTAGTCAGAAGATAGCAATTTGAATCTTGGCTCTACCACTTGCTAACAATATGACTTTATGAAAATAATTTCCTAGGAGCACAGATTTAGAGCTGTAAGTGACCCTGAGAGATGATCTAAAAAGACAGCTTGGTGGCACAATGGATAGAGCACCAGGCCTGGAATCAGGAGGACCTGAGTTCAAATCCAGCCTCAGACACTTCCTAGCTGTGTGACCCAGGGCAAGTCACAAGTTTGCCTCAGTTTCCTCATCTTTGTCAAGAAAACCATGAAATGGGTTCACAAAGAGTTGGACACAACTGAACAACAACAATGATTCTACATTTTACAAATGAGGAAACTGAGGCCAAAGAGGATAAGTGAATTGCCTGAGATGACACATGCACCAAGTAACCAGTCTGGGAATTCAAACCATGGCTGGGATTTGAATGAAGATTCTCTGAGTCTAAATCCATTGTTCTTACCATTGGATCACACCACCTCCCACCTCATCCTCTTAGACCCCTACCTTCCTTCTTTGTGAGATGAACAGTAGATGACTTCTGAGGTCCCTTCTGGCTTGAGACCAGTGACAGAAAGCACACAGACAGTTCACAGTAGATTCTGCAGGTGACCAAACTGGATATCTTTCCTTATTTCTTCTCGAGGCAGTGAGGTTATACACAATGACAGGAGTTTTCAGAATGGTTGGGGTGTACGTGGTCCCTACCAGAATCTCAGGCAGTGAGAACACACTTGTTTCTTGGAATGTATCCTGGTAGAAATGATGCAGGTTTATGCTCCCCCTACTATATAGTCCATCCCTGGTCCCATTCTCTTTCCCCCAAAACCCTCTACTTTGCCCTTGCAGCCCCTTCATGTCCTTGCCATGGACTCTGCATTTTATATGAAGCTGTAAAATTTGATGACAGCTTTCCTTGTCAGGGTGGCCCTCACGCTGATCCCTCGGTGATATACATTGCTGACCCTCTGGCAGTTGAGCAGCCTCATTACAAATGAGAGGAGAGACAGAAAGAAGCAATGGGGGGAAGTGGTGGGGGGTGTCAATGCAGAGTGAGAGAGGGGATGAGTGACAGGAAAGGAAGGGGAATGAGAAATAATACAAAACAAAGAGGTGAGGAAACAGAATTAAAATGGATACATTGAAGAAGAGAATGAATGATTGGAAGATTAAAAAGCTCTTTTGGTATTCTTATTCTTCATATTTTCTTTTTTCTTGAAAGAAAGGGAAAGAGAGATGGAGGGAAATAGGTGGTGTGTGGCAGGGGCCGGAGAGGGGTTGTCACAAGGTATTAACAATCTAATTCTGGGTAGAGCTATGACAAGCTCCAAAACTGAAGAATTTTTGAGCAGGGGAAGGTTAAGCCTCTTCAAAGTTGCACTAGCTAAGGTGCTCAGGAAGCCTAAGTCTTGATGTGTGTGTGGTAGGAAAGACAGCACCACGGCCAGCCCCCAGGGCTCCCTAGGAGGAATTGGTATGGAAAGGTCTTCATCTGCCCATGACAACTGAAGTTTCCATTTGGCCCCTTCCCTTTTGGGGCCATGATGCTGATCTCTCTTTGCTGACACTCAGGAAGCCAGGAGAGCAATAAATCTGTCATTGCCAGACAAAATCATCTCATCTTCCTAAGAGAACATAGTTTCTTTTCCTCCTGACAACCAGTGGGTCCTAGGAGATGGCTTCACTGAAATTTTGGAAGTTTTGCATAACAGAGTATGTTCATGGAGAGCCTCCTATCAGAATTACCCTCATGAGCTTTGACATCTTGAAGAAAGGTCTACTCACTGACTGCTGACTTCTCTGAACAGAAGAAGTTGGAAAGAGAATTTTCTGAAACTTTTTAATGCAAAAACCATACCCCTCCCTCATCATCCTGAGTTCATTCTGTGCCTGCTTATACTTCTAGGCCACACCATTTAATCTGATTCATCAACCATGTATTAAGTCCCTACTGTGTGCCTGGAAGTGGTAGGTTAGTGGACAGAGTGCCAACCCTGGAGCCAGTAAGGCCTGATTTTAAGTCTTGTCTCAGGCATATTCTGGCTACAGAACCCTGACTAAGTGACTTAACCTCTCACTGTTCTATCTAGGCAACTCTCTAAATTGCAGAGCAGGTGCTCTGACTTGTTAGAGGGGGTTTCTCCATTGAAATTTCCTATCACAGATTCAGTCCATATATCTATGTTCCAAGCACTGAGTTGGGCATTAGGATTCAAAAAAAAGAAAGAAAAGAAAAACAGTATCTGCCCTCAAGAACTCATATTGTACTTGTAGGAACTGAGACATGTGCAGCTATGTAAATATAAGAATGCATACAACATCAATACAGAGTGATTAGAAGGATGGAAACCCTGGCTTGATAAAACTTGGAAGAATCAGGAAAGACAGCTGCTAACATTGGCTGCCTGTGCCTCTAGACCTAAGCTGTGGAACTCATGTAGAAGGTAAGCCCTTGAGGTCAGGCACTGTTTTTTTTTTTTGTCATTATATCCTTTTTGGAAAATAGTAAGAATGTAATAAATGCTGATTGGTGGAGTGATTAATTGATTATGTCATTTAGCAAATACTGGATCCAGACGATTGAAGAGCAAATTCAAATCTGTACCTCGTGATGCAGTTCCTTAACTTCACTTACCAGGATATTGGCACTAAAAAGGGGATACCATGCAGGATTTAGAGCCAAGAGGACCTGAGTTCAAATCCTATCTGTTCTCCTTACCATCTGTGAAACTTTGAGCAAAAATCACTTCACTTACTTGAGTTTTAGTTTCCTCATTTATAAGACGTTCTGTCTGAGGTCTCTTCCCTTTCTACATCCTGTCATCTTTCCTATGATTCTTTATGGAGTCCAAATTAATAGGACCTGGGGCTGCAAAGAATGCCAGCCCATGGTATCTGCTAGTTGATATGTCTGGAGAATGCAGCTAAATGTTGTTTCTGCTTTGTGAAATTCACACTAATGGCACATGCATATAACAAAGCCATCTTCTAAAATACACATCAAAGGAATATATTTACTAGGCACAAAGGCTAGGAGCAGAAGAATTGAACTCTAATGATAACATGTTTGGAGAAAAGTGATGCACTTAAGTTATTATGTATGAAAACTATTGGCAAAATTGTCAGTCTTGGCTCCTTAAGAGTCTGAGGAGGAAACTGAAGGGGTGGGAACGCAGGCTGAAATGGAGAAGTGGGCAGGGCTATGAGGAGTCAAGCTTGACAGAGAGGAGGAATACGATGGGGACTGAGGCTTCTGAAGAAGGACTTGAGGAAGTGGGTCTGGAGAGGATGAGAAAAATGGAGCTGGGGCAGGATTCCCGTGATGTATTTCCTTGTTACTAAGATTCTCTATACTTTTTTTAAGGGTAAGGGGTATTAAATAGGAAAGATAATGCTGGGGACCTCCCTTTGTGGAAACTATCTACTAGTGCAAATTACTAATCACATGTAACCTATCATCTTAGAGAGTTGTCAAGAACAGCAGGAGGTTTTGAAATCAAGTGACTTGCCCAAGACCATACAGCAATTATATATCAGGAGCAGAATTTGAATACAGGTCATCCTTTCTCCAATTCTAATGTATTTACTATGCCAGGCTTCTTTTATCCTGGGAAACAGGTCCGCTGAATCACAGGAAAGAAGATGGAAGAGACTATGACTGTGTCTACTTCGTTTTCCCAGCATCCCCTGTCTTCTCTTCTTCCTCAGCTGTCAGAAGAATACCAGTCGTCCATTTCAGAAGGAATATGCTAAGATGGAATGTTTTCTTTAAAGTAGCTATTAAAGGAAAAAAATGAACAGGATGAGGGGATAAATAGTAAAAGCCAATGTTTGGACTCTTAGACTATTAACATCTGAGTTTGCTGGTCTTAATCCTTTTTTTTTTTTTAACCTCTTCTCCCTTTTCCTTCCCATTTTTCTTTTCATGTACACATACAGCTTTTTCCCCCTTGCATGCCTCATCTTCTCCATTCTTCACTCTCTGCTGACCTTAGGTGTCCAGTATATGACCTAATTATTCTTATCCTAGGGGATATTAGCCTGTGTCATTCACTGGCGCTACCATCATGTGTATTTTAACTGAGATTTTTCTTTCTGTATTTTCTCCCTGAGGCAGGATTTGTTTTAAGGGCAAGATGCACAGAATGAATTCATCCTTGATTTTTATAAACATAGCAACTGAGGCTCAGGGGAAAGGGGTTTACATAGGTCACCGAGCAAGGTGGGGACAGGGACACAGAAAGGATCGATGACAATGCCTCATGCTCAAGAAGCAAAACATCCCTTCTATTCATTTGAAAAAAGGGGGAATAAAGGAGGACCTCCGTGTTTTCTTCCTAGGAATGTTTCAAGGAGAGTGAACCCTAATTCAGAAAGGCTTTGGAGCTACTTTGAAAGTAAACTGTTAACAGAAATGTGAAGCCTTTCCCATACTGTTAAAGGGATATAAAATGTGGATAATCGCAAATAGCAGATAATCTTCCAAATAGCTGTAAATATACACTCACTCATATACCCTGTATATCTGTGCTTTCTAGACTTTCCCATTTGGGCGCAGCAATTGTTTGCTTGGGGGAGAAAAGCGTCAAGAGATGTGGGGGTATATGAAACAGCTCAACCCTACTGTGTAGGAGAGAGGGGCTAGGGACAATTTACAAAACAAAATTTCTTCCTGGGCAAACAAGAGCTGACTATATTATTATCATGCTGTTGCTGCTGTTGTCCTGCTACCTTACTAGTGGCAGGGTTGGAGAGAGTAGTTCTGAGGACTCGATAGATACTAATTAATCCCTGCAGCAATCACATTTGGATAGGCAGGCAGTATTCTCCTCCTATTCACAGATGGGGAAAGAGTAGAGCCAAATAGTGCAAATTATTTACCCAATGTCACGTAGAAATTATCGTTATTATTGCTTAGGCCCTGCCTTCTTCTCTATATGGCTTGCCAGTAGCAAAGTCCTCATATTTTGAGATGACTCTGTTATTCGAAGTGTCAGAATTCCTCTGCAGCCCAGAAGCCTGTTTATACAATTCTCTCGAGGAAATAGAAGCCACTCACCAGAGTTGTAGAGGTCTCGGTTCATTGTTTTAAGAGAGAAGCAAAACTAGCCTAGAAAAGTTCAGCGAGATGTTGTCACTCTCTCATCTTGCCATTTTTCCCCCTCCTTTCCCCTTCCTTCTCTTTAGAATTCATGAGTTGAGCACCCTCTAGGGAAATGAAAAAAATGACATTGTATCTTGCTTTCATGATCCTCCTTGGTCACATCTACCCAGGGAACTACAGAAGCCTGACTTTCCCATTTTTAAGGCCTCATTCTGTCTTATCACTTGTATAGCCAGAGCTGCTCAACATATGCAGCTGGAAAACAGCAACATAAAATGAGGGGAAACAAAGAGAGGAATTAAAGAAATCATCAACCAAGCTTTAAAACCAAGCTGTGACTCCCAGGAAAAGAGAAGACCAATTCAGTAGTGCAGCAGTGAATTCACGGGATCTAATTTCTTCTCAGCTTTCCTATTAATTTCCTTGCTGTAAAGCTCTGATGGGGGCTCTTTTATTGGAACATATATTCTTTATATCACAGATTATAAATCCTTATCTCCTCATGAGTTGAGAAGCAATCAGCCACACAAATCTCATTCTGAGCCCCTTAGCACAGTCTCTGTCACATTAGTGCTTTGTTCTAACTAAGCAGTAGCCCTTTGCCATTGAAGACCCAATCCAACAGCTCTACATATGCATTTCCACCAATACTCACACTTATTACTTTGTTTGTCTGTGTCCTTGCTGTGGAAGAACTCCTAGAAAAAGACCTGAGATATCAGGGGAAGTCATTCCGAGACCTGCCCTCTCGTCCCAGTGGTGACTGAAAAATCACATTTCCACCAAGAATGTCAAAGGCAAGAAATCGAAGGCATTAACCTACACTGACTCCTAACCCAGCTGCTTTCCAGCCTGATTGGAGAGTAAGAAGGTTAATTATTCCCAGCCTCATCCTCCAATTTCACAGAGCATATCGAAGTCCTTGGCAGAAGGGCTTGGTCAGGCTTCTTGTCATCACTAGACCCAGGTTTTGCAGGCTGGTGATAGGGTTGGATTTGGCTGCTACTGTGGATGCTAGGAGCCAAGTCCTTGATACTACACAGAGGAGTCAGGTGGCCAGACACGAATGTCTCCATTTTCAGAGCAGAAGGCCAAATAGGGATGAGGTACCAGAGGGTTCTGGAGTTAGTTATGGACAGGCAGTCACCAAGATACACCAAGGAAGCTTTCTGGGAAATATAAGAACCACTTTCTCAGAGTTGCTAAGGGAACCTTCAGCTTCTCCCTGACCCAGCTCCCAACATAGTAGAAGAGTGAGGAGAACTGGTTGGTGCCTGTACGGGAACCCAGTCTGTGTTCAGACAGCAGAGAATGGAAGCCATCCACAGCGAGAATATTATTCTACCCATCTGCAGTTGGAGAATGGAATTAAGGAAGAAGAGAGCAGGTGGGGGGAGTAAAGCCTTTACTCTATACCATCCTCAACCCTCCTCCCCTCCCCCTCCAGCCCCTCACCCCCTTGAGGACATCATCCTTAAAATATATTTCATTTCACAGCTGCATTATGGTACCACAAAATCCTGGGAATCCAATTTAAGAACAGATTACCTCCTCACTTACTTCATTTGAAGCAATTACATGTTAATTTTCATTGAAACCAGCCTAATGCATACCAATCTGATGCTGCAATCTCATTTGAATACTTAAGGGAACATTCACTGGGTTTGGGGCTCCAGAGATTTATATTTAAAGGGCTATTTTATCATTTTTTTCCTTTGGTGGGTTCTCTTCTGCACCCCTGGCCTCTTTCTCACATTTCCCAAAAGAGCAATATCCCTAAGATGTCACATCAGCTTTCCCTAAAACAGCAACTAGCTGTGTCCTGGTATGCAGCTGGAAGCCAGTACTTTGGAATTTTGTGCTCTCCCTGCCACTGCTGTGGTGGGTGTCCCTAGCTAAATACCTCCCCTTTCTCTGTTTCTCTTTCCTCCATGCAAAATGAAGATTCATGGTTGGCCCTCAGCAGATAGACAGTGTGTTGTCAAGCAAAGTCCTTTCTTTGGCCCACATCCTTATGTCCAGATCTCTAAAGCTACTGTTACTATATTCTCATCCATTTGCTTAAGGAGGAAACAGCTCTCTAGACAAACCCACAATATCGATTTGAGCCACTGGTAATTAATAGTGCTCCAAGACTGTAGAATCGGCTCATCTTGGAGTTTTAGAAAAGGATGGGGAAGATGAGGAAGGGAGGGGAGTGGGGGAAGTTATGTCTGTCTCAGTTTACACATTTAAACAAAAAGAATTCATGTTTGAAGCTGCATTTTAATTAGACGGCAAAGGGCCCTGAGACAATCGAGAAGATGCTATATAAATGCATATTGTATTGTGTTGTAATTAATCTACAGTGACACAGAGGATGAAGGATGGAAATGCTGAGATGGATTCAATAAGGGGCAGGCCAGAATCTCTGATCCCAAACCATTCTATGCTCTTCCTCCTCCTTAGGCTCAGGGAAGGGTGGGAAGGAGCAAGCAAACAGCCCTCACAGTTTCCACAGCTTTGCCCTGAAGTGGAAAAAAGGATATCACACTCAAACCATTGAATTATTTTGGTCAACCAGTTCTGGGCTAGCATCCCTTTGGGTTTTCGGCATGGGTCTGGTAAATCTATTTCTTCAACATCAGTTAAGCTAATGATGATAATACTTTATGCATCTGGGTATTTCAAAGCCCTCTGCCAACATCACAGCCCTCTCTTGTTGGAAGAAATGGCTTGTCACTCCTCTTCTGTCAGTGGGTAATCTGAGGAGCCAATGGATTTAAGTGCTGTGGCCAATAAGGTCAGACAAGAAGCCTGAGACAGATCTGGGAGGGGGAAACCCAGACTCCTAGCTCCCCAGTCCAGATGCCTGACCATCTTTCTAACCCCATCAGATCCAATCAATGTAGTCAGAGGACAGGACTGCACCCTGCTCCCTAGCTTTACCCTCTCCCCCAATATCTAGCTCCCTCCCCCAACATGCAGGCACAGTGGAATTCTTGGCAGCCTGGGCCTCCTGTCTTCATGCAACAAGAATCAAGTGCAGTTTAAATTGTCAGAGGGATTATTAACAGAGTTTATTATAGGAAGAGCCTGGCAGAGTCTATGTTGTTGTGACATTGGGAAATAACAATTAAAAAAAGAGAGAGAGAAAATAACCTGAAGTTCTAATTGGACAGAGGGCTGAGGAATTAGGGATGAATGAGATTCACCCTGAGTCTCTAAGTGTCTTTAAATGCCAAGACGGGTTTTTGGTTATTTTCTGGTCCTGACAATCAGATGATAGAAAAGATTTTTACATTGTGGAATGTGCATTATCACAGGTTTCTCTTTTTTTTCTCTGGGTGTTCCTCCAACACCTTTTCTTCCTCTCTTAAATGTTAGTTTAAATCTGCATAATCAAAATAATGCTAGGACTAGTGTTGCTAATTTAAACAATCCCTTCCTTTCACTATACACAGAAAGCTCTTAAGTTTTTTTTTTTAAGCACACTTTTGATTTCATCTTGGAACTCTGGGGAAGAATCCTCTCTACTAATGCAGATTGCTCACCAAATTATGGTCTTAGAGAGTTGCCTGGAACATAGAAAGGCAATCGCTTGCCCAGGGCCACAGAATATTAATAATAATAACCATTATTATTATTTATATAACACTTGTAAATCTAAATGCTTTACAATTATTATCTCATCTGAGCCTCACAATAACCACGGGAAGCAGATGATATTATGACGCCCATTTTACAGATGAGGAAACTAAGGCACATGGAGGTGAGTGACTTGTCCGAGGTCACATAGCTAGCAAGTTTCTTAGGCTCAACTTGAATTCAGGTCTTCCTGACTTCTTCTTACTCTATCCACTGTACCACTTACATGCCCATGTCCCATAACAAGCATATGTGGTATCTATGCTCAAGTCTTCCTCACTTTAAGGCCTGCTATCTACTACTATTATCAATTATGATCTATCTACTACTCCATGCTGCGTCTCTTAATATGTAATTGGTTATTAGTGAAAGAATGAATGGAACCTTGATTCTATTCAATGTTAAGCATTTATTAAGTATCTACATGTACAAGTTACTATTCTAGGTATTGGTGGACATGAAGATGAACTAGACATAGTCCCTGCCCTCAGGGATTTTCTAATCTAGGAAAAGAGATGAGACACGAATAATATAATCCTGATGCAAAATAGAATAAAAGAAATGCAGAGAAAGAAGTGCTGCAAAAAATCAGAGGAAAGAAAGATCACTAGAGACACAATAATAGTAGCTAGCATTTATACAGCACACTATGGTTTGCAAAATGCTTTACAAATACCTTCTTTGACCCTCATGACAAGCTCAGGAGATACTACTGTTGTTCATAACTAGGTGGTACAGTGGATAAAGTACCAGGTCTGAAGTCAGGAAGACTCATCTTTGTAAAAGTCCAAATCTGGTCTCAGACACTTACTAGCTGTGCAACCCTGGGCAAGTCGTTGAACCTATTTGCCTCGGTTTCCTCATCTGTAAAATGAGTGGGAGAAGAGAATTGCAAACCGTTCCAGTATCTCTGCCCAAAAAACCCCAAATGGGGTCACAAAGAGTCAGATACAACTGAACAACAATAATACATTAAGTGTCTGAAACAGGATTTGAACTCAGATCTGGATGCATTACAATGTAAAGAAAACTTGGGTATTAAATCTTGGTTTTGTAATTTATGATCTGTGTGACCTTAGAGTTTACTTCCTTCTCTAAGTCTCAGTTTTCTTATCTTTAAATAAACGGGTTCTTATTAAAAGATCTTTAAGGTTTTTTCCTTGCTCTAAATCTCATGACACTTTAAGATCCTCTTATATAACTGGAAGATTCAGGGGAAACTTCATGGAGGAGGCAGTAACTGAGCTCGGCCTTGAAAGATGCACAGGATTTTAACAGAATTATCTCAGTCAATTCTTGTCCCCTCGATCACAAATGGGGACGCCAACTGAGAGATGGGTTCTGACTTGCCCAAGATGTACGATGAGGACAGAGCTGATTTTCAGCCAACTGGGGGCTCCTCTGAAAAGAGATATAATGATCAAAGCATTTGTAGAGCATGGCCCTTAGCATCATTCCCTTTAGGGTCAGCTAGCTGGTGCAATAGATAGAGTGCCAGGCCTAGAATCAGAAAGACCCGAGCTCCAATCCAGCCCTTACTAGCTGTGTGATCCTGGACGAGTCACTTAATCACTGTTTGCCTCAGTTTTCTCAGCTGTCAGATGGGGAGAATAAAAGCACCTGCCTCCTAGGGGTGTTCTGAGGAACAAATGAGATAATGATTGCAAAGCACTTAGCCCAGTACCTGGCACACAGTATATGTTAGCTATTGCCATCGATGTCCTCCTCATCATCAACTAGGAGAATAGATAATATCCCTTGCCTGATGTTACAACCCAATCAGCTTTACAATCTTTATTTCAACTTCAAGTTACCCTGATTTCATCAGCATAGGCACGAACTCCACCAATGCAGATCATGACTTTTCTAAACTTAAACATTTTTTTATCTGATTATGACCGAAAAAAATGTAATCGCCTAGAACATAAATATCTATGGATGATGTTCTTTGAACTTTGGCGTCTAAGTCTACAAGAAGACAGACCTATTATGCGAGCCCTCCCTAGGGCATAGCAATTGGGACTTTTGCCACAGGACACAAAAAATGTTGACATGCACTACCTGGGAAGTTTAGGAACAACTACGGTTAATAATATCTCTACAATTAATAGTTAAAAATGTCAATATGTCATATTGCTATAATAAATAAATAGACTATAACTACATTTGTATATTATATAATTTAGATAATATAATTATATCGTGTAAATACATACTATTTTATGTAACTGTATGTGGTTATATAATTATAAATAGCATCATTAATACTGATAACATCATTAATAATGGGCAGGTCAGTGGGTCAGTGGATAGAGCGCCAGGCCTAGAGTCAGGAGGACCTGAGTTCAAATCTGGCCTCAGATGCTCTCCATCTGTGTGCCCCCAGGCAAGTCACTTAACCCTGTTTACCTCAGTTCCTCATCTGTAAAATGAACCGGAGAAGGAAATAGCAAACCATTCCAATATCTTTGCCAAGAAAACCCCAAATGGGTATGACTGAAACAACTCAACAACAAAAAAAGTAAATAATCCCTGCTTTGAGCATAACTGAATTTTTAACCATTATTTTCCATGTAATTTTCAGATCGAGAATGACAAAGTTAATTTGAGGGTACAATGGTACTGTTTGCCCCAGGAACCAAAATGGATAGTTACAACTTTTCCAGGTCTTTATTCAAAGATCGTCAAGAGCTAATGAGTATTATGTTTTGTTGGACTTGTCTTCCAGAACCCAGGGACACTTCTGTGTGCTAATGAGGAAATGGAAAAGCAACTGATTTCTCAGAGAAATGGATGTAACAAATAAGAATAAGGTGTGGCCTTTCTGGGGCTACTCTTCTCACCAAAAGTAAGATGAATTTCTCTGCTTCCTCCAAAAAGAAGTATTCACCATGAGCATTTGTGAGCATTTCTAGGTCAGTGAATTCTCCTCCATTAAAATGTAAGTCAAAAGGGCAGTGACAACTTCACTTTTGTCTTACATATCTCCAGTATCTAGAACTATGTTTGGTATATATTAGCACTTAATAAATACTTATTGATTGATTTTTTGAATGCATGAAGTTGTGCTGAGGAATTAGGGATCAATGAGATTCACCCAGGGTCTCTAAGCCACAAGTCATATTCTCTCTTTAAATGCCTAGATGGGCATTTGAAGATGATCCAACTGAAACCTAGATGTAAACAGACTTGTTTAGAGTCACTGAGGTCAGGATTCAAACTGAGCTCTCTTTTCTCCTAAACCACTGCTTTTTTCACTGCACCTAAGTGTATAAGCAAAATTGTTTTGTTAGCTATGCGAACATGAGAACTGCAAGGTCAAAGGGTTCCTGGCTTAACATTGCAGTGGTCTGGAAATTTACCAAGCGATCAGAGATAACCCCAACTATAATAAAGCCTCATGCTAAGACTGATCCCTGAACTTACTAAACTCAAACAAGCAGGCACACCTCAAAGATGTCTTCCATCTTTAAATTCATAATCCATGGCTTTTCACAAAAGGAGGATCAACAGCCTCTCATGGAAACAGATTTCTAAGACTTATAACCATTCATGGGAGAAAGAAATCCCTTATGTCTCACTCTCCTTCATTGGATAGCACAATTGAGAAGTTTAAAGAGCTCAGAATTTTTGCCATGCAAACACTAAGACACAATTCCCATTACACACCAAATAGAAACAAGTCTGAGGTCAAAGAAAAAAGCCATATTAAACATTAAACTATAGGTATTAGAATGGGACATAGGAGACCAGGGTCCCGTGTTTGGTAGTTTCACTGACTGGTCATATGACTTTAGACAATAACAACAAAGGTGATGATGCTGCTATTGATGGTGGCTGCGTTTTATTGCACAATAACAACAAAGATGGTGACATTAATTGTTGGTTTACAAAGCTTTTTATATCCACGATCTGATCCTTACAACCCTCCAAAATAGGCAGAACAAGTATTTTCTCCATTTCACAGGAAAAAGAAGAGACTTAGAGACAATGAGGCATTTACCCAAGGTGATGGAGTCAGGATTCCAACCTAGGTTTTCTCATTCAAAATCTAGGCTTCTTTCCAGTCTGCCACAGAGAGCAAATCTTTTTTCCCTCTAAGCCTCATTTTACTCATCCGTAAAATGAGGTGGTTGAATTAGATGATCTTTAAGGTTCCTTCTGTCTCTAAATGTCTATGATTCTAATTAGAATATAATAGTATCCACCTTCTATTCCCATCCTTCCCAGGAATGTGACTATCACAGGAAAAAAATCACATTACCATAGTACAGGGCAGGGGTAGTCACATGAAAGAGTGGATGAACATACTTTTTTTTTAAAATCAGGATGAGAGAGTTGCTTTTGGCCAAATGTTTTCAGCTATTGGAATCAGAGGTATTCTATATATCTTAGAAAGTGGTCAAATTATCCTAATCAAACCCCTGGGGCTGACTAAGCACCCTCTACCTCCCTCTAGTGGCAAATCATAATTGGATATCTGCTTAAAGGCACTTACAGATGCAGATACACTTAGGCTAGCCCAATGAAAGATCCCTGCAAAAGCTCTTGAGGTTTGTTTCACTTCTTTATCACAAATGTGTTTGTAAGTTTTAAATCTCTTGTTTTTCAAACAAAAGCTTTCCTTTAAATACTAATAGATATTTCTTTAGGTCCATGAGACAGGGAGAAAAGGTGCCAATGAGTCAAGAAATCCAGTGATATTTTTTAAAAATTAAATCTCTGGCAAAAGAAGGAGTATTAAATCAAAGGAGAAAAATAAACTCAAGACCTAAAGGAAAGGCCTTTAGTGGCTACCAAATTGGGGACTCAGGATGAAACTGTGGTAAATGGGACCAAAATTGTGTGCCCAGCATTTGCTCTGGATTAGAAAAGACCGTATACCATCCTTGTTCTTTGACTTCTGCAGAACACTTGGTCTCTTGTGGTTTCCCTGGATTGGAACAACTCTAGCTGAACCCAAAAAGATACATGGGGTAATTTAGAAATGTGGTTTTGCTCTGCAAAAGTGGCATTGCAGGGTTTCTATATTTACTATCCCTCAATCATTTCTAGATCAAATTGGCTCCATTTGACAAGCCAATAGATGATTTTCCTAAGTGCCGAGTGTTGCAAACTCTGCCTAGGAGCTGAGGGATCCACGCTGGGCTCTTTCTGTCTCTTATATCACAGGCAGGGATGGAGACTCTGCAATCAGAACTCATCTGAAAATTGTGTTGATGGATGACGAGGCAGGTGAGAAGTCTGCTCACACTCCTAGGTCGTTCTGGCTCTGCCTTGCTAACAGAAGTAAACACTTGCCTTGATGAGCAATGTAAAAAAATTTGCTTGAGACACAGAGGGGAAAAAGCTGTGTTGGGCACACAGTGGCCAGTCCTACATGTTTTAAAAAAAGTTTTCAGGCTATGGTGTCAAGTTAAGATAGCATTTCCCTTTGTGATCTGAGGATGAAAAATACAATTTAAATGTAAATCACAGAGACATTTATTATACTCATGGCCAGAACTCTAAAGTTAAATAAAATGCAAGATGCCAGCTGAAATTCTTACAAGCCAAATAGGTGAAAGTATATCGTTGAGCCTGTGAGACAAACTATGTCTACATAGCCTCACTGAAATGGAGAGCTGGTCATTCTCCAGTTAATTTGACCAATGAAGACTGTCAAACTACACAGAGTCATAGATTAGAGACCCAGAGCTACAAAGAACCTTAGAGAACATCTTGTCATGATCAGAGGTCATGGTCATGGATTGGATAGACATGGATGAATCACAGATTTAGAGCTGGAAGGAACATCTAAGACATTGTGTACAGTCCTCTTATTTTTCACATGAGGAAAATGAGGTACAGAAAGGTTAAGTGAATTTCACAAGGGCATATAGGTAGTAAGTGGTAGATTCAGGTCCTGGTTCTCCAAGGTCAGTGCTCTGATGAAAAGAAAAACACATGCACAGACAGACAGAGGAACAGACTCCTCTTCTCTTCTCTTCTCTTCTCTTCTCTTCTCTTCTCTTCTCTTCTCTTCTCTTCTCTTCTCTTCTCTTCTCTTCTCTTCTCTTCTCTTCTCTTCTCTTCTCTTCTCTTCTCTTTTCTTTTCTCTTCTCTTCTCTTCTCTTCTCTTCTCTTCTCTTCTCTTCTCTTCTCTCTCCCCATCTCCCTCCCCCTCTCCTGCTCTCTCTCCCTGTCTCTGTCTCTCTCTCTCTGTCTCTGTCTCTCTCCCCCTCTCTCTCCATCTCTCTGTCTCTCTCTCTCCCCTCTGTCTCTCTCTATATTTTTCTTCTCCTTCCTTTGTCTTTCTGTCTCTGTCTCCATCTGTCTATCTATCTGTCTGTCTCTTTCTCAATCTGTTTCTTACTCCTGTCTCTTTTCTCTTTCTCTGGATCTCTCCCACCTTCTCTCTTCATATCTGTCTCTCTTCCTCAGTCTTTCTCTCTCTGGGTTACATTGAGCCACAGAATAAAAATTAGTAATAATTTCATGGCTGTGGGAGAATACTAACATTTTCAATGGGTTTACCCCAACCTTAAATCCAGAAAATTATGATTACAGCAACAATAATAACAATAACAGTAATAATGAAAGGATCCAACAAGTCTAGCAAGAATTCAGCTATGTTCTAAAGAGATTTATGGATGTTATAAGGCCGGCTCCAGCAGATCCCCAACTATAATGCAGATTATTACCAGAATCTTTAAAATAAGAAAACAGAGTTGTCATTTGTTTTCATTCAAAGCCAGGGTGAACAAAACCCAACAGGCCACATTAGATTAGTGACCCCTCCTCCAAAGGCCTAGGAACTTTGATCATCTAATATGTGTGAGCTGTATGGAAGGAAACAGTTCTCCCAACCCCTGTAAATGTTTTATTAGGGCAACGCAGACACTCAAGTCCAAGTCTTGCTCTCTCAGACCCTGGGGATCTCATGATTAGAGAGGCAGGGCTCTTTCTGTAATGGAAGGACTGCATCGTGCGCTCAGCCTCCGTTTTGCTCACGTAGTACTTAGCAGTACATGTTCTCCCAATGGGAGTCTGGTTGACTTTCTATCAACAACCCCCCCCAGCAATGCTTTGTAGCCAGGCTAAAATATCATTTTCTTCCAAATCAGTGAAGCTCAAGGGTATTCTCTAAGAAGTCCTATTATTTACCAAGCTTTAAGTTTTCTGATATTGTCTTTCTTACTTATTTATTTCTTCCTAAGAGAATAGTGAGTCCTTTCTATGGAACCTCTGTTTAAACTGGGTAATTTGTCTAAAGGACATTCAGTATTCACTGCCCTTCAGTGGACAAGGTAAATAGGGCATGGTCATTTTATTTGAGGACTATTTTGGATTGGTCAATCTAACAAAGGCTTAGTCCATACATTGGGAAAGGGATAGGGACGGGACCTGTGATTTCATTGGTATAGTTAACTCACAGATGAGAAAACTTCCTCTACCAAAGGAAATCAGTATTTTCTTTGCAGTTTAGATCACAGAGAGTTGCCTTGAACACTGATGAGGTAAGTCAGTTGCCCAGCATCACACAGCCAATACAGGTCAGA
Source organism: Phalanger gymnotis (assembly GCA_028646595.1). Lineage (NCBI taxonomy): Eukaryota > Metazoa > Chordata > Mammalia > Diprotodontia > Phalangeridae > Phalanger > Phalanger gymnotis. The sequence continues at coordinate 674,446,723 of CM053622.1, forward strand.
GGCAGGATGTGAATCTAGATTTTCTTGGCTCTGAAGCAATCTCTCTGTCCACTACTACCATGCTGCCATACATGCATACTACAAAAGTGCCATTGGAATACCCTCCTTTATGTGATAGAAAGGGAGATGAAGAGAGGGACATGGCAAAATCCTCATTCCCTCATTCACCTGAAAAATGCAATTATGATCAGAAAAGCAATAAGTGAAGAAACGACCCTTGGTTCTAGACTGTATCAGCTCCTTACATGTTTCTGAATCATAGCTCTTCTCCCTATTGATATTATTTTTCTTCTTTCTTTGTCTGTGTAAGAAGCAGACTGTTTTCTTTTCCACATTATCATCTTCAGCCACAAAACATTCAAACGAAAGAATCTTTATTACTATTTGATGTTGGAGGCAGATAGAATCCAGTTGAATTTCCTGATCCTAGGTAAAGCTGGTGCCATTGGTGAGAAGATGTGAACTTTCTTATGTATAGTGGAGAATTTGGATAAGGATTCCTTGGTTGGGATACATGTAGTATATTTACTGTTTCATTCTGGATGTCATATTTTAGGAAGGGCATTAACAAATTGGAGGATCTCCAGAGGAGAGCAGCTAAGATGTCAAAGGGGATTGAAGACAAATCATATGAAAACTGATTAAAGGAACTGGAGATATTTTCCCTAGAGAGGACTTGGAAAGGACTTGATTGCTGTCTTCAAATATCTGAAGGGATGTCAGCTACTGAAAAGAGATTTGACTTAATCTGCTTGGACCCAGAGGACAGAATTAGGGCCAAGGGCTGGATGATTCAGGGAGGTAGATTTTAGCGTGATAAAATAAGGGGAGAACCTTTTTAACAATTAAAGTTGTATCTCTTCACTGCCCCCTCCCATCAAAGAATAGTTTGGCTTGGTAGATAGTGAATTGGTTTTCTTTTCCTTCCTTTTTGTTCTTGGCAGTATTCAAACAAAGAATGAATGACCACTCATCAGGGATGTTGTAAAAGGGTTTCATGTTTTAAGAAATGGGTATATGAGACAACCTCTAAGGCTCCCCTCAGGGCAAAGAATACATGGAATTAATGAGAAATAAATCTAAAGACTCACAGCATGCCTTCTAATTCTTTTACAAACTACCTTCAAAGGTTTACCCCATCCAAATCTCATTTGTCTTCCTAAAACAACTCAATACTGTTATTTCTGTTGAGCTTCCAGAGAACCAGCAACACTAAAGGGCTAAGAGGTTAGCTCCAGAATACAGAAGAATGCAGCATGCAAAATTGAGATCTGAGCTCATAAATTCCTGATGTCTAACCTTGTGTTCAAATCGCTAGGCTGTATTTAAGCTGACAGTAATTTAAAATAGCTCATGAAGAATCTTTTCCTTTGTTCACCTACCCTGTTCAAAAGCATTTCAGATTTGAGGTTTTTTTAAATCTTTCTAACAAAAAGAGATGAAAAAGAGAGAAAGAAGTCAGGAGATCAAAGGAAAAAAGGATATATATATAAATATAAATACACATATACATTTATAACCTAGGCATATACTATCTCAATATTTACAGATATCGATATATAGATATGAACTTGTTGCCAAACACAGTACTACCGAGGAAGGTAGCTTAGTACATTTCAAACTGGGATTAGATTTTGAGGTAGAGATTCACCTCTTATGTAATGAGAAGGGAGAATTCAAATTCAAATGCAAGCGTTCTGTGATTAGTTATTGAAATATTTTTCTTTAATGCATCCAGTAGTCCAAGTATACTTTTTAATATATTAAAATACTTGAAAAACTCTGACCCAACATCCACATCTTTTTAATTCCTACCTGTCAGGAAGCACCAACCAAAAGTGAATTGAAAAGAGTTTCTGCAGTGAAGCCAGTTAATATAAGCATGAAAAGGACAGTCAAATTAATGCAGCAGGGCATAAGAAAGAGCAGGGAGATTTTTCCTGCCCATAGCACACTCTTCACAATTAAGGTCTATGTTGGAGATTTAATCTTGGAGAAGTACTTCATACTAGTTCAAGCCTTGACCTCACAGCTTTGTTGCTTATGTGACCACTTAGCCTTTGTAAATCTGAACTTTTTAATCTGTTAAATGGGGACAATAATATTTGCACTCACTACCTCATATGGCTAATGTGGAGAATAAACCAGCAAAGGAATGTGAAAGCACTCTGTGTGTGGTATGGTACTATGCAAATGGAGACAATTCTTGTTGGGTTGGTTGATGTGGTAAAAATGCCTTGGGTATTATTTCTTTGTTTCTTGAGGACCAGAAAACTGAAATGTTCAGATGATAAGTGAAGTTATTTAGGAAAAGAGAGAACAATGCCAATGGCCCTAAGACCTTTGGTCCAAACTGAGCTCTAAGTTGAACTGAGCAATTTCAGCTTTCATTATCTTGTCTTCCTGTCCTTTCAAAGGGTAGCTAGGCATCAGAGAATTACAAGGCCAGAAGGAAAGTCAACTTTTCAATATTTCAAATTGGGGCTAACCTGAAAGCAACAGGACATTCTAGTCCAATAAAATTCTCTCTGTTCAAGAATAATAATAAATAGCTAGGATTTATATAGCTTTTTTTAAAAGCTTGCAAAGCATTTTATAAACACTGCCTCAGTTAATCCATAAAACAACTCTGGAAGGTAGGTGCCATTATTGTCCCCATTTTACAGTTGAGAAAATTAAGACAGAAAAAGTTAAATGACTTGCTTAGGGTTATGCAGCTAGGAAGTATCTGGGGACAGATTTCAACTCAGGCCTTTCTGACTCCAGGTCCATTAGTTACCCATTGTGTCAACTTGCTCCCAGCTCTAATGGCAACCTATTGCTTTAGGATAATATACAACCCGGGGCAGCTAGGTGGTGCAGTGAGTAGAGCACCAGCCCTGGAGTCAGGAGGACCTGAGTTTAACTCTGATCTCAGACACTTGATGTACTAATTAACTGTGTGACCTTGGGCAAGTCACTTAACCCCAATTGCCCTGCCCTCCTCCCTCCAAAAAAAAAAAAAGAAAGAAAAAAGGATAATATAAAATCCTCTCTATTTGGCATTAAAAGCCCTTCACAATCTTGCTCCAGCTCGCCTGTACGGGCTTATTACTCTCAATCACAGAGTTTGCATTTCAGAAAAAAAAAAACTGACATTTCTTTTTGGTGATACATGAAATATTTGTTTCCTGTCACTGTGTGTCTCTTTGTATGATATACCTGAAATACATTCCCTCCTTAGAACCACTAGCTTTATTCAAAGCCTAGCTTAAGTATCACCTCTTACATGACACAGTCCTTCATTAATGCCTTCTAATTGTTAGTACTCTCCTTCTGGAAATCATTTAGTACATATTCTTATTTACTCATATGTATATTTTTGATTTTCCCCCAATAGAATATAAATTCCTTATGGGAAAGGAACAATTTTGTTTTTCTCTTCGTAGCACTAATGGCTGGCATGGTGTTTGACACATTAGGCTCTTAATAAATAATGGTGAGATTGAATAAATTGAAGGTTTTGGCCTGACACACAGAAAGACCAGAGTACTAGTACTTTCTCTGTTGCTGATTTGAGATCTTTGGCACAAGTCAATGTAAATGTACTCACCCTTTAGACTTCATGGTTTCTTCAAACTGATAAGACACCACCCTGTCAAAAAAATTATTTGGACCATTCTTTCTTCTGATAAGACCGTACTCAAATTTTCCAGACAATCAGCTACTCTTTTCTTAAACACTCGATTAAATAACATTTTATAGTCACCATGGAGACAATAACTTCTTCCCTCTCTCTTCCCTTGTTTTCCTTCACATCACAGAAATATGATAAGGACTGGAGTTCTAAGTTGTGATTTTCAGTAAAGTCACCCAATTCGTAGCCTTATCCTCCTAATTCACAAGATTTCAGACTTCTTATCCAAATTAACATCTCCTTGAAAGGTCTCTGAAGCTGGTACATAGGTGGGCTATGTGCACAGGCAGATGGGAACACCAGGAGAGATAGGAAACATCACACATGCCAAGTGGCCAGAGAACGGACCAACCTGGGCACCTTCTGGTGGATACTTTTGTTGACTAATCTCTTGTCCTTTGGCAGCTCCTCTGGCGCAACCACGTGGTCCCACCACATGGAGCTGTTTAATTGCTGCCAATGGATAGTTTGACCCTTTTTATCCAGATGGCTCAAACCTCCCCCAGTGTCTATGCTCCTGCTATTTTTTTTTTCAGGGAAATACTCAGTGGCCTCATTACTTCTGAACAGGCCCCTCTTCAGACCAATCCCCTAATGCCACCTTTAAAAAGCCAGACTAAGATGTACATCAAACAAAAGGAAAGGAGGATAGGAAAGCAAGGAGGAGTCTTTGGCATCTCGTTTCCTCCCCCCACTTTCATTTCTAGAATATGAATGTGTTTATTTATAACTCAACATTCAAACTAATTATTAGCTGAAGGCTTTCAAGTAAGAAATGTAGGTCATGCAATATTATGTGGGAAAATGGCAATTGTTTCAGCTTCAGGGAACATATAAGTAATTGAAACTCACTATTTCACTAGTCTACTACACACATTCAGAGTGTATGCTTGGAAGCCCAACACACCCTACATTCATGTTAACATCCTGGCAGTTTTTTCTTTCTGATATAGGGTAGGTTTGGTCCCTCCCTCCCTTTCCAGGCCCCTCCCCCAAAACATCATCTATCCATTATTTATTTATTTATTTTATTACTGTCAATAATCTAAGCTAAATACGTTAAGTTACAGAGGCGAAGAGGAGATAGAAAAAGTTGGTCCCAAGCCAGGATACTCCAGCATGAAGTGATTAGTTCAGCATCCAGGGGCCAAACAATCAAGACTGTTGGATGGCAGAAACCTATAGAGGTAGACCAGTCAACCAAAGAAAACTGCCTGCAACCCCCAGCAGGGAGCAGCCAACTAATGATAATTAAAGACAATTAGCCATGTGGCCGGAGTATTGGTGAACCCCAAATCCAATGTGGTCCCTGAAAAGTAAGGAAAAATACTTCCAAGAGCCTTTTCTTTTTCTCTTTGCATTTTTCTTTTATTTGTTTTTAATTCTTTCCCTCCAATCCCACCCCAAACGTCCCCCAAACCTGGATTTTGTTTTTATGCCTCATAACACCTATCTTGTATCTAGGTCTAAATCTGTTATGTTATAATGCTTCTTTACAAACCTTTTCCCCTAGTTACTTATTTCTTTTCTTCCACTTTCTCATTTTCATTAATTTTCTACTATATTTCCATTTTTCCTCTTCTGTTACAATCTAAATGGGTTTCAGGCCTGTCTGAAATTTTCTTTCAAATTATATTAATTCCTCCTCTTTGGAGGACCTCTAAACTATAGTTCAGTGGTTAAACATCTTTCAAAGTTTTCTCCATCATGGCAAAGCAGGAAACTGGATCAATTGGTAGGGCCTGTGCAACCAGGAACTGATAGAACTCCACAGGCTAGAAGGTTGGGGTGGATCTAAAAATTTAATTGAGGATATGTAAACCTATATGCTTTTGTTGAATTTACTTTGATTTGAACCTACACTTGGCTTTCAAAAATTAACTGCAAAAGTATAGGAAGGAAGGCACGGTTGGGCAATCATTCATATGAATGAGATCTGAGGGTTTTAATGGACTGAAGCTCCCAATGGGCTATGACCAACCAAAAAGATGAGGCATTCCTTAGGGTAACTTAAGGAGGTACTAAATGAGGAAGTATACCCATATCAAGGCAAGTGACTATGCTGCTATACTCTGATGTGGTTAGTTCACATCTGGAGTAATGGGTATAACATTCTAGAAAGGACATAGATTGTCAAGACTGACTTTTTCCAGAGGAAGTCAAACAGTAGTATGAGAACATTGGAAATTAGTCCCAGAGCCTGGATTTGAACTTAGGTTTTTCTGTCTCCAAGTCTACTGCTCTATCTACTGTGCCACCAGCTAACTAGATTAGTACTTATTGAAAGGGAAATTACTCTTGATATAAAAAATAATGAAACAAAAAAATGGAAAACAAAGCAAAACAAAAAAGCCTTTGTAACAATTACAGACGTTTGAAAATAGAATAACTGGCCTCTAGATGAACTGAGTTCCCCATTATAGAAGATCTTCAAAAAATGCTCAATGATAAATTGACATAAAAAGAAGTCTTGATGAGTTATGGATTTGACCAAATAACCTCTGATGTCCTCTACAAGGCAAAGATTCAATGGATTGATAAATACACACATACTATTCTCTCTGATGGAATATAAGTTCATTGAGGGCAGAGACTTCCATTTTTGCAAATATCTGCAGCACCTGGCACATAGTAGGCAAATAATAAATGTTTGCTTGTTTGATTTGATTTGATTGAATCTCTAGGACACAAAAATTGAGCATTCTCTCATTTGTTGTCATTGTTGCTTCATCTGACTCATTGGAGAGACACTTCATAACTTGAGAAGACGAACAACAACTGGAGTTAGTTCAGATGGGAAATTCAAAGAATAGGATGAATCAGGATTCATCACATAATAAACAGAAGGTAATCAACCATCTACTTGCTTTTTATCCCCTTACAATTTGATTTCTGTTCTACAGAAACTGCTCTATTGAAAGTCAGCATTGACCTCCTATCTGGTAAATACAACATCCATTTCTCATCCCACATCCTCCTTGACCCTTATTCTCTAAAACATTACAAATGGCCAATTAATCAATGAACATTTACTAAGTGCTAGGTACTAGGGAGGGTCATGGGGAAGAAATACATAAAACCAAAAAATCTTTCCACTTAAGAGACTTACATCATATTAGTGGAATATAAAATAGGAGGGAGGAAGGGAAGAATGAAAGGAGAGAGAGAGAGAAAAAGAAAGAGAGAGAGAGAGAGAGAGAGAGAGAGAGAGAGAGAGAGAGAGAGAGAGAAGCCTGTTGTAAGAGGTTCTGCTTGAGTTGAGTCCTGAAGGAGCTAGCTTTTCCAAAAAGCAGAAATGAGTAGAGGGAAAGTATTTTGGGCTTAGAAGAAAGGACAGAATCACAGAGGTCTAAGATGGAATGTCATGTACCAAGAACAACATTCAGGCTAGTTTGCCTACAGCATGGAATTTGTGATGGGTAGTAATGTGTAATCAGCTTGGAAAGGTAGGTTGAAATCAAATTGTGAATAGATTTTTTTTTTATTCTAACTTAAAGGCACTGGGGAGTCACTAAAATTTCTGAGTAGAGGAGTGAGGATTAGACATGAACATCAGGAATCTCAATTTGACACCTATATGGAGAATGGGTTAGAGAGAGGAGAGACTGAATGCAGAGGAACAAGTTAGGAGACTGGGTAGATGGACAGAATACTCCACTGGTACCCTCAAAATGTTGAGAGAAATCAAGAAGGGCCTCTAGCAAGCTAGACAGTGCTAAACTTTTGGAGGATGTGGACAAGAGTTAGAATGAACAAGCATGGATAGTGTGTGATCTTAATCATTGAAGGGAACTCTCAAATAATTGAGATCAAAGATCTATTTTATTATTGGTGTACTTGAAAGAACATGTCTCCTCTGCTAAATTTTAAGCTCTATAAAGATAGAGAACATTTCTTCTTGTTCTTTCTTCTCCATATTACCTAGCATTACCTAGTAGTAGGTGCTCAAAATATTTATCTAATGAATGAATGAATGGCTATGTAATTGGGGACCACTGGTTTAAAGTCTACTTAACCTCATGAGAAACCAAATTGCACTCTCACTAAATACTAGTGTTTGGTTCTAATTCTCTTGGGCCTTTTTTCTTTAAGATCCAGCTCAAATACAACCTGCTTCCTGACACCTTTCTTTATTCTCTGCCACCACCCTACTCCACCCCCATCCCACCTCCAGGTAAGTCATCTTTTCCTCTTAATAGCCTTTGCCTGGATTTCCCCATAGCAATTATTTCACTCTGCCTTGTATCCTGGCAAGAAGCGGGTAAAGGGGATAGAGTGCCAGGCCTGGAGATCTTCATGATTTCAAATCTGGCCTCAGACACTTACTAGCTGAGTGACCTTGAGCATGTCACTTAACCCTGTTTGCCTCAGTTTCCTCATCTGTAAAATAAGCTGGAAAAGGACATGGCAAACCATGACAGTATTCTTACTGAGAAAACACCAAATAGAGTCACAAAGAGTTGGAGAGGACTGACCAAAAACAACAACACCTTCTATCGTTATTTACATGCATGTCTTTCCATTCAATATATTGTAAGTTCTCCAGGGGCAGACCCTGTGTCTCACTTGTCTTTTTATCCCTAGCACTTAGGACAGAGACTTGAATGGTGCCAAAGGTGTGATGTATTTTTTTTGTTTGTTTTGCAGAGATCAATGATTATCAGTTTACCTTTTCACTTTCTATCTAAACACCATCAGGTATGCAGTTTCTTTAATGTGGACTCCCCTTCCACTATCTTAGGTCATAAACCCTCCATAACTTAGTAGATATTAAGAGACTGTAACTCAGAAAATCAACTCTCTCTAGCCTATGTGGTGATAAGCCTCTCTGACCTTAGCTAGGCTAGTCTTTTTTTTTTTTTTGACAGTCTGTTAAGTTTTATTGTATAAGCCAAATAGAAGAGTACTATATACAGAGGAGATGAGGAGGATCATTTCTTAGTCTCCTCCTCCTTGGACAAAGTCTTGATGATCTCCTCTTCCTTAGCCTGCAGACGCTCTTCCCGCACTTTCGTGCTTCCTTGGTCTTGGACCGGCGAGCTTCAGCCTGGTCAGCCAAGAGCTTCTTCCAGGCTTTGTCTGCCTTCAGTTTATGAATGTGCTCCACGATGATCTGCTTATTCTTGAACACATTTCCCTTCACCTTCAAGTACAGGCTGTGGTAAATGTGGCGGTCGATCTTTTTGGATTCACAGTATGTTCAGAGCAGACCGCGAAGAATTCTCCTTGGCCTCATCCGTGTCACCTTCTCAGGCATACGAGCATTGGCAGTACCCTATCTCTTACCAATACCCATGTGCCTGCCCTTCCATCGAGCCAGAGTATTTTTCCGGCAACTGGCACGAGAATGCACAGTAACTTATTTCCCGATGATCTGCCCATCTTTAATCAGCTTCCGGATCTGTTGGCGGGAACTGGTGTTGGCAATTTCATTGGTCTCATTGGGGCCAAGCCATACCTTCTTCTTTCCACATCAAAGGACACTGGAGGGAAGCCTCTTCCGAAGCCTGAGCATACTCATGGCTGCAGCTGCAGTGCGGAAAAGGAAAGGAGAGAGAACGGCGCAGGCCCCTAGGCTGGTCTTTGAATATGAGATGTGCATTCCATCACCAGGTTTCTAACCGTGGTCTTTCTCACCTGGTAAGACTAGACTTTTCCTTCTATTGGCATAGGCTCCAAGGAACCTGTCAAAACGATAGACCTTAAAGCAGGATTTCAATGGTTAGATACACATTCTTCTCCACTCATTCTTTTTTATTATAGACCTTTAGAGTTTAACTCCCATCATACATTAAAAGCTACATAAAGGTATAGACCCTGTACTATTAATGTTTTAAAAAATCATTTTCTTTAAATTTAAAAAAATCAGCAAAAATGAACATTTCTTCATGCAAACCCTCCACAAAAATAAGACTGTGCGTGAAACCATGAAACTCAACAGCAAGAACTTTTGTTGTTATTGTTGACGCACATTTCAAACTTAACATGGGCGTTCCAACACTGCCCTGTTTGTCTCTTTCCATTTCTGAACTTCCTTCTGTGCTCTTTGGTATATTTTGTAATTCACTGATGCTCTTTTCTTTTTTATTTATTTTTGGGGAATATATCCCTATCACCACTCTTAATTTTCCTCACTTCTCCAAAAACCCACCATTCTCTTGTAACAATCCACATTTTAATCACATCCGAAAATGTAGGTTGCATCTCTGGTCCATCATCTGTCTGGTAAGATGTGGGAAATGTGTTCCATCTATTCTGCAGTTGTGATTGGTCACTGCGTTACTCACAAATCTCTCACAATAATTTTCCTTTACAAAATTATAATTATTGTATACATGGTTCTCTTGATTTTCCTCTCTTCACATTGCATCAATTCATAGAAGTACTCAGGTCTTTCTGAATCAGTTCCTTAGGTGGCTAAATTACAGCACAATAATTTCCACTACATCCATATACCTTAATTATTTCAGCGCTTTACCAATTGATAGGCACTCAGTTTTTAGTTCCTTGCTAATCCAATCCAGTAAAATCCAGTAAAAAAATTTATTAAGTGCCTTTTATATGCCATGCACTGTGCTAAGTGCCAGAGATACAATTAATAAAGACAGTCCCTGCCCTTAAGGAGCTTACAATCTAAAGAGGGAGACAAGACACCAACTGAGGCAGGAAAGCCATGGGGGAGAGGACACCAGAGGGTATCTTCCTCTGCAGAGTTGAAATCAGGCAGAGTAGTAGATGAAAAATGGAATGAGCCAAGAGTTTAACATATGCCCTCCGTAAATGAAGGCATTAGGAGGTGTTTGATGCTCTGCCCTCTAATCCTCCAAACAGAGGAGAGAGTAGGTTGAAGAGGATAGTGTCAATCCAGGCTTGAGTTTGCAGCACAGTGGTGAGTTTGGAAATGATGTACATATCCTGGGAGGGGCATCTTGTTCCTGGAGTTAAAACCAGCCAGAGAAGCAGATGTAGAAAAAAAAAAAAAAAAACCTACAAGACTATAAATATTTTTATACAAATGAACCTTTTCTCTTTTTTTCTTGGATTTTTTGAAGTATTACCTTTCTAATGATATTTTGGGTCAAGGGGTATAAATAGTTCAGTGACCTTTTGGATTAAGGTCCAAATTGTTTTCCAGAATGGCTAGACAAATTCACAGTTCACAGTGCATTAGTGCACCAGTCTTTCCTTAACTCCTTCAACAACTGTCATTATCTTATTCTTTTTTGGTAATCTTTTCCTCCCTGATGGGTATGAAATCAAACTTCATTGTTTTTTCATTTGCATTTCTCTTATTATTAGTGATTTGGATTATTTTTTTCAAATGGTTGTTGATAGTTTGTCTTTCTTCTTTTGAGAACAACTTGTTCATCTCTTTAAACAATTTATTTTGAGGGGAAATTACTCTTGTTCTTACATATTTATGCCAGTTCCCTATACATTCTTGAATACTAGGCTTTAAGCAGAGGAATATGTTGTAATTTTTCCAGGTTAATATTTTTCTTCTCATTTTAGCTATATGGATTTCGTTTTTACAAAAAAAAAAACTAATATTAACTAGATATATTAATCTATAGTCTAATTTCTCAGGTTTGCCTCTTCAGAACCAATAGCTCAAAGAAAAATACTTGTAAGATCTTATCATTTCCTATTTTTATAAATAATTTGAATAATACTGGAATTAACCATCTTGCAAATGTTTACTAGAACATACTTGTAAATTTATCTGTTCCTGAGTTACCTTTTTTTCCTTTGGGTGTTATTTTTGCTTCAACAATTTTTTTTTTTAAAGACTGGGTTACTTAAATATTGTACTTCCAATTCTGTTAATTTGGAGGTTTTACATATTTATAATTATTCATTTCATTTAAGGTATTAGTTTAGTAGTCATACAATTGGGTAATGTTATTTCTAATAGTTGACTTTATTTCCTTTTCATGTTTGTAATTAAAATAATTTATATTGGCAAGCTAGTTTTCCTTTTTTAAAAAATCAGAATAGCTAAAATTTCTCTATTTCATTAGGCTTTTTAAATAGCTACTACATTTGCTTATCAATTATATAGTTTTTATATTTTTCAATTTTATCTCTTGGTTGATTTTCAAAATTTCTATTTTGTATTTGGTTGGAGTTTTTATTTTTCTTTTCTATTTTTTAGTTAAATGCTCAATCTATTAATATGTTTTTGTTCTATTTTGTTGATGAGTGTATTTAGAGGCATGCAATTTTCCTTAAACATGCTTTGGCTGCATCCCAAATGTTTTGGTTGTTTTCTCATTGTTGTCATTTTCTTCAATGAAATTATAAATTGTTTCTATGATTTGGTTTCTGATCAAACCATTCTTTAGAATTAAATTATCTAGTTTTCATTTAAAATCATATTTTTTTTCATTAGAGGCTCTTTACTAATTGTGTTTTTTATTGCATTGTCATTGGTAAAAGATGTGTTTAATATTTCTGCTGTTTTGAATTTGTGTATGAGGTTCTTTTGGGGGTTAGCATATGGTCAGTTTTTCTCACTTAATCTAATCTTTCATTATTTGCTTTCTGATTCATTTTGCTATCTTCTTCCATTTCATGGGTGATTTCATTCCATTCCCACTCACTGTTTGTTATGATTATTTATTGTCTACTTCCCTACATCATAGTCTCTCGATCCTTTATTTACACAAAAGAAGAGTAAAGAAAAGTAATCTCATTAACACTAGCAATCAATAATTAAGGTGATCTGTTCCTACTTCTCTGCCCTTCCTCTCTTCACCAAGACCAAATTCCAATTTCTGGGTTGTTTTTTATTTTTTACTTTTTTCTCTATTTTTATTACTTTATTTGTGATTAACCCTCTGAAGAAAAAGTTTATTTTGTTAATGAGTATTCCCTTCCCAACTCTACTCTTCTCATTATTTTCTCTTCTTCTGTGTTACAATCTGTACCACCACCCACCAGTAAAATAAGCTTATTGTGAATATTAAATGTTTGTTGAATAGAAGTGCTCTTCTCATGTTACCATTTTAAAACGTCTAGATTATTTTGGTCATCAGCTAATTACAAATCTATTTTTCTATAGGATTTTTGTCACTGAATACTTAATAAGCTCACAGTGTGCCTAGTCCTATATTGGGCTTTATGGTAAAGATATCCCATGCAATAAATTAAAGAACATAGTTCTTGTTGAGGGTTACAGGTTGAAGAGATAAATATATAAAATTAATATTAAATACTATAAAACATTATTTAACATAAAATATATAATGTTATATATAATATAAATATGTAAAATAAAAGCACATAAATATGCATTTAAAATTAGTTTCAATTCACCATGTAAATAAATGCAAATTAAAATAATATATAAAATGATAAAAGTGTTGAGCTTCTACGAGGCAAGGATCATTCAGTGGATTAGGGTTAATCTATTATGACTAATTTTCTTAACGGAAGTGAACTATGAGCTACTTCCTTGCTTATTAAAGTAAATTTGCAGAAATCCAAAGCAATAGAAGGAAGTAGGAAAGACCTTCCAAAAAATGTGATCTCTCACTCAGTTAGGAAGTGTGTGCTCATTTAAATTCAAGCTTACTTAGTGGCTAAATGAGTCAACCAATAATCCATTCCAATCCAACAAGAATTTATATGATTGTATTCTATAAGGAAGCTACTGTGCAGTGTCCAGGACACACACACACACACACACACACACACACACACACATCTTTGCCTTCAAGGAACTTATATTGTCCTAAGAGTTATCCTATTTTAACAGATAATTATTCATTGTTGTTGTTTGCCCTTTGCTTTCAAAGTGGACCAATGACTTTATTCACATTATAATTTGAGAAGGGAGAGACCATTAACAAAAGATAAGGAAAGGAACTCAGACATACATTTATAACTATTCAGCCCTTCATCCCACCCACCCTACCCAGGCAGACATACATGCTCATCAACACTTGACTCCATTAATCTAACTAAACTGAAGATTTTGTTTGAAGTTGTAAGCTGTGAGGCAGTGAGCAGAATGAAATTAGAAATACCAACACAGTAGCAGAGAGAAATTTGGTTGTGCAGCCAAGAATAAGCCACACTCTGGCTCTCAGCTTACTTGCAGCCACTATGGACCCCAAAGACAGTAGAAGGGACTGGCTCCAATCTGGCACCAACAAGGTGCCAACTGGTATCAGTCTGTCAAAACTATCATCTATAGGGCCTGGATGCAGGCTATGTGAGTAGGAGGTACAGTTTCTGCCTGTATGCATCAGGGGTCACCTCAAGAAACATCTGCTGCTGATGTGCCACAATAGAAATGATGGGATGAAATGAGTGCTGGCATTGGCTAGGCTCTGTTTTTCTATAGAGCTGATTTGCATTGTATATGCCACAGGCTCCCTGGAGGCCTGGCGGGAATGTGTGGTCTTTACAATCCAAATTGGCTCTGTTATGCCCAGTAGGAATGAGAAATTGCATTTTCGTTTAATGCCTGAACATTCGGCCCATTATACATACAAGCACCTGTAATGGCATCAGTGAGTGGCTTTGCCAGCAATAAAGGGAGGGAGTAGTTGAATCACTGTATTGGAGCAAAAATAATTTTCTCTTGAGATGGGAAGTCTCAGGCATGGCAGAATATAGTGGATATCACACCCCATTTATTCAAAAGATGTTCTGCTCAACTCCTTTTGTGAAGACTAGGTTGTAGAAGAGGTCTTGCTTCAAGGCTTTCTATCCTCCATCTCTACCTTTGCATAAGTGGTCCCTCAGGTCTGAGATGCTTATCCTTCTCCCTTTCATCTCATAGGATTCCTACCTTTCTTTGAATCACAGTTCATGGGAGACCACCTATTTGAGGTCTTTCTGACACTTTCTCCCCACCCCCATTAGCACTTTTTCTGCCTCCTGAGATAACTTTGTACATATGTCACATTTACATATTTATACATACAATATGTTTTATCCTTTATCCTGGGGTGGGATTTATTCTACTTGAACAGGGAGGTTTTTTTTTTCTTTGTATCTCCAGTGCTTGCTTGTAACATCCTAGGTTCTTTAGAAATGTTTGTTGATATTTGAATGAATTGGAATTGAATTCTTATTATTGAGTGTGGCAGAGAGAAATTCTACCTATTTCAATTGTTTTAATGTGCAATTTCAACTTTTGGGTTTCAAGACTTAAATAGTATTATATGCTAAGGTTTAATTGTGGGAAGAATCTAATGCTACCTTCTTTCAACTCTTGTAAATAGAAGTGCTATTTCCTAGCTATTTTCTTCTACCTTGATGCCAAGACATGAGAAGCAGAAATTCCTGACTCATCCACCCCATCTTCTTGTTACGGTTTTTCTTCATGAATGAACTTTCCCTTCATAAACGAAGATATGGTACAGGTAACTGGGTTTTGTGGATGAAAAATCAGGACATCTGGTTTGGAAAATCTCAATACAGAGACACTTTCTTTTCTTGAAATAGAGACTCTTCGAAGAAATCTAGGATGTGTGGTCACTATATAACTGAAGTCAACTCAGAACAACTAATCAACAACCAATGAACTAATTAAAAGGGACCTAAGGGATTCATCTAGTTTAAACAAAACTCAGGAACTCCCTATGGAAAATATCTGACCAGGTGCCGTCCAGCCTTTGCTTGAAGGCCTCAAGTGATGGAGAACTCAGTACTTCTGTAGGCTATTCTATTTCTGAATAGCTCAGATTGTTAGAAGTTTCCCTTTAAATGAACTCAAACCATGCCCCTGTGCAGCTTTCACTCATTGCTCCGAGTTCCAGCTACTAGACCAAAGCAGAGAAAGTCTTATCTTTCTTTTACATACTGACGGTCCTTCAAATATCTGAAGTTTATCATCACATAAACCCAAATATTCTCTAATCCAAACTATAAACTCCTAATTCTTTCAACTCATTCCCTCATAGTATATTTTCCATTTTTCTTGTTATCTTTTTTTCTCTACTCTGGACATATTGCCATTATCCTTTCTTAAAAGTGATGCTCACAAGCAAATTTAATTTTCCACAAAGGGCCTAACCAAGGCAGAGTACAGTGCATGTAATCTAGCAGAAAGTAAACTAGAATTTAAGAACATGGATTCAGGGGGGCGGAGCCAAGATGG
>CM053622.1:674463013-674519464 GCA_028646595.1 Phalanger gymnotis
TAAAATGAAATAGGATATGATCCTATCCTGTGGAGTAAGACTCGTTTCATTTTTAATTATGTATTCCTTGTGCCTAGTACAGTGCTTTGCATGGATAAGTACTTAATAATTGTTCGTTAAATTGAATTTAGGTTACTGCCTCCATAGTCTTGAGTACTATGCCTCTCTTAATGGAGTCTTAGCTTGAATTAGCTTCTTTGACTGCCATGTCATGCTATTGAATCATACTGAACACGCAGTACATTGAACCACCCAGATCCCTCTCACCAGCCAATCAATCAATAAGCAGGAACACTACTCAAGGTCTTAAAATTGGAGATGACAAAAAGTTGGGAAGGACCATTAATGAGTGGGACCACAGGATTCAGAACAAGCTTGAGGTAGTAGATTGGGCAGTAGACTTCCAGGCAGGAAGACCTGAGTTCAAATCTTACCTCAAAAGCATACCAGTTAAGTAAATGATTAACCAATTTCTGAATTTTCTTTTCTGAGGGCTCGTACTCAATGGGCTATAAGGGTCCTTTTCAGCTATAAATCTATTATCCTGTGATCCCACAATGACAATGGATTTGAACCTAATAAGATGGAAATTCACAGGGAAAAAAGCAGGTTTTAAACTCAGATTCAAAAAATCAATTAGATAAGTACAAAAGCCTATACAGTAGTCATATCAGTCTGATAAAATTCAATTCGATATTTTGAACTCGATACTAAGGCTGACTTTGTTGCTATATTTTACATCAAATTAGAATCAGCCACATCACTCTATCCTTTTGAGACCTTTTGGAGTCTTCTCATCTGACCCACTGGCTAATATTTCCAGCTTTTATCTGCAAATTCAAGACCATGAGTTAACCTCCTGGGTATAATGACACAGGTGAGAAGTTCCTCAGGAAATCTGAGTCAACTGTAATTTCCTCCTTTGCTTGTCTCAGTTACCTTAATGCATTCTTTTGTCTAAGGAACTATACAATTTCCAGAAGAGCCAACAGGCAACACAAATATTAAAATGCTAAAAGGGGAAGGAAAAAAAAAGAAAAGAAAGCAACATAATTCTGCAGAAGTACAGAAGTCTGATCAATAGCTTTACAACAACCCATACTGATTATGGTGATAAAAGGCTGTCAGCCAATGGGCTAAATATTAAACTTAGTAGATTAGAGACAACAGGTCTACTTCCATTTTCCACTCACTTTACTTTTTGAAATGTTTGGATACAAACAAGTGAACCATGCTAGTAGTGCGTTATTGTTTCACCTGCTTTGAACTTCAAGGACTTTGATAACTAGATTGAAAAGACAGTCACATTTCCCTCTATAGTCTCTTATAAAGGCTTCATCTGGAACCATATGGTAAAATTCCATTGTAAAAAATATGACAGTGATGCTCTTCATTAAACCAACCCTGATGCCTGCACACACACACACACACACACACACACACACACACACACACACACACACACATGCACACACACATAGCACATATGAATGTGGCTCATGGGGTATGAGAGCTTGGGGTGGGGTTTGGGGAGGACAGAGAAGAAAGGATAGAGGAGGAGGGAGAGAGAGAGAGAATCCCTTAACAAGGCAAAAATTAAGTCATGGCAAAGCAATACCAACAAATAACAGGTTGAACAATGTAGGGCTGCCTCCACGTGTTATGACTAAACAAAACAGGAAGTACACTTGTGAGAAATGTAATGAAACTAGCCTTCCCATTCAACTCTTTTTAGTTTAGACTTAGTGGAAGCATGAGGTTGTTCCGGGGGGCTGATTGGTTGGGTCTGCACAGTACAGTACAGTACAGTACAAAGATGACTTTCACTGTACCATTTGGTCTAAAATATTACAGCCATCTACCCTCTAGCTTTTTCACTCCTTCCATGCTCAGTTTATGGTAGGTTTGTTCAGGATTTGCACTAATAAGGCTAAGGTCATTGGGTTATCTCCATTTGTAGGCTAGTTAGCTTTGATGTATTCCATGTGCAGAGACTGCACCCATTCATCCTTTCTAGCTATCATGTAAATATAAGCTGATAGTCACATGGGAAACAAAGCAAGGAATGAATCAGTACCGATCCTACCCCATTACTGGAAAATAAGCTAGAGTAAATGTATAGCCCATTGCTGTTGGGCAAATAGTAGCATCATCATCTAGGAAGAGGAACAAGGGGGATAAATGAAAGATAGAAAAGGAACCAATCACTGATAGTCAATTAGGTGGCTTTGGTGGAAAACTCAGCAGTATATGGAAGATATAAATATATTGAAATAATAAAATTGACATTTATATAGTGCTTTAAAGTTTGCAAAATGTTGTACATGCAGTATGTCAGTTAAGCCTGTAAACTGCTTTGGGAGGTAGCTATTATAGGCATTATTACCCCCATTTTTAGAGATGATGAAGTTGAGTCTTAAAGGAATTAAGGACTTATCCATGTATCTAAATGTCAAAAGCATGATTTAAAATCAGGTCTTTCTAACTCCAAATCACACAATCATAGAACAAGAACTGAAAGGGATTCCAGCAAGCATTTGTTCATTTTGGTCATAAAGAAACTGCATCCCAAGGAAGTTAGGTTACTTTCCCATGGCCATAATTTCTAATGCTTGCCTTCTGTTGAATATTTCCTACTTATCCTGTATATACCTTATCTGCGCTTGTTGTTTTCAGGTTGTCTTTCCCTTTGGTTGTTAGTTCTTCAAAGGCAGGGACCTTTTCATCTCCAGCACTTACAATGTTACTGGTACATAGTAGGTGCTTAATAAATGCATAACGATTGATTAATCATCAGAGGTAGAATTTGAACCTAAGTCCTCTAACAAGTCATTTTCTTTGCATTGTACCATGTCAGAATGCTATCTAGTATACAATAAATTTAACAATATTAATTCAAGACACACACCTAGCTTTCTGATTCTCGATGAGCATCTGAAAAGATATAAGAAGATCTCTTTTATTTTTACAATAATATCTTAACGATGCAAAGATCCTAAAGGGAGTATGTAGCTTTTTGAAAAAAGAGAACCACAAAATAGGTATAGTTTAGTCTAAAACAGGTGAGCTAATTCAAGTTTTTGGGAGGCTGAACAATTATTCTAATCTCTTCACAGTGTTACACACATATATAGTCAATCACATCTCATTTGGATAAATTCTGGAATAGAGTTTTAAGATCCATCAATTAATAAACATTTATTAAATGATTATTATACACCAGGCATTGTACTAAGTGCGGGGATACAAAGAAAGGCAAAATACTCCCTATTTTAGCCTAAATTCTAGTGGTGTAGACACATAAATAATTAGGAACATGCATGATACATACAGAGGAGGTGGCAGGTAACCTTAATAATAACAATAACAGAAATAAGACACATCATTTGTCTAGTACTTCAAGGTTTTCAAAGCCCTATACAAATATTCTCTCATTTTATCCTCATCTTAGGAGTAAGGTGCTGTTACTATCCCCATTTTATAGATTAGTCTACTGAGGCAGACACTGGTTATCTGCCCAGGGTCATAGAGACAATGCTTCTGAGCCTGTATTTAAATTTTAGAGGTTCTAGCAACCTGGGGGGACTTGGAAAGATCTCCTGCAAAAGTTGTGTTGCTTTATTGTTACTTTTTTCATTATCGTCCTTGAGATTCTTGATCTTTTACTGTCATAGTCGATTTTAAAAATCATTAGTCCTAGATCTAGATAATGATTCCTTTACTCTACCATTACTATCACTTGTTTATATCCTTAAAATGACTTATCTTTTGGGGGATTATGTAAAAATACATACATACATTAAATAATCTAAATATTTTGTATTTTAGACTTTAATCAGATATAATTGTTGGACCAGTATGTAATTAAATCTGTAAATTAATGTAGATAATATGATCATTTGTATTATCTTGGTATAGCCCACCCATCATCGATGTTTTCTTCTCCATTAGAAAGTAAACTTTTTGAGGTTAGGAACTATTCTTGATTTTTCCATGTTTTCCCAGTGCTGACCAGATTTCCTGTTATAACAGGCACTTAATAAATGCTTGTTAATTGAATGATTACCATAAAAAAGTAGTTGGTATTTCAACTGTCTTGAAAGAAGCCAGCAATTCTAAGAAACAGAGATGGGGAACATGGCATGGGAGTAGCCCTTGGGGTGGGAAGAGGAGACAGCAAAAAGAACTAAGAATTAGAAATGGACTGTCATGTATGAGGAACATCAAGTAGGTCAGTACGGCTAGAATATACAATGTCTAGAAGGGAGTATTACAAGGAAAAGAGGAAATTAGGAGAGGGAAGGTTGTGAGGAGCTTTAATTGCCAAACAAAGCCTTTATAGTTCATACTGGAGGTAATAGATAGCCACTGGGGTATATTAAGTAGGAGAAAAAGGAAAGACATGGTCAGACTTACATGTTAGGAAAATCTATGTGGAAGATGGATTGGGCAGGGAAAGAGTTTAGGCAGCCAGGTCAATTAGAGGGCCATTGCAGGAATCCAAGTGTGAGATGACCAGAGCCTGGATTATGGTAGTGGCTGTGTAAGTAGAGTGAAAGAGACATAAAAGAGAGATAATGAGAAGATAGAAACAAGATTTTTAAATGATTGAATATATGTGTTGAGTGAGAGTAAGGGGCAGATGATGAAACCAAACTTCTAAATGTGGGTGCCTGGGAAGATAGTAGTATCCCTGGCAGTCAGAGGCAAGTCCAGAAGAGGGAGGGTGTGGAGAGAAAGATAATTAGTTCTGTTTGAGGTATTTATAGGACATCCAGTTAGAGATGTCTAATAGACAGTTGTATGACAGTAATTCAGGAATAGAGAAAAAGAGAGAGAAACACACTAGAGTTGGTTATACAGATCTGGGAACCACCTGCATAGAGATGTGTCATGAGTGAAATTCAACAGAGGTAGACTGAGCCATACATTCTCCAAGCAAGACAACAATTTATTAACAGGGTACAAAACTAATAATAAAGGGTTCAATATTAATACACTACGACCAGGTAGGATTTATACCAGGAATGCAGGGCTAGTTCAATATTAGGAAAACTATTAGAATAATTGGTCATATCAATAATAAAACTTATAGAAATCATATGATTATCTGAATAGATGCAGAAAAAGCCTTTGACAAAATACAGTACAGCTTCCTATTAAAAATACTAGAGAGCATCAGAATAAATGGAGCTTACCTTAAAATGATAAGTAATATTTATCTTAACTCATCAGCAATCATTATTTGTAATGAGAATAAGCTAAAAGCCTTCACAGTACAATCAGAGGAGAAGCAAGGATGCCCATTATCACCTCTATTATTTAATACCTTACTAGAAAGGTTAGTTATAGGAAAAAGAAAAGAAAAAAGAAATTAAAGGAATTGTACTAGGCAATGAGGAAACAAAACTGTCATTCTTTGCAGATGATATGATACTATACTTAGAAAATCCTAGAGAATCAGCAAAAAAAAACTACTTGAAATTATTAACAACTTTAGCAAAGTTGCAGGATACAAAATAAACCCACTTAAATCATCAGCATTCTATATATTACCAACAAAATCCAGCAGCAGGACGTAGAAAGACAAATCCCATTTAAAATAACTCAAGACAATACAAAATATTTGGGAGTCTATCTGACAACACAAACCCAGGACTAATATGAACACCAGTATAAAACACTTTTCACAGAAAGATAGATCTAAACAATTGGAAAAATATTAATTGCTCATGGGTAAGCCAAGCCAATATAAGAAAAATGACAATTCTATCTAAATTAACTTATTTATTCAGTGCCATACCAATCAAACTATCAAAAACTATTTTGTAGAGCTAGAAAAAATAATAACAAAATTCATCTGGAAGAAGAAAAGGTCAAGGATATCAAGGGAATCAATGAAAAAATAAAGGTAAAAGAATGTGTTCTAGCCATATCAGATCTCAAGCTGTATTAGAAAGTGGTAATTATCAAATAATCTGGTACTGGCTAAGAAATTGGGTCAGTGGAATAGATTAGGCACAAATTACATTGTAGTAAATGACCATAAGTAATCTAGTATACGATAAACCAAAAGATCCAACCATTTGGAACAAAAACTCATTACTTGACAGAAACTCCTAGGAAAATGGAAAACAGTATGGCATAAACTAGGTATAGGCCAACATCATACATCATATACCAAGATAAGTTCAAAATGAGTACTTGATTTACACATAAAGAGTGATATCATTAACAAATTAAGGGAGCATGGAATAGTTTATCTGCCACATTTATGGGTAAGGGAAGAATAATAGGACCAAAGAAGATATAGAGAGCATTACAACGTGTAAAATAAGTAATTTTGATGGTATAAAATTAAAAAGTTTTTGCACAAACAACCAATACAACCAAAATTATAAGGAAAGCAGAAAACCGGGACAATTTTTTTACAAGTATCTTTGATAAAGGCTTCATTTTTAAAATATATAGAGAACTGAGTCAAATTTATCAAAATATAAGTCATTCCTCAATTGATAAATAATCAAAGGATATGAACAGACAGTTTTCAGTCAAAGGAATCAAAGCTCTCTATAGTCATATGAAAAAAATTGCTCTAAATCACTATCGATGAGAGAATACAAATAAAAACAATTCTGAGGTACTATCTCACACCTATCAGAGTGGCTAATACGACATAAAAGGAAAATGTTGGCTGTTGGAGGGGATGTAGGAAAACTGGGACACTAATGCACTATTGGTGGAGCTGTGAACTGATCCAACCATTCTGGAGAGCAAATTTGAACTATGCCCAAAGGGCTATAAACCTGTGCATATCCTTCAATTCAACAATACCACTGCTAGTTCTATATCCCAAAGACATCCAAAAAAGAAGAAAGGATTTATTTGTAGAAAACACATATAGTAGCTCTTTTTGTGGTAGCTAAGAATTAGAAATCTAAGGGATGCTCATCAATTGGTGAATGGATAAACGAGGTATGTATATGATTGTAGTGAAATATTATTGTACTGTAAACATGACAAGCAGGATGGTTTCAGAAAAACCTGGAAAGATTTAAATGAACTGATGCCTAATGAAGTGAACAGAACCGGGTAACAGTGTACACAGTAACAGTAATATTGTTTGATGAAGAATTCTGAATGGCTTAGCTATTCTCAGCAGTACAATGATCCGTGGCAATCCCAAAGGACTAATGATGAAGCATACTATCCACTTTCAGGGAAAAAAACTGATATTGATTGAATACAGAGTGAAAAAAATGCTATTTTTTACTTTCTTTCATTTTTTTTCTTTTATTTGAGTCTTCTTGTACAAAATGACTAATATGGAAATGTTTTACATAATTGCACATGTATAATCTATATCTGATTGCTTACCATCTCAGGGAAGGGGGAGAGTGAGAATAGAATTTGGAACTCAGAACTTTAAATAAAAATGTTTAAAAATTTTAAAAATAACTGGTACTTATGCTACCTTTTGGCACATGTGTATGCTACATGTGTGACTCACCATTATTGTACTCTAAGTTTGAGCTCACTCATCCAATAGGACTCCTTTTGAGAAACTGTACCTTAATTAAGAAATATTTTGGACCACCTCATCTTTCCATACTACATTAGTAAATACACTTTCTAAAAGTTAAAAAGGGGAAGGGGGTCAATGACTTGCCTATATTGAAGTCAAAGACCCTGAACAGAAGGATATGTTTTTTTTTATGTTTTCTGGAGAGTATAGAACAAAGAAAAGAAAGAGTAGGTGAGGAAATAATACAATTGGTTATAGGGTTGCTGACAACATGGGGTTGAGGACAACATGACTGGTTACATAGCTGAGGTATGGGGAACAATATGATTGAAAGTTGGGAATGAAGTGCTAGCCACTTTCCCCTCCTTCCTTCCTGTGACCAAGAAGAAATTTTCATTGCTTGAGTCTACCTGCAAGATCAAAGGAAGTAGACTAGACATCCTTAAAGGATAGCTTGGTGGTATACAGATACAGGACTGTATCAACAATCTGGCTAGCAGCTGCTGTGGGGGTGTAAAACCAACAACAACCAGCACACAGAACGCTGCAAAAGCCCGGGTCCTTTTGATCTGCTTTACTAAGGAAAGCAAAGTTAAGGGGTTAACAGTCTTACATTAATTCAGCATACAAATATCATTTACTTAGTTCAGGGGAAACAACCAGCACCCTGAAATACAGACCAAATGTAATTCCTAGTTATCAACATCTGAGTGTTCAGCCAGGGAGCTCATTAAAATGGCTGGCCCAGAATCATATACCACTCCTGTTGTGACTCAGCCAACCTCTGCCCTTCCCAAGGGCCCCAACCTCACCCAGGATGGGTGTGGAAAAGTTCCCCGCCTCCAGTATCACATGAGATACAAATCAATGACTCCCAATTGTCTCAGTGCTGAGAAATACAAAAACATCCCACTTTATCTGCCCCATTCAAACAAAGGCCAGGATCATTAAAGGTCAATAGCAAGAAGTGCAGCCTTAATTAATATTACATTGACCAAACTCCTTGGTGTCTACCCTTATCCCTCAAGAATAGCAGATTTCCTTGAGGCAAGAATAGGATGGTGATTAGTTGGAGAAGTATATTTCTTAGCGTAACTCATTGTAGACCAGCTGAATTTCTGAACTAAGTTCAGAGACAAAGAACCATGACTTCAGCTGTTATAGGATAGAGTGAAATCAAATATGAAATGCAAACTCAATGTTTGCCTTTCTCAGATGGTGACTGTATTCATGGGATGAAATCACCAAGTGAGATACTAAAGAGATGAGATAAAAGGACCTAGGACAGAGCTTGGTAGACACCCGCAGTTAGTGGATGAAGATACAGAAAAGGTCACTGAGGAGTTGTGGTCACAGAGGAGAATCAACAGATAATAATGTCATAAAAACCTAGAAAGAGGAAAGTGTCCAGGAATAAGAAAGGGATGAACAGAGTCAGACACTGCAGAGAGGTCAAGAATGATGAGGATCTCTAAGTTGGTTTGGAGAGCAAGGACTAGATGGAATTCCCACTGCTTCTAAACAAATAACATATGGCACTTTGAAAACCACAAGATAGGTGGTATGGCTAAATACTTGCCTTTAATAGATAAGAGAACATCTGATAGTGTCTTAACCAAAGTCCCATCAAGG
This sequence comes from Phalanger gymnotis, assembly GCA_028646595.1. NCBI lineage: Eukaryota > Metazoa > Chordata > Mammalia > Diprotodontia > Phalangeridae > Phalanger > Phalanger gymnotis. The sequence goes on from CM053622.1 coordinate 674,472,171, forward strand.
CCTAGAGATAATGATGTAAAGTAGAAACTGCACTAAGCACAAAGTAGAACAAGCAATCTTGCCTTTACCCCAGGGGCGTCTTTCTTCCTCATCCTTTTTATGCCTCACATTGTCTGCTCAGACCTTTACCATGTCCTTTCCACATCTTCAGCACAAACAGTACTCCTGGGCCTGGGTATCAGGCCATTACTGGCTCTACTTTCACAAGCCCAGTAGACCATCCCCAAATCTCCCATGAGTACTTGCCACATCCTTGGTGTTGAGGGATATGCCTTCTGTCACAACTTCTTCCACTCCATTGCCTTTCCCATTATTTCCTGCTCCTGATGTTAGGCAGCTAGATGGTGTAGTGACTAGAGTGCTGGGCCTGGATGGCACCTGATGGTTCACTCATTTTACTGAGTTCAAATCCATCCTCAGATACTTACTAGCTGTATGACCCCAGGGAAGTCACTTAACCCTATTTGCCTCAGTTTCCTCATCTATAAAGTGAGCTGGAAAAGGAAATAGTAAACCACTCCCATATCTTTGCCAAGGAAAACCCCAAATGAGGTCACGAAGAGTCGGACATGACTGAAAACCACTGAACACTAAGAACAACCTGATATCAAGGGCAGGGGGTCATATGGAGCAATACTAGACCATGGGACAGATTATCTTACAGTTAGACTGTATCTCCTCCCCTTATTTTCATCTGACCAGGGTAGACTGTATCCACTATGACCCAACAAAATATGGAGAACTTTCTTGGCACGCAGGATCAACTGATATGTTGATTAGTTGATTTTGTTTAAATACTTCATTTAAAACTAAACAAAACAAAAACAAAATCAACTGTGTTCCATTAAGCTTGAAGGAAGGGAGCAAATAGTCCAGTTTTTCTCTCTTGTCTCTGTATCCAGCATAGAAGCCAGCTTAACCTAAGTTACTTCAATGGACCTTAATTGCCTGCTCTTGCGTTAGCACTATCCATTCCTTTTCCTTGTTTCAGAAGCAGCAAGTTGTCCTATTTTTGGTGCTCAGGAAAATGTGGGCCCCAGCAGACGTCCTGTCATGCACTGCCCCACACTTAATGCTTTTTCTCTCCTTTGATTGATGAATAAAACTATTCAGAATGCTGAGACCAATGACACAGTTTCAGAGAGGCTGCCTGACAACCACCCAGTTGTCTAATAAAAATGTTAAGAAATCTGCCATTCAAACTGGAGAATGGCCTTTATTCCGTACTACAACCCTACTACCACCTTAATGACCTGGAAACACCAAAAAACCATAAAAACCAAAGAATTCTATGTGGGCTCAAGCCAGGGGTTCACATGAAACTTGCCTGTGGTATAGTGGAAGTGGAAACTGGCACTTACTGGCCAAAACACCTTTTTACAGCCTGGCGGGTTACCCTCTGGCCTGGCTTGGTCTTGTTCCTTCCTCTAGGAGTAACCTTCTCAGAGGCTTCAACAGTGAATACTCCATAGAGGCAGAGGACTCTGCCTCCTTTCCACACCATGGTGTCCTGAGTTCTTTCTCCCACAGTGAAAAAGAAGCTGAGATTTTCCCCCCTCAACTAAATTTTTCTTAAAAAATAAAATAATTGGCAGTTACCTTTGTACTTGCCCCGTGTACCATAAATGCTAGTGATAGCTCTAGCAGGAAGTGTCAGTCTTAGGATCTAATCCTAGTTTTGCCATTAACTAGATTCATAACCTTGGGCAAGATTGTTTGACTTCTCTGGGCCTTTGCTTTTTCTTTGGTAAAATGAGGGGCATTAAACTAGATCTCTAAACTAGATCCATTTAGAATTTAAAATTGTGTGTGCCATCCTCTAATTTAAGGGAAATTAAGCCCACATTAAAGACATATGAATATGTTAAGAAATTCTTACATTGTGGGGTGTTTTTTTTTTTAGCTCTTTTGCCTCTCTTACAAGGCAATCCAAGGGACTTGCACCTATCTGACTCCCTATCTTAAGCTGGAGTAGAGGCTGAAAAGGAGGGGCACTGTTGCCAACCAGCATTTGCTAGTTCTACGTCTCCCTACTCTGAGTTCCCACGTTCTGTTCCCATGTCAGTCGAGTTCTTTCCCCTTTATCTTCCATTTAAAATTTGATTTCACAATGCTGGTACAATTTCAGTTTCGATAATGCTAAGTTAATTAAGCCATGATCTCCCGGAGACAGGTTGTTACAAGGAGATAAGCAGCAGCTTCTCCGTACCGTAAACAGCTGGCATTCCTGACCAGTTTCCGGGGATTTGCTGCTTTTGTAAAAAAGAGAAAACAACCATTCCCAATTAAACCTGGACATAATGTTCTTGCAAACATTCAGCTGGGTCTTCCAACATTGTTCTTGCTGTGATCCAAACGACTCAAGACACAGCAATGAGTTAGGTGGAAGATTGAAATGGAAAAGCCTGAGCGGTGGCATTCAGGTCAGATAAATAGTCCTGTTCGCATCTGGCGAGTGAGGCCTGGGGTAGGAATATGAGTAATTTAGATCCCTTAATAAGTAATAGCCATAGCCCAGGGAGGCATTTTATAATAAGGCAGGTTATAATATATAAATATGTCCTGCTTTCTTTTTTTTAAGAACAAACCTTTGCAGTTACAGAACAGTTTAAATTAATAGACTACCATAATGCCAAAGGATTCTTTTCTTTAAAAAAAAATCAATGCAGTGTTCCTTTAAATAGTGAGCTTCTTCCATGTATGAAACATAGCATTAAATTTACACCAGTTTGATTTATAGACTTTTTTTTCCCCAAGAGCTCATTTATTGTGTAAAGCAAGGAAAACTAGATGCATACACATACATAGAACTGTCACTTTTCAAGCCAATTGTTTTAATTGGCCCTGCTTTGAGTTTATTTCCTATTAAGTGGAGATCCTACTTTTTATGTTATTTTATAGGTGAATGCTTTATTCAGTCATAACAGGTAATTATGACACCTTGGATGAATCTAGCTGCATATGTGTGGTACGTGTCACTAAAGCATGATCACTACTTGACATAGTTGAAACAGCCTGGAGATGGGGGCCATTGGAGTGGAGATAGAAGAAATAGGAAGCCAAAATAATCTGAAGGCAGATGTTGGTGGGGAGAAGACTGTAAGCTAAGTATTGAACTTACTTAAGAATTGGGGCAATGACTTGAAAGTCCATGGATGACAGCAACAAGCTTCTGGACAGGACAGAATGAACTTTAAAGGTGAAGAAGTGGTTACTGAGTGATATGAGTAGAAACAGGGTATGAACATTAACAGTGGGGTGCAAGAAGCAGGCCAGCATCTTCTGCTGGTCTTGTGTGTGGGCGAGCATGAGAGAAGGAGCACCCAGCTTTGAGGAGGGTGAGAAGAGTTCTGTTGTATTCAGGAGAAAGGTAGTTTTTAGATTGTATTAGAAAATGGAAAAAAAAGAAAGGATGGGATCTAAAAGAATGGGGAATTTGCTAAGAATAAAGCAGGATTGTGTAGACAATAGAGTAGAAAAGGAGAAGTAGGAGGAAATTATGAGTAGAGTAGGTAAGGACTAAATTTGCTATGGCACTTGGCAGAAAACATGTGATGTTTCATCAGTGAGCCTAGACTTTGTATATGACCTAGGTCCCAAAGTCAGGTAGAGCCAATGGGGACAGACACTATAGATGGAAGATAGAGATACATGCCAAGTCTCTCCAACCTGTATTTTAGGGATATGGTCTTTGAGAACCTAAGATTTGTTGCTGTTTAGTCTTATCCAATTTTTCATGACCCCATTTGGGGTTTTTCCAAAGACAGTAGAGCAATTTACCATTTCCTTCTCCAGCTCATTTTATACATGTGGCAAACAGGGTTAAGTTATTTGCCCAGGGTCACGCAGCTAGTAAATGTCTGAGGCCAGATTTGAACTCAGGAAGATGAGTCTTCCTGACTCCAAGTTCAGTGCTCTATCAACTGGACCACCTAGCTGCCCTAAACCTATGATTATCATCATAAAATAGTCATGTTATCAGAGTAAAGTTTTCATAGAAACAAAACTAGAAGCAGCATGATGCAGCCAGGCATGGATACAGAAATGTATGAGATAACCGAAGACCTAGGACTAGAAGAGTACAGCTTAGAGAAACTAATTCCTTGAATTTGGCTGGCAGACATTCCATTTGGAGGGCTATAGCAATTCAGGGAGAGCAGAAGGATTGTGATCTGTATCAGTACAAGAAGTACTGATATAAATAAACAATAGCTCTTTTGAAGTATTCATGGGTTAAAATATATATTCATAATAGTATATATACATATATAGAGTATTTAAAAAATTTAGTGCAGTTTTAATATTTAAATAATTATTGCTGTTCATTCAGTCATGTCTTCATGACCCCATTTGGGGCTTTCTTGGCAAAAATATAGGAGTGGTTTGCCATTTCCTTCTCCAGCTATTATTTTACAGATGAGGAATCTGAGGCAAACAGTCACATGACTTGGCAGGGTCACAGAGCTAATAAGTGTCTAAGGCTGGATTTGAACCCAGGAAGAGGAGTCTTCTTGACTCTATGCCTGGCACTCCATCCACTGTACCACCTAGCTGCCCCCTAAATAACCATATTTTTGTATATATATGTATACATATATATATATATGTATGTGTGTGTTTTAATACACATCAATGATAAATATATACTAATGGTAAGTATGTATCATTAGATTATAAGCTCCTTTAGGGTGGAGAATATCTTTCTTTTACATAGTTATATCCCCAGTATATAGCACAAAGACTGGCACATAATACGGCTTAACAAATGTTTATTGACTATTATGTTTATTGAAATATTGATTGAGGAACAGCGAAAAGGGAAATAGAAATAATGGCAATACTACTTATATAATATGTATGCACATGTGTTTGTGTATGTATAGCATATTAAACTGAAAATTTCAAAAAACTTATTCACTTTTATATTTATTTTATTGCTACATATATGTATATATGTGTGTATAGCATACACATATATGTGACATATCTACATATCTGATTATACATATTTAAATATATTAATGAAACAAGTACATATAAAATTGAACAGTTAATATATAGGTATAGATAACAATATATAAACTATATATATATTGTCTCTCTATATATACATATACACATCACATATCCACATTTTTACATATATAATGTATATACATATACATACATATAGCAATATACATCCATATGCATATATGCATATATACACTCTTACATTCACATTACTCCATACTCTCACATATGATATTTCTTTCCCCCATTTTATTATTCTTGAAGTCAATTGAGGTAATACTCCTTAATACAAGAATAAGAATGGAGGTGGTACAGTGGATAGAGCTCCGGCTCTGGAGTCAGAAGGATCTGAGTTCAAATCTAGTCTCAGATACTTACTAGTTATGTGACCCTTGGCAAGTCGCTTAAACCTGACTGCTTCAAAAAAAAAAGAGAATGAAATGTACTATTTTTGAAGGGCGTAATCTAACTCATCTCTGGATATGTGACCCTTCTTGATCTTTTGGGATATCAGAGGTAGTGTGGCATTGTGGAAAGAATACTAGGCTTGAAGGTAAAAAGCCTTAGTGTAAGTCCAGGTTTATTCTGTGATCTAAATAAAGTCACAAAATGCAAATGTTAATACATGTCCTATCTACCTTACAGGGTGTTGAGAAATAAATGTGCCAACAATCTATGTGAAAGCATGGTATAAATCATAAATCACAATGTCAGAATAATAAATCATAATATATTATACATTATTTTACAGCAGAATAGAGAGTATACTATAACACTCTATTATTTTACAGATATTGAGGGGCAGCAGGACAGAGTAGAAAGAAAGCTGAACTTGGAATCAGCATAACTTGGAATTGAATCCTGCCTCTGACACTGAGGAGTTTTGGGGCCCTGGGCAAGTAGGTGACTTGTTACTTTACCTAATTGAGCGTCAATGTTCTCCGCTGTAAAATAGGGTTATTAGTGTCTATGTTATCTTTGTCATAGGGTTATTGTAAGGATCAAAAAAGATCATGCGTATAAAGCATTGTGAATGTCAAATATTATTACTGTACATAAAATGCTAACAACAATATACATCAACATTGCCCATTTCCTTGGTTTCATTCAGTATGGATATTTCTTCCACTGATGGATGCACTGACGCAGGAGACAGAGTGCTGGGCCTGCAATCAGGAAGACTTGAGCTCAAATCTGACTTCAGACACTTATTTGTTATATGACCCTGGGGAAGTCACTTAACTTCTGTTTGCCTCAATTTCCTCAGCTGTAAAATAGGGATAAAAATAGCACCTACCTCCCAGGGCTGTTGTGCAGATCAAAGAGATGCTTGTAAAACACACAAACATTAGGTACCATACACTATTATTACTAGGCATTATACAAATAAATGTTTATTCCCTCTCTTTTTCACCCTCCCCTCCCTTCCATAACTTTATGATTTTTTGTGGTCAGGAAACTCAGGACTTGGTGGTATTCAATCTTCTCATGATGAAAATAATAATAATAATAATAAAACAGATAAATGCACACTACATAAATATAATCCTACATCCTTTTCGACATAAGCTACAAAAAGACAGAGTTACCAAATAGGTCTTTCTTTGGGAAACAAGTTTTATATAGCTACTATAAGCCCCTTGCCCTAGGCTCAACTGCATCCATCTGCTCCTTAAAGTACAATTTCCTTGAAAGGCTGGGCAGCTCAGAGGAGTGTCAAGTGGATCTCAAGCCCAAATAGAAAGATACTCGGAAATTTCTTAGTTCCAATATACAGAAAATCGCAGAATCTTGGAGTTCAAAAGAAACTCAAAAGCCATTTGGTCTAGACTATACTTGCCATACAAATCTATCCTCTATCTTAGTGGGGGAGGAATCGCTTGGCATGACAGACATCCTCAGAGGAGAGATTTCTCTAGATTTGTCAATGGAAGTTCATGAAAAGGTCGGTAGCCTATCTTGGCTCTTGCAGATGTTCAGCTTTGATAGTTAAAGATAACACAAAGCTAGCAAGGATAATTAACGCACCACAACTGATGCAGAAGTTAGGGTCTACAAATATCTTGACAAGCTAGAATACTGGATTGAATTGAATAAGATGAAATTAAATAGAGGTAAATGTGAAGTCTAATGCTTGAGGAGAAAAAACTTTTTCACAAGTACGAGATGAGGGAGCCATGGTTAGACAGAAGTTTGTTTAAACAGTGTCGGAATGTATTTTTAGTTTATTATAAACTCAGAATGATTCAAAAGTATGATATAGCAGACAAGGAAACAGAGTGATCTTGGGATGTCATAGAGACATGCCATCTAGAAATAAGGGGACGATAGATACATTCTTCTCTGGCCAGTCAATAGATGGAGTATTGTGTTCAGTTTTGGGCACCATATTTTAAAAAGCATATTGAGAAGCTGGAGACCATGCCAAGAAAGGCAAGCAGCATGGTGAAGGACCTTGAGTCCATGTCATATAAGGATCCACTAAAAGCACCAAGGATATTTATCTCAGAAAAGACAAGACTTAGGGGGAACACGATAGCCATCTTCAATTATGTGAACAACTGCCATGTGCAAGAGGGAATAGATTTGTCCTGCATGTCCCCAGAAGGAAGAATCAGGAGAAAAAGGTGGAAATGGCAAGGAAAGATTGTTTAAGATAAGGGAAAAAAATTTAAAAAAACACAAAAAAACAAACAAAAAACAAACAACAACAACAAAAAAACCCAACCAAATGTAACTCCCTAAAGATTAATGAAATCCATCCCAAACTGGAATCTCTGGCCTCGTGAATTAGTGGGTTTCTCCTCATTGGAGGTCTTCAGACAGAAGCCAGGTGACCACTATTCAAGTGTGCCATAGTGAGGATTCTTTTTTTAGACATGGTTTGGACCAAATGGCCTCCATGGTGAATTTCCACTCGAAAATTCTATAATTCTCAGAGTCTGTAATAGACCAAGATGACCAGGATTAGTAATGCAATCGTCTGGAAAAGTCACAGCAAAAAATCTCAGTAATTTTGGGGGAATAGTAATAAACTAAAATTGTTTTTACCAACTTCATGTATTATACAAAGCAGAATAAGGCCTACTACCCCCAAATTCTGAATCTCAAAGATTCTACACTCTACAAATGCTCAGTCTTCTGGCTAAAAAAAATGTCAGAGCTTTCCAGAGATCCAGATCCTGATAAGGAATCAGCAGCCTAATCCGACTTGGGTGCTGTTCACCAATGTTAACCTGCAAAAGCCCACTCTTACAAAGACTCCAGGTATCACGATCACATCTTCACGCGCGCGCGCGCACACACACACACACACCATTAGGTTTAAGAGCTGTTTCAGGAACTCTAGAAGGGTCAGCCACATAGGACGCCTTCTAATCCAATTCCATTAACATTTGTTAAATACCTAGCACATAACACAAGAAGCAGAGTATTACACTATTGGGCAGGTCTTAGAGTCAGGAAGACCAGGATTCAAGTCCTAGCACTGATATAAGATGTGTATCAAGGGATGGATTATTTCAATTTCTCGATTCCCCAAGGCTCAAATCTCCAAGATTATAAACTGTAAATGTGTCACCAGTCTACAAGGTAGAAGGAATTTCCTAACTAAGAGCATCCCTTCTCCTCCTTCATGAACTCATAGGTGCTGAATCTCCTTCTCCTTCCTCTCAAATCCCTCCCCTCAAGGCAATGGGCCATTTGCTAGCAATGCAGAGGCAAAATCAAACCAATCCTTGCCCTCAAAGGACATAAATCTATTACTTATTCAGTGGTGTTCCATTTCTAGTATCCTTGGCCCCAGATGTCTTTCAGTGCTTAAGCTGTGAGGTAGTTGCTAGAGATATGTGCCAGCCGAAATTGGTTCAGATGCCAGAGGTTGCCAACCCCTGATACAGATAATTCATTATAGTTATGCCTGCACATTGACATGGAAACTAGATAATTACACTATTAATCCAATCAGAATAGACAGCTGAACTAGGTGATTCAAAAACCAAAATGGGACACCAGAAAATCTCAACCAGGAACATCTTTGGACTCACAGCTCAGTTCATGCCCTCCAAAATGCTTTCACTTTCTCCCTCTGACATACCATCCCTCTCAGGCCCTTCCAACATTGCTTTTATAACCCTTTTGTAACCTAGCAGAAAGCTAGGTCTTTCAAAAACTACAATGTGATTTATGGTTCAGTAAGTGCCACCTTCTCTCAATGAAAAAGCCCTACCCAGAAATGGGAAAGAAGGCAGAGAATAAGGAAACAGTGAGGACAGAAATCTTAGCTTCTGCTGGTCGGGCTGAGCCCAATTGCTATGTGATAGGTGAGTAATTAATAGCTCTGGAATGGTGGAACTGAGACTGCAGAATTTTGGTTTATGAATAGACCCTAGAGGGAGGGGGGAGCTACGTTGCTTGTAAGGTCATTAAGAGAATATTATAAGTAATACTCCATGACTCCCTCATTAAATACTAAGTGAGTCATTCAATCTTGGGGTTCTATTTCTATTCCCCTTTCTAAATGCAACTTTAATGATTTAAAATCCCTTCAACCCAATTACAGCCCTGTATTCTGATTAGGAACTCTTGCCCATTGTGTGCAGGAACTATTATCCAGAGGCCTATAGCAAAATTAGCACCTAGAGAGGCTGCACTGGGAAATAAATCTTTTCTTGACATTTCAAGACCGATTCTCAGCCAATTACAACACACTCTGTTACTCTGGTAATGTGTACCCAAGTTGCTCCCTGTAATCAGAGGCTATCGGGCAGGAAGCAAAAATCACTCAGAAAAAAACCTTGTAGTAAATGGTGCAGGGGGCAAGTTCTGGGAAGCGACACCAACAGCTGGAAGAGCAGTTTATGAACAATTCCATCTGGAGTGCAGAAAAGGTCTGTCACTCATGCTTGGCAGTGTTTTATTTGTCAGGGAAAGCTCCGTGGCAAGGAAAAAAGGCTGAAAAGGGAACAAAGATAGAGGGATAGAAAAGGACATTGTGTATAATATTCCCCTCCCATCTAAAGAGAACTCTCTGCCTTGACTCTAGGGCTGTTATAGGATGTTATAGGACCTAAGGGTTCTCAACTTAAATGCCAATTAGAATGTCCCAGTTCTGAGACACAGGGATTCAGACCTTTTTCCTTTATGTTTTTGTTTTTTTATTTTCAGACTCTTATTTAAAACCTCATGCTTCCTGAATTACAAGGTGATACACGGTTCAGAGTAACTCAACCCTTAGTCAGGGCTCTTCTGGCCAATGGGGAAGATTATTATTTCTGTTTATTTTGTGTAGTACTTTGCAGATGGGCAGCTAGGTGGCACAGTGGATAGAGCGGCTGGGCCGGAAGTCAGGAAGACTTATATTCCTAAGTTCAAATTCCACCTCAGACGCTCACTAGTTGTATGACCCCGAGCAAGCCACTTAATCCCATTTGTCTCAGTTTCTCATCTGTAAAATGAGCTAGAGAAGGAAATGGCAACTGCTACAGGGTCTTTGCCAAGAAAACTCCAAATGGGGTCATGAGGAGTCAGAAATGACTGAAATGAATGAAAAACAACAAAACGTTGCTGATACGGTGCATGACGATGACAAAGACAATGATTATTATATATGAAAAGTGGCAACAACTACAGATGAGCTGTTGATCTACACCGGACCCAGGAACAGGAAGACTTGAGTTCAAATCCAGTCTCAGACACTTACTAGCTGGGTAAGTCAAGTCACCTAAATAATATCTGCCTCAGTTCTCTCATCTGTAAAATGGAGATATTAATACCACCTGCCTCCCAGTGTGTCATGAGGATAAAATGAGGTAATATTCGTAAAGTGCTAGCTATTGTTATTAGTGCAGAGAGAGTTGTCACTGGCAACTCACTGCACCAATGGTTCTCAAAGTATGGTCTAGGAACCCCTGGAGTTCCCCAAAGCTCTTTCAGGTTGTCTGTGAGGTCCAAACTTTTCATAATGATACTAATATATTTTAATTTCTAATATAGTAAAATTAGTAGATAAAACCCACATAAACAAAAGCTCTTTGGGATCAAATGTCTAAGAATGAAAAGGGGTCCTGAGACCAAAACATTTGAGAACTGCTGTCCTACATTAAGGAAATTTAAAAATGTGTACACTTGGATTGCATTTCATTGCCACCAGTGACTTATCACTTGAGTCTTATATCAATCGGGTGAGGAAGGCAGCCAAAAGGACCTCCATTTTACTGTCGTTCATTTTATTTTTTTTAACTTATTTTACTTTATTTTTAGAGGGGGGAAGGCAGGGCAATTGAGGTTAAATGACTTGCCCAAGGTCACACAGCTACTAAGTGTCAAGCATCTGAGGCCAGATTTGAACTCAGGTCCTCCTGACTCTGGGGCTGGTGCTCTATTCACTGTGCCACCTAGCTGCACCTGTTATTCATTTTCTGAGAGGACCAGTGACCTCACAGGGTGATATCTTGACTCATCGGTGAATTGGATTTCAGTGAGGCAGAGTTGCCCAAACTGGTCAGCTTCTCTCTCACGTCCAGAGTTAACAAAGTCCAGTGGCGAGACAAAAGTTGAGACAACTGGAGATTGCCCAAGATACCTTGGCACCTTTGATGTCTGACAAAGCTCTGGGCTATCCACAGCACCTGCTTTAGCCTCCATCATGGCCACTGGGACAAACTGTTTTCATGTACCCATTCTAGCAGAGGAAGTCATCACATGCATGGGGTAGACATTCCCCTAATTCACCGACAGGTTCAAGGCCTGTCAGTTACCCTTAACCTGGTTTAGCCTGTCTGCCTAGACAGTTTTACTAGGGCGTGGCCAACTGCAAAATTCAAAGATTTTAAAGGAGTCGCCCAGTCTAGCATGGGAAGGGGGCCTTCATCAGGAAACCTCTTTAGTGAATCTCTGTGCCGCAAGTGGTCAACTCTTTTTTTTTCCCTCATTCTAGGTTGGGGCGGGGGGAAGGCTGGCCTGGGTGTCCATGTTAGAACTCACATCTAGACAAATTGCCCACTGCTAACAACTCAAGAAATTGGACACAAGATTTAAAAAAACACACACACATACACACACAGCAGAAATGCATAGGTGAAGAGCAAATGCAGAGCCCAAGGACTTTCAGGCCTGCAAGGCATCTGCCTTTAACATGCCCCATTAAAACCAAATGGGAAACACACAGATTAATTCCTATCCTATTAAAATGAGAAGGAAGAGCTGGAAGGGTGACTATTTTTGAGTTATATCTTCTTCACTGACACTCATCTGGCTCACACTCCTTATGTCTCCATCTCTTCCTTCCCTTCTCTCACTATTAATCTGATGAAGCTGTCATTACAAAAGGCTCCCTAATTGCTGAAAGCTGATAGTTGTCTCCTGGTTGAGCCCAATTGTAACAAATGCTGTGAATAAACATCACAATTTCCCCTCACCCAGCAGTGTGCTGGAGAATAAAGCCCGTATACAGACAAACATACACATCGTCTTCTTAAGCATATGGGGGCTGTCTCATCCCTCTAACCTCTCTGGCTTTTTTGTTCTCTCGATATGGTTGTTTCCATGGGAACCACAAAAATAATAATAATCAACATAATAATGGGGGGGGGGGCGGAGAGTAGAATGCTGCTTTGCTGCTTAAAGAGACTTCTATTTCCCAGTACCTGGAGTCTAGTATCTCCATTCATCCCCAGAAGCAGAGCTGATGTCTCTTTCCTGACCTATAGTGTTCCTTGGCCCCCCGTTCTTATTCTGCAGGGGTTGGTGGCCTGAGGGAATCTTCCAAATGTCAAAAATGGAAGCAAGGCAGTATTGATGTATAAGCAACCACACAGGCTTGAAGCTAAATGGAAGGGCTAAGACAGAAAGAGATCTTTGAAGCATTCTGTGTCCAGCTTTGGGATTGGCTAATTCTCTCAGTGGGATATGAGAAAGCCTGACAGTGAATGTGAACAAAGTCTCAGATCATGTGGGAGGTTTAAAGAAATCTATCTATTCAGGGCTGGTCACATTGGGAAGTCCCATTAGAAAGATATCAAAGTACACTATTATCATTATTAGCCATTCCTCTTTTAGATAGTTGGGGATTAAATGAGTATCCAATGTGTATTTTTATGGGGAAGAGGGGTTACCTCAAGGAACCCGAATTTCAATAATACTCAGTCAATTGGTTAGGCCATTTCCACGTATCAGGCAAAGGTGGAAAAAGGACTTAATATCTCAATATCATGGTGCCTCTCTTTCCCAGTCAGAAATCAGGAAGTACCCAAGGATCAAAACTGCTTCCACTTAGTGGTAGAGAATAACCATTATCAAGATAAGTAGTCTATCTTTGGCTTCTGGAGAATTCACGAAAAATATTAAATCCAATCATCATTCTTTTGGCACTGGATTTTTAGTAGCAAGATAAGGCAGATTAGCCCTGTCTGTTCTCCTCTGGGTGGGCGATGTGGGCACAGCTGGCTGGTGTATGTTGCAGTGACTGCACATTCATTCATTTGGCAAATTAAAATTTTGTCTTACTAAGTTTGGGAGCTCACTCTCAGTTGCTGACCCACTGGGAAGGCCAAGGACAATACATCCTTGGATATCCCTTTAATGGCAATGCCTAGCTGGGTTACAAAGCATATAAGGGACTAGCCTGAGTCATCTGAGGACTCTGTGTTTACTTAACATTTGTCACCAGAAAGGAAGGGAAAATCACTAAAATATTCCAATTTGTTCACATTCCTTCTCAACCCACATATACCCAGTGTGCATTAAATATGCAACGGGCCTATTGAGTGATCTTTTTGCTTTCTCAATGGTTCACAACAAAAGATGGTCTCCTGTCTCATCTCCTTAGTCTTTTTCAGCCCTGCCATCTTGCAAGGTGCCAGGCGTATTTCTCTGGCTGTGGTCAGATACCCCTGAGTTTCTGAGTTGATAACCAAACTTGGACCTCCCTTCATTCAAATCCCATTCAGAGCTGGCAAAACGCCATTTTTCAATTTTATAGGAGGGGGGCACTGAGGTTGAGAAAGAGGCTTTGAAAAGGCTTATAACAAAGGCTCATAAGCCTTACAGATCAAACAGCTCTTAGAGAACAACATTTTGATGAGTTAAGTGTAAAAGAACCAGAAACATACGGATTAAATTCCCCTTGAAATTTGAATGCATTTAAAAATTAAAGGGAAAAGTACTTGGCAGAATGCATTGGGGTCCTTTGCTGATTCTAAAACATTTAGAAAAATAGCCTGAGATATCTTGCCCAAATGAAAAGGCTCCCAGCTTCTCTCTAGCTTACTTTAAGTGAGGGAAGTGCAGCGGCTTTTGTCACGTCTCTTAGGAGACTATTTCGCAGCCTCTGCTCCCCCCTTGTTTCTTTTCCCTTAACAGCTAATTGCTAATTAGCAAGATATTTGTGTGTTGGAAAAAGCTGTTCATTTTTTGGAATGGTTGGTCCCTGCTGCTTGGGTCACCCAGTAGCAGTTACCCTGATATCCCTGGTGTTGAGCTGTGCAGAACACAGAGCCCTACAAATCAATAGAGGTTAGATTCTGGCTTTCACTAACAATCTAAACCTTTTGCTTTCTATCTACTATGGAATAATGTTCTGTAGCAGCTAGCATGCTTTGCTCCCAATGGCCTGTGTAGAGTGTCATCATCAGGGGTGGCCCTCATTTGGCATTCTCAGAAAACACAATCTAGATGGATGGGTCCACAGAGATTCAATGGGATTTAAGAAGGATACCCAAAGTCCTCCTGGACCAGGTGTGGTTTTATATTTGCCCTCTTCTTCTGCTATGTCCACTCCCGAGACTGAACAGAAGACACGAGCCTTCAAGCCTTCTTTGTCAATTCCACTTGATGACATCTCTGATGAATGTAAAATAGCAGAATATGTTTCCACCTTCAAAACATTTCCTGAGCCAAGGAGAAGGTAGAAGATGGGGAAAAAAATAACAGTTTATGTTTGCCTCTGATCATTATCAATAAACGTTTACTGAGCAGCCTGTGGATCTGCAGCACGATACCAGGTGCTATTTACATTATTTCTTTGAAGGCGAGAACAAGATCTTCTCTGTGTCTTTTAATATATGTTTGATAGTACCATATGTGAGTGGGTGCTCACTAGCTCCTTGTTTGATGAGGAGTCACATTCCAGGAGGCAGTGTGGAAAAGGTACATATAAAAATGCAACTTGGGGCATCAGGCATAAACCAAGGGATTGTGTGTGAAGAAGGAACCTCTATCTTGCTCATAATCTCATTATCTCTGATGAAGAAAAGAAAAAAAAGAAAACAAGAATCATTGACCAAAGGCTGATGGCAACCTGGGGCTCTCTAAAGAGCTTCCGTTCTGTTTGGGGACAACTCCCTGAGCAAGTAAGAGCAGGGAACCTAGACAAAGACATTGGTGCAACAAGTTCTGATGAGTGGTCTAAAAAAAGCCACCTAGAATTTTAGAGGAAGAAAAGAAAAACTTAAAAAGCAGGGGTGGTACTAAACACAGGTTACCACTGAAGGACAGATGTTTTAACATCAGATCCTCATTAAGCAGGCTTAATGCATCTACTTAGCATATGTCTGGTTGGGGTAATCAATAACATTGTTTCTGTTGCCTTTTAAAAAAAGAAACTCTATTTATTGAGGTCATATCATTGATTATACATGTACTAGGGTCATCACTGTTTGCTTTAGTTCAGTTAGATGCCAAGAAGGTCAAGGTTACCTATGGCAGAACAAAGATAATTATTTAGTTTTTAGCCAACTCTTAGTATTTTAGAGACTGATGATATCAGCTCTCTTTTCCCATATCTTCTTTCCTGCTGTCTGCCTTCAAGATGACATTTCTGCCCCCTCCTCCACATTCTTTGGCACATTAAAGATATTATGAGAGTGTGGAGAGAAGGAGACTTTCCCCACTCAGTGAGATAAATTGGGGTATTTATAAACAGTCTTATATAAAGTTGAATAGGAAAGGAGCTTAAAGTTTTGGCCAATTTTCTTTTCTTTTTTCTTTACTCTCTATGTATTTCGATGACATGGACTTTCCTTATCACTTACCATGAAACATACTGAATTAGTTAGTACTAAACCTATAAAACCAACGAGGAGATACAAATTATAAAATGCTAAATAATTTCAAGAAAGGAAGCAAGGCCATTGCCAACTGGTAAAAAACAGGAAAATCTTCATGAAAAATGTGGTATCCTGTGCTCTGTCTGATGCTTTTGTTAATAGAGTGGAGAGAGGAGAGAAGGAATGCTCTGCCCACCCTGGCTTTTATATATGGTTTTTATTAACTTATCTGTGTATACATTGTACCACCCATCTGCCCTTCCCCAAGATAATGTTAACTCCTTGGGGAAGTCTTTTTTTTCTATTGTATTCTCTATTTTACACGTAATAAATGCTTAATAAATTGTGTTGAGTTGAAAATATATGTATATGTACACATACATATATACACATACATATGTGTGTACAAATATGTATATTATATATACATACACACATATATAGTTGTACCATAGCAATGATTTTGTCTGATCTTTGCCTTATCATTTACTCATTTCCTAAACATGTAGTATATGTATAAAATGATTAGTCCAAGAGAAAGGGTAAGCCATTAGCTGAGCTGCATTGAATTACAGAGAGGAAGTGGGAACACTGTAAACACTCTGGAATAAATTGTTGAGTATTCAAATATGGTCAATAGGATTCCTTTTTGCATTTTCATAATTTATGAGTTTTTGGGTTATAAATTGTTGGTGTTGAAACCAGTTTAAAAGGGGAAAAAGACTATTTTTAAATAGGAAGGTATTCCCTTAGGAAACCAAACATAGGCTGGGAGTAATTGAGATAATGACCTATAAGAGCTTAGCCAAAGAAACTGAAGATGCTAAGTCTAGATAACAGAACATGAGATAAAGAAGGCATAATTGTAGTATTCAAATATTTGAAAGGTTGTCAGTTGGAAGAGGAATTAGATTTGTTCTTGGTGCCATAAGAGAGAACTAGGAGCAGTAAATGGAAACAGCAAGGAGCAAGATTTAGGGTTTAAATAATGAGAAACATTTGAACAATCAGAGCTGTTTTCCAAAAGCATGGACAGCATGGGTGATGTGGGCAGCATGGGTGGCATGGACAGCATGGACTACATTAGAAGGCAGAGTTTTCCTACTACCAGAGATTTTCAAGCTAAAACTAGAAGGCTACTTGTCAGAGAGATTATGGAGGCATTTCTGATCAGATCTTAGTTGAAATATATCAGTGGTTCTTAACTGAGGGTCTACACACCACCAGGTATTTCATGGATAGGTTTCAG
Source organism: Phalanger gymnotis (assembly GCA_028646595.1). Lineage (NCBI taxonomy): Eukaryota > Metazoa > Chordata > Mammalia > Diprotodontia > Phalangeridae > Phalanger > Phalanger gymnotis. The sequence continues at coordinate 674,489,478 of CM053622.1, forward strand.
GGGGTCTGTGCATCAGAATGGGAAAATTACATGTGAATTCTGTGAATGGGAAAATACATGCTTATTTCCACCAATCTTTGGCTTCATTTGTAATCCTATATATTTTACTTTATGCATTTAAAAACATCATTCTGAAAAGAGGTCCTTAAGCTTCACCAGACTGCCAAGGCAGTCCATATTGCACACACTAAGGTTAAGAACCTCTGGTTACTAGGTACTAGATGATCTCTCAAGTCCTTTCCAAATCAGAGATTATGATTTTGTAAAATAAACCTATTCATGTGGGGTGTAACCACAGACATCAGATGTTCCACGTTTCCTTACAAAACAAAAAATGAAATTTCTCTAATTGATCTGACTCTCAAATCCCCACTAGAGTGTCAACGAAAGTTGCAGAGGAAAAAAAATGGAGATTGTCACCCCCTACCCAAATCTGATCTGTCCTTTACTTTGCCAAACAGCCTAAAAATCAGGTAAAAGGCTGCCATCTTCTTCTTGGTTCCCTTATGCCTCTACAACCATACAAAGACTGTGTTGAAATAAAAAGGCATCAGGGGCTGTGTATTGTTTTCCATACAAGCTATTATCCAGCGGCCTATAGCAAAATTAGTTACAGGAGAATCTGTTCCGAGAGATGATAAATCTTTCTCTGACATTTCAGGACTCCTTCTCATCCAATTAGAACTGACTCAATGACACTGCTAACATGGATTCATATCACAGTCTATACTAAGAAAAAAATGCCCAGTGGTGCAGAAATCCATAAACAGATCCTCCCCACACCCTCCCTAGCTAATGCTGTGCGGTAATTTAGAAAGTTACGGTGATGAGATTCCAGGAGTCTCAACAGCTCCTATATTGGTTTATGGCCCATCAAAGCAGAAACAGTCACCCTGGCAGAGATTCTAGCAGACTGAAGAAGCTAAGGATAGAACAGAGAAACTGCTGACAAGTGAAAGGTTTCTGTGGGTATCTCTCCAGCAGCCCCTTCCTCTCCACCAGCGGAAGAGTGGCTCAGATCCCACAAACCAGCATTTAGTCTGGCCTCAGAATTCAACCTTAGGCCACACAGGAGTCAGGGCTACCACACAAGAAAACTAATGATGCTTTCTTCAGAGCTGAACTTAATGGTTTGTTTGGAGAATATCTTTGTGGAATTTTGGCCCAAAGTTTTTAAGGATTGCTCCAGGTCAAGCCACTTTGAATGTCCGCCCAGGCTATTTCAGTCTTTCTACATTCCTTGTTTTACCTATCTATAAAGAAGGCAAAGGAGCCATCTCCTCTCTTTACAATATTCATGAATTGCCATTCCCAATAAACTTTTTCGTTTTTAAATCAGAGGAGCCAAGGTGACTTTGCAAATGACTATCCCCAATGGTAGGGCCTGGCACATAGTAGGCACTTCAGAAATATTTAGATTTTGCCCTTGTCTTCCCCCCCCCCCCCATGAGACTGGTTTCATCTCCACTGAGTGATTATTATACAAGTTGTTACATTAGATTGTACAGAACCCCTATGAAATAAGAAAGAATTTCTGTCCTTGGCTTTCTGGATGGGTAAACTGAGAACCAGGCATAAGTACTTTATTCAAGATTCCCAAAATAAATCAGGAGAAGAGAAAGCTCTTAGGATTACTTTTTTTCCTAGTTAAATAGAAATATGTCTGTGACATTTCCCTATTTTTATCATGAAGCCTCTTTAAGATAGAAAACCTCAACTCAGAGAACTGCCAAATTCTGTTTTCTTATGCAAATGACCAAAAAACCCTGTGGTACTCAGAGCAAGTCACACTTACACATCCTTCCTCCAAGCCTAGAGAGTGCATTGGCAGGCTTTATAGTGTGCCTATGGGCTAGACTCTTAAGCTTATCTCATTTTTCTGAAATGACACCATCTCCAGAGCTGGTCATAGAGCAACTTTCTAAAAGCGTTTGTTAAAATTTGCTCCTCTCAGAAGCAATCCCCAGGGAAAACCCCTACTCCTCTCAGCGGGAAGGAAAGTGGGCGTGAGCACACACACACACACACACACACACACACACACACACACACACACACACACACAGAATATGGAGAATCACTGTAGTGGAGGAAAGACAGAGAGGGACGCACAGGGAGTTACACATACATCTCTCCTGGGGATATAGCAAGAGGATCTGTGTACACAGAATCCTCTTATTGAAACGGGCTTCCCAGCATTGATAAAACTAAGAATAAGAATGATAATGAGAAAGATTTATCTGAGCATAGAAGGATGTTCTGACATGACCATAATGGCATCCCGCCAGAAAGTCTGCACTTGTCTTCCATTCCTATCTCATCTCCACTTAGTAGTTCTCTGAAAATACAGCTATGGAGAATTGTTCTTTGCACATGGTTCACAACAATCGGATTGTCTTAGTTATCGACCCCCTCTCCCCAAATCTTGACTACTTAGGTCATACATACAGGACAGTCTCCAAAAGCAAGAAATAAGCCACATACATATGTGTTTAAGAATCTTTATTCTTCCTAAAGTCTTCTAATTACATGTTTTGGGTTGCCACTGCCCTCCCCCACTCCTCAGAGTATGTTCCCCTTAATTCGTCTCTCCCCCTTCCCTATGGGGAATCCACAACACAATCAGAGACAATTCTAAAGAAGCTTGTTGTATCCTGGGGTTTACAAGACATGGTATTCAAAAAACAGTAATGTTAATATGGCTTTACAGTATGCTGACTGCTTGGGGGTTTTGCAGCCATCTGTGTGCATTAACCCCTTCATGCTGTAAGAAACGGGATGGGGCTGGATTACCACGGAAATCATTGCTGATCGTCATACTGGAGTTTGTCAGGTTCATATTACTGATTTGGTGGGACCAAAAGCTGTAACCGTCATTGGCCATCTAACACTGTATGCGAAGTGAGAAGCGTAGCCCAATAAATAAGGGAGAAAAACGCGGTTCACCAATCTCCCTCAACTCCATTCGTACCCCTATCTCCTGTTTCTGATATATTTAACGGTTGAGAAGGCTGTTAGAACCCTTGGCTCCTCCTATTCTGCCAGCCTAGAACCTCAAGATGCTCCTGGGTGGTACATTCCTCTACCCTATCACCACCCTAGCTCAGGCCCTCATTACCCTTTTCCTAGACTACTTCAATAATCTCCTAATTGGTCTTTCTTCCTTTGTACTCCTCTGAGTGCAAAACCAGGGGGTACTGTCTTTCCAGTCCTATTCAATCATCTTTCTAAGTCACCTTTCATGTCACTGACAAAGTAATATTCCTATTAAATGAGATCATGTGACTCCTCAGATCAAAATCCTTCCATTGCTCCCAATTGCCTACTGAACAAAATACAGTCTCATGACCCTGACACTCAAAAACCCAAACAATGCCACACCATACAACCTTTCTAACCTTAGCTCACATTATCTCTTTTCACAAATCTACACTGTAAATAACTTGAACTCTTCACCATTCCCTTATATTGTCTTTTTGTTTATCACCCTCAAAGTCCATGCATGGTCAGCTAGATGGTGAAGTGGATAGAGCACCAGCCCTAGTTAGGAAATCTCATCTTCCTGAGTTCAAATCTGGCCTTGGATATTTACTAGCTGCGTGACCCTGGGCAAGTCACTTAAGCCTCAGTTCCTTTAAATGAGCTGAAGAAAGAAATGGCAAACAACTCCATTATCCATGCTAAGAAAATCCCAAATGGGGTCACAAAGAGTCAGACACAACAGAAATGACCAAACAACAACAAAAGTCCATGCTAACTTCCATGCCTAGAATAATCTCTTTCTGCCTTTTACCTTTCTTCTAGGGCTTGATTGGGGAATTGTCTCTTCTACAAAAACTTCTCTGATCCTTCCAGCTATCGGTTATTTTGATTTTCTTGAATCACTCATACTACTTCTACATATAATGAATTGAGCACTTGAATTATAGATATTTGTGTATTCATTTAATCCCTCCCTTACTAGATTGTAAGCTTCTTGAGGGCAGAGCCATCATTGTTCTTCGGGGCCTAGAAAAGCTCATAGTAGCTATCCAACAATGCTTGTTGAATTAAATAGAACTTGTTAGTTCTACAGATAGTCACACCTAACACAAGCCTATAACTAAGTGTGGATGACATGATAAATGCACAGGAAACAGGATTTTACTGTGTCTTTTATCTTAGAAGTTTAGGTCCTGCTATGTTTTCCTTTCCCATCTATCCTGAGCCTTTTACCCTATTTCTCATTGTACTGAATGACTGGCTTACTTCTTGAAATATAATTGTAGAATGTATAGGGTCTGAGGCAGCAGACAGACCTAATGCATAACCAGGGTAATATTAGGGGGAAGGGAAGATAGATGCATTAAGGTATGTGGGAGCCAAGATACAGGGCAGATTTTAGCAGAACTGCATTAGAATGGGTAGGTAATCCTGATCATTCTTCCAATGGAGTGAATTAGAAAATGCCATAAGTTCCAATGGCTGGGAGTGCAAGCAAAGGTTACTAGGCATCTCTTTTAGAATTATTAATGACCTGGAGGGAACAGCTACATATGTTTGCTTCTCCAACAGCATGCACTATACACTCAGTGCACTGCTATGCCAGAGGATGAACACCAAACCCTATAACCCTCTTCTTTGAAAAGAAAAACAAACAGTGTCCTTGAAATCCCAATACTCAAGCATGCTGACAAGCACAATAGCAACCAAGCCTCAGATTGAAATCTGATGTAATGTTAGGAATGCAGAAATGCAAAAGTAGGAATCCTACATTCCAGAAAAGCAATAAAAATCTCAGTCTTTCTGTTTTTGTCTCCCTCTCTCCCTTCTTTTCATATTCTTCTCTTCCTTTTTATCTTCTCCCACCACCTCTCCTCTCCTCTCCCCAACGAGGTCCTTTCCTCTCCTCCCCTTCTCTCTGTCTCTCTGTCTGTCTCTGTCTCCCTCTCCATTTCCCTCTCTCTCCCATCTCTCAAATGAATTCTTCACTCATCTGGATGTGGAGTCAAAAATTTTGACCCATAAATGAAATGTAGTGAATTACATTTGGTGTTACATACCTACAAACTAATGCTCATTTAAAAAACAAATATTTTTATATTACCTATATTTCCCTTCTCAAGGAATGGGAGAGAGAGAGAGAAAGAGAGAGAGAGAGAGAGAGAGAGAGAGAGAGAGAGAGAGAGAGAGAGAGAGAGAGAGAGAAATACAGAGTTCGGCAAACCTAACCAACATATCAAAAAAAGTCTGGGAGGGGCGCAGCTAGGTGGCATAGTGAATAGAACACCAGCCTTAGAGTCAGGAGGACCTGAGTTCAAATTTGACCTCAGACACTCGACACTATGTGACCTTGGGTGAGTCACTCAACCCTAATTGCCTTGCCTTCTTTGTCCAAAAAAATCTCATTATATATTATAATTATATATATATATGTATACATATACATATGTATATAATTACTATATAATTATAGTTATATTGTGTGCAGTTCTGGAGGGAGCTACTTCCTCATTTCTCTTCTTCGGGAGTAAGTTTGGCCATTATTATTACATATCATTCAGTATCTATTGATTTATTGCTGTTAATCTTTCCATTTAAATTGTCATCATTTTATATATTGTTTTGCTAGTTCTTCTTACTTGACTTTGTATCAGTTCATATATCTTCCCATGCTTCCTATCCATCCTGTTCATTATATCTTTCAGCATAGTAATATTCCATTAAATTCACGTTTCATAACCTGTTTAGGCATTGCCCAAGGCATTGCATCTACTTTTAAGCAGTATTTTTTTTTTAAATACACTTTGTAGGGCCAAGCAGAGTCATCGTCTAGGGAAAGAACTCATCTACAGAAATCATAAGGTAAAAGGAATATTCGAAGTCAGAGTAAAGACATATCAAAATAGTTTGCATGGCCTCCTAACCACCTTAGAATTAAATCTTCCTACCAATCCTTCAAGGTCCAGCTTAAATTGCTCTACCTTCCAAGAAATCTTTCTCACTATCCTTTGAACCCGTCTTTTGTTTCTGCTTCTCATAAATACCAAGCTTTGTTTCATACTCAGATCACCTAAAATAAAGGTATCCAAGTGGGAAAAACCAAAAACTTCTGAAAGAACATGTTGTATGTTCCCCTACTACATAATTTAGGAAGGCTGACAGATTGGCCCAATGTTGATCTCTCTTCTCAGTGAAGATCTCAATCACCCAAAGCAATGGCATCATGTATTAAGCCAGGGTTGGGGGAAAGGTCAACTTTTCCTTACCCTTTGGCCCTGGGGCCCCAAGAAATAGGCTTGGGATTTTTGTCTCTTTCATTTTCCTTTTCAATTATAGAAGCAAGGAGTGGAATCCCAGAACCAAGAGCTTGAATCATAGCAACCTAGGAACCAGGATTCCAAGTTGGGTGTTGTTGCCAGCCCAACAGGGAAGCCCTAAGAAGTTAAGGTTCCGGATATAAACCCAGGAGGGCTTTGGACTTGGAACCTGGTGAGAATACTTGTATATAGGAACTGAGCTAAGCTGTGAACCTAATTGCTCCTCCTTCCCTAGAGACCTAAGAGATTTGGGGGGTGGGGATTGTGCCCCCAAGATGCTAGTGGAAAAGTTTGTGTGGTTGTTCTTGTTATAACTTTGAAGTAAATATCCCTTTCTAAAACCCCTAAAATTAGGAGGAACATAATGACTGGGGCCCTGAGCCAGGGGCAGAGACTAGATCCTCCAACCCTTTTCTCAATGGCGCCAAAGAATTCTATGGGAGGGGTGAAACATAAAAGACTGTCTGAAAGCTGTGGGGGGTTAGGGTAGTTAATATTACATATTGATTTTCATCTTATCTTATATTCCAGTTATTTCTGCACATGTTCTTATCTCCCTTCTATTCTATAAATTATCTGAGAGAGAGGTATCATTATATCTTCTCATTAACTAAACTGTTCTTTGTAAATATTTGGTGTTCATCAAATAAATGTTGGTTGAATGAATGGGAGAAGGAAGGAAGGAAGGAAGGAAGGAAGGAAGGAAGGAAGGAAGGAAGGAAGGAAGGAAGGGAGGAAGGAAGGGAGGAAGAAAGGAAGGAAGGGAGGAAGGACGGAAGGAGGGAAGGAAGGAAGGAAGGAAGCAGCATTATTAAGCACCTACTATGTGCCCAGCACTAAGTACTAAATACTTCATTAAATATTTTCTCATCTGATCCTCATAAAAGCCTTGGGAGCCAGGTGCTATAATTATTCCAATTTTATAGTTTAGGAAACTGAGGCAGAGTTAAGTGACTTGCCCAGAGTCATACTGCTAGTATCTGAGACCACATATGAACTCAGGTCTTCCTGACTCCAGGCTCAATACTCAATGTACCCACTCAGCTGCCTCTCTTAGCAAAAACGTGACTTTATGTTACTAGAAGATGACATACATATTCATGACCTATTCCATATTTTTTATGCATATTCCCTTTTCAGACCACACACAGAACTTAGTTTTACACCTCTCTAATGAATATACCACGTGTAGTATTTTGTAACATATGCTTTTGCATATATGCCATATAACCCCTAGTTTCCGTGAGGGTAGATAGAGTGTTTTATTTAAACATTATGACACTTCAGCACCTAGCATAGAGGTCTCTGCACAGTTGACACTTGATTCATTCTTAGGAAAGTGCCTAGCACACAGTGAGCACTTAATAAATGCTTGTTGACTGACTTAAGAAACACTTGTTCAATTAAATCGAACCTGTTAACTCATTATTCCTATTATTCATCTTGTATTTTTCCTTAATTAGTTTTTAGAATTATTCACGTTGGTGCTTTCTTAGACGGTGAGATACTTTGTCTGTGCTATCTATATCCCGTAATCACTTAGGAGATTAGTACCTTACCTTCTCCCCTTAACTAGTGTTTAATCAACCTATCTAGATTTGTAGTAGTTGTTTGCTAAATCTTCCCACACCTAGGTGCCCCCTGGACCCTCCATCATGTTTAGAGACACTCCAGTTTGTTTAATCAGTTTGCTTTTCTAGCTAATTGTATGGGATTACCCATAATGCTCAGCTCTACAACACATTCTACTTCCTAAAATAGAATATATAGCAAATTAGCCAAGCTCAATGATTTTTGTTTCTGACTCCACTTTGGAGGAAATCATAGACTCATAGATCTGGATTTGGAAGATAATCCTCAGAAACCATTTAGTCCAATCTCCTCATTTTACAGATGAGAAGACTGAGACTGAAGGAGGTTAAGTGAATTACCCACAGGCACAGGGGTAGCAAGCACCAGAAGCAGAATCTTGAAGTTTTTTTCAAGGTTAGTGGGGAAAATGATAAAAGGAGTTGTTTTGACTTTACATGCCATGTTCACTCTTTTCCGAGAGAGGTGGCAAGATAAAGATTCTAATACTGAAGAGATTGCTATATATGTTTGTATTCCAAAAAGACTCCTTTAAGTAATAGGAAGAATTATACTTCAATTCCCCTTTCTGACCTGGCCTCTGGGGAACAGAACCGGTGATCTAAAAGAATCACTAATCTAAGGGAATAATTCTACCTCTTCATCTCTGTGAAAGGCAAAGCTAACAAAGACGAAGCCCCAGCCAATGGTTTGAGTCTAACTCCAGACACAGCTCTGCAGTTAGGACCAGATCAAATAAAGTTCTCCTCCATCCTAACGCAGGAATGTAATCCACAGTCACACAGGAGGATCTTTTCTGGGACATTAATTATCTTCTAGCGAAGCATTATAACTTTCTTGACCTCTGTGTTTGACCCCTGCTTCTCACTGCTTCTCAGACCCATCCTATTACTTAGCACAAAACCAGGAGATGAAGAACCCCTTCTCTCCCATACCTCTTGCAAGGCTTCCAGCAATCACATCAAGCTACCCTTTTACCTTCTTTGTGGTTCTCTTACTTCCATTTCAAATGACTTATCCTCCACCCCACCCCCCCCACTGAAGGTGCTGGGAAACAGGGCTAATGACTGACTGCCCACTTAGGATAATTGCTTTCAAGAACATGATCACAAGCTTGTGCAAGTCTCTTTCTTTCTTTTTAGTTTGTCCACATCATTTCACTCAAATATTCCCTCAGACACATCCCAATACCCTGACTCCTCCTCCACACAAAAGACACTAGCACCCTTTGTCATTTTCCGCATTCTCTCCCATACTTGTACCTTCTATTTCTCAGGATGATATACTCTGTGACCATTACTGCTCAATAAGAGACTTCATTTCTATTGACTTGCAATGACTGCACATTTCAAGTACAGCCAAAACAAATCAATGTCATATTAGCCAAATAAATCCTCCTAACTACTCCGAAAGTCTAGTGGTTCAGAATTCTTTCTGCCTTCACTTTTTATTGGCTATAGTGGTGCCCTATTCCACCATAAAAAAGCTAAAGAATCAAGTGGCCAACCCTAGCTCATATATAGACTCGAGAAAAAAACAAACTTGAAAGGAAATCTCCAGGCTTTATAATAACTCACACTGATATGGTTTGTGGGTTGTATGAATATCATGACTCCCATTTCATAGATGTGAAAATAGGATGCAAAAGATTAAGTGATTTGTCCATGGTGACATAGCCAGAAAGATTTAGAGTAAGATTTGAACTTAGATTCCCTCACCCCAAATCTGTCATGTTTTCCTCTAAGCCACACTAACTCTCAGTTTTACAAAGCCTCTGCCACACACACACACACACACAGACACACACACACACACACACATATGCACACACAAACACACACTCCATATACATTCATAGGTATTTTCAGTCTGGAGAATAGTCGTTAAAAATGGCCCTCCCCCCAATAAAAGGGTAGGGATATAGTAGAAAGGACAGTATATGGTTACTAGGTTCTTGCAGGCTAAGATGGAAGGGCACTAGCCTGGCTGTTTGGAACTAGATGGCACCACAACTGCCAAGTCTATTCTTGGCTCTGGTCCGCACAATCAGCCCCTCACTTTCACAAGCTTGAAAAATGTAAAAACAAACAGATAAAAATTGCCATGACACTGCTGTTACTTCATCCTCTGCTGGAGTATCTTCAGGCAGCTTTACTTTTACTGACCTCATGGTAATTTTTTGCACCTAGGGTGGTAAATTACTTCCAGGTGAGTCAAAACCAGATGGCCTCAACTTTCCTGGAGTTGATTAAGGCAATTGTACCTGCTCCAGAATTCCACCAATCAAATGCCATATTTTGATTTACCATGGTAACATCTCAGCTTGGGGCTCCTGCGTGGCATGCGGAAGATGTTAAATCTACCAATCAGAACACAGCAAATGAAGCCTGCTCACCACCACCCCCCACCTCTCCTCACAACACACACACACACACACACACACACACACACACACACACACACACATATCATGGCAACCGAAGTGTCTGCACAAAGCCAGCAGCTGCTGAACAAAAGGAAATTTTAGAAAAAAGGTTCTTTTAAAAAAATGCAGCTTCTGCTTAGTGACATATAGAATAATGAAGCAGGCTTTTACAACCCTCCCAATAGTATTTGCTATCACAATACAGAAGATGCTTGAACTCTGTAATTGGCTTAAGTTTGAAATGGCATTCATCTCCACTGGACAGAAGTGCTCAAACATCCTTTTAGCTAGGCATTCCAATACAGGATGCTATTGTTCTCAGGTGATATTAGAGCTTTCATTAATCAAAATTTTATAAAGCACCTAATGTGTGCAGCACACTCTATGAGGTAACAGAGTAGATATAATATCTGAGATAAATGCCTGCTTTCACAGAGCCTACATTATAGGATGGGGGCAAGGAACAAAAATCAATGACTATAGTACACAATCTTACTTAATACATGAATTAGAGGATGACAAAATTATAATTAAAATAATAAATGTGTCCAAGGGGGAAATTCATCACGTGTTGATAACGATCAGAAGAGACTTCACAAAGTCTATGGCATTTATATTGTACTTTAAAAGGCTGGCCTGAATTCAATGGGCAAAAGGGAGTAGGGCAGTCGTTCATGGAGTATGGAATCTCAAGAGTCAATGTTCAGAGGCTTGACAATACAAGGAGTGTTTGCAGAGCCTGGAAGAGTCCAGTTGGACAGTCAAATGTCTAGATCATCATAGGTTTCATCTAGCATATAAAAATCTGCTTTTCAAAATCCCCATGCAATTGCAACAGAAGGATGCTGCATTTAATTTGTTTTTTAGTAGAGAGAGTGTCAGGTCTGGAGTCAGGAAGACTGGAAGACCCGAGTTCAAATCCAGCTTCAGACACTTATTAGCTGGGTGACCCTGGGCAAGTCACTTAACCATTGCTTGACTCAGTTTCCCCATCTCTAAAATGTAGATAATTCTAATAGCACCTACCTCCCAGGGTTGTTGGAAGGATCAAATAAGATAATAATTGTAAAGCACCTTTTTAGTGCCTGGAAGATGATAAGTGCTATATAAATGTTAGCTATTATTGTAATAATTATAATTATTATTTTGTTTAGTCACTTTCAGTTGCATATGACTCTTTGTGACTCCACTTGGGGTTTTCTTGGCAAAGATACTGGAGTTGTTTTCTCCTTTTTTTTCCAAATAAAAATCAGTCAATGTAAAATCAGTTTCTTTTTAGGACAATTAGGTGAGCACAGTGTATAGCCCACTCTCTTAAAATACATGCAGAAAAAAGAAACAAAAAATGTTCAAGGAAGAACTGAACACACTTGCATAGGAAAGTGATAGAATATAAGTGTGCAGTGAGCATTTCAGAGAAACATGGAAAGACTTATGAAATGATTAGGGAGTGAAAGGAGTAGAAACGAGAAAAAACACAGACAGCTACACTAATGAAAACGAAATGAATACCAAAAAGAGCCAAAATCTGAATGGTGGTAATAACTTTTTGTAGGATCATTGAGGCACAGATCTAGGGATATAAGGGACTTGGAGGTTATCTGATCTAACTTCATCATTTTACAGAAGAGGAAACTGAGGCCTGAGAGGTTAAGCAACTCACTTTACATAAGTAAAAAGTGGCAGAATTGGGATTTGACCCAAGATCCCATTAATTGAAATTAATTTAATAAGCAAACAGCCATAGGAAATTTGAAGCCCTTGATACCAGATGACAGAAAACAAAACATATTTCTTGTCTCCTGACAGAAGTGAGGCATTGTGAGGGAAGAATGCTGAGTGTAGTATGCTGCATAGAGTCTGATGTGTTCTCTCTATCAGGGATGATTTAATTCCTGGGCTATAGGGAAGGGGCATTTTAATTAGAAAAGACTGTGGTACAAATACTAGAAATATCACTAAACTTATTTTAAGAAAATTAGAATGTATGTAGGTAATAAAGCAAAAATATAACTTTGTCACATCCCGGAACAGTTGATGATATTATGAAGCCTTTAACTTGTGCATTTACTTCCCTTTTAGATTGTTTTTTAAAAGTTATTTTAATATACTGTTATCTTAATGCCTGAATTTTAAAAATGCAACCGGAATTAAGGTTTTTTGAAAGACAAAGGAAAAGGATATACTGAGTGGGGGAAAAAAAATCCTTACCGCAGCATGACTATTTCTTCAATGCAGCATTAACAGTAAAACAAATAAAAATCTAGCAGCATTTTAGTGCAATTCACAAAATGCCATCTTAAATTCACTTAGATCTTCATTATTTTTCCAACCTAGCAGAAGTGTTTGCTATCGCAGATGCTCTAACGCAAACACTGCCATTCTGGACCAATAAAAATAGCAATAGTTTGCAGTTATGACCATTAACACCATTTGTAGACATGTAAAATCAGAAAAGATTAATCACACACCACATGATGCAAGGCGCTACACTGATTCCTACACTATTCTGGGGCTTCGGGTCTGGACCCTGCTGGAAGGCAGAGACCAGCAGCCTGCTGAGGTATGACAGATTGTGACTTCCAAAGGAAAACCAATACATTTTATTATTGCTACAACCAGAGAGCCAAACACTGTCCATAATTTCTTGTGTACAATTTCCTTAGTAAGTGTGTGATGGGGCAAAACATTCTCAGTATCAACCTGCATCTCTGTTCTTCATTTGCCTCTATCCTAGAAACTTAAAAGTTATCTTTATAAGAACTGAATTGGTGGAGGTTAATGACTCAACAATTTCAGTCATTCTCACTGCTTCCATCTACAGTTTCCAGTATTTAGAAAGTCCCACAGCTCTGCACAGACTGTCTTGTAGGCCTAGAATGGACCCCCTCCTCACCTCTGAGTCTTAAAATTTCCTTCAAAATACAACACACACTCTGGCTTCTACATGAACTCTTTCCATTACCTGGTTGGTTTTTTTTTTTTTACATAAACATATATGGAAATGTGTAGTCACCTTTTCTGTAGCTTATCTTAGACAAGGATTCTGTCTGGGACATGAACTCCTTCAGCAGTCTGGTGAATATTATGGACCCCTTGTTAGAATATTTTTAAATGAATTAAAATCCATAGAATGACAAAAGAACCCAATTACAGTGAAACATAATTATCTATCACCTATCAAAGTGTGTGTTTATTTCTATGTATGTATTCATATCTATTTTTCTATTTACATTTATTTTCCCATCTATATCTATCTATACATTTTTCTATCTATGCATCTCTCTCTCTCTCTCTCTCTCTCTCTCTCTCTCTCTCTCTCTCTCTCTCTCTCTCTCTTTTATTCATGGATTCCCAGGAAAATAATGCTTGTCTTAGAGAGTTGGCAAGATCATTGAGAGGTTAAGTGACTTGCCTGAGATCACATAGCCAGTAAGTATTGCAAGGTAAGACTTGAACCCAGGTCTTTTTTACTTTAAGTCTAACTCTCTATTGCACCATGCACTTTAACTTCTGAGTGTTCTGGACAACTCTCCAGGACTATAAATTGCAGGATCGAATGTACTTGTACTTGTTGCCTTTTTCTCATCCAAGAAGTCCCTTATACCAACAAAATCACATGTCCTGCATGAATGCATACATTTGTATGTAAATTAAGTGAGCCCTGTTAATCAAATATATATGTTTGCATATACATATGTATATGCATACCATATATGCATATGTGCACACATATACACATATGTATGTATCTATCTCTATCTCCTATCTCCCTATCTCTCTTTCTATCACATGTTGCCTTCCCCAATAGAATGTCAGTTCCTTGAGGGCAGGGATTGTTTCACTTTTTAACATCTGTATCCCTGTGCTTGGCACAATGCCTGACACCTAGTAGGTGCTTAATAAATTCTTTTTGGTTATTATTGATTGATTAGATATCTCAGTACATAGCATATTAGCATTTTAATGATTAAGGTATTTGTTGGGCTAGTTAGTCATAGAATGATAAAACTAATAGGGACTGAAGAGACCATGTTATTAAGAATGTGACTTCTGTTCAGGATTACTTTGGACATTTCCCAGAAAGATGTCTATATCAGTTTTTTCTGAATCCTCTTCTGGTTGTTAGAATACTTCATAACCCTTAGTGTCCATTTGCTTCAAACACGCATGAGAGTGGGAGGTGGAAGCTGACCTGGGCACATGCAACCTCTTAGCCAAGCTCTATCCCCAATTGTAGGGTATATAGGTGTAGCACATAAACACAAGCCTGATAAGAAAATTTTTCTCCACCTTGAAAGTGATGAATTTAATTTCTTTCTTTGTCAATCAATGATCAAGAAGTGTTTAATAAATGCCTTACAAGCACTTTACTAGCATACAGGGGTAGAAATTAAAAAAAAGAAAAAACACACCCTACCCTCAAGGATCTTACATTTTGTGGGTAGGTAAGGAGATAATATATACATACATAAAATATACAGAATAAATATGCTATACAAAATTAAAAACAGATTACAGTACAGATTTAAGGTAGTTAGGGAGACAGAGAACCACTGGATCATAAAAAGCATTGTGAAGAAGTTGATACTTGAGCTATGCCTTGAAGAAAGAGAGGGATTCTATAGCTTCATTTTGGAGGTAGTGAGTTTCAGGCCTGGGGCATGATGGTTGCAAAGGCACAGGAAAAGGAAATGGAGCATAGTATGTGAGGAACAGAAAGAAAGTCAATTTGGCTGGATTGTAAAGTTTGGAGAGAGGAATAAATTACAAAGAGGCAGGGAAGATAGATTTGGACCAGATTGTGAAAGGCTTTGAAAGTCAAACAGGACAGGGAGATTATATTTGATCCTAGAGAAAACATGGATTGGAATGACATGCTCAGATTTACACTTAAGGGGAAAATCACTCATCGGGGGATAAGACTCATCAATTTCAAGTCTGCCACCATGAAAACTTTCCTTAGCAAGGCACTGTCTCTGCTGTACCCAGTAGATGCTTAATAATTTGCCCTGATTTGCATCTACTGAACTCCACAAAGTTACCTGCTCAAGAAATCAGTCCCCTCTAGCTCCTATCCTTGAAGTTTTAAATCCACAGACCTTCCAAATAGAGAGAAATTAGAATGGCTCTGGGATTGCTCTTCATAAGATGGAATGAGTCGACCTGAAAGGCTTAGAAACCACCCTTTTGTTATTACCTGGCTAAGGAGCTTGATGTGGGCCTGGCAGGAAAAGTGTGGTAAAGTGAAAAGGGCACTGGATTAGAGATTTGGGACTGGCTCCCATTCTAGATACACCATTATTTAGTTGTATGAACTTGGGCCAGTCATTTAACCTCAGTGGGCTCTAGTTTTCTAATCTTTAAAATGCTGCAGGTTGGACCAGATCAAGGATGGACAAAGAGTGGATATTGAGTCCTTGAACTAGATTTTAAATTTTTGTTATGACTGTTTTTCAATATAATTGGTTTCTTTTGTAACCACATATATTTTGTCACTCATTTAAAAACATTATTTTGAGAAAGGGTTCATAGGCTTCACCAGATCATGATAGGGTCCACGCCGCAAAAAAAGGTTAAGAATCTCTGGACAAGTTGATCTCTAAAGTTCCTTTCATTCTATGATTCTAAATATTTATCAGAAGGATCGGTGCCTTGGTGACCACAAGGAAATCTACCTAATTTCTAGTCAATTAAACAAGCATTTATTAAGCACCCAGCATATATAAGGTATTTATTAAGCATCTTCTTTTTACTGTTATTCTTTCTTGGCTCTCAGAGGATCCAAGACAACACTAGGGTAATGTCTTGACTTGCTCATAAACTGAATTTGTTTTTTAAATTTTTTATTTGTTTTTAAATAATAAATTTATTTTTTATTTTTTGTTTACAACACTTAGTTACACAAGTTTTTAAGTTCCAAATTTTCTTTCTCTCTCTCCTTCCCCCTCCCCCTAAGATGGCATGTAATCCAGTATATGTTCTATATATACCTTCACATTGAACTTATTTACATAATAGTCCAGTTCTAAAGAAGAATTATAACTAATGGAATGAATCATGAGAAAGGAGAAACAAAACCAAAAAAGAAGGAAAAAAAAAAACAGGGCAAAAAGTTTGCCTCAATCTGCATTCAGACTCCATAATTCTTTCTCTGGATATGCCTAGTTTTTTTCCATCATGAGTCTTTTGGAGCTGTCTTTGAACCTTGCACTGATGAGAGGAATCAAGTCTATCGAAGTTAGTCCTTACAGATACCGTATGTCTAATCGTGTATAATGATCTCCTGGTTCTGCTCGCCTCACTCAGCATCAGTTCATGTAAGTCATTCCAGGTTATAACGAAGTCCGTCTACTCCTCATTTCTTAAAGCATAATAGTATTCCATTACATTCCTATACCCCAATTTGTTTAGCCATTCCCTAGTTGATAGACATCCCCTTGATTTCTAATTCTTTGCCACTACAAAAAGACCTGCTATAAATATTTTTGTACATAAAGGTCCATTTCCCACTTGTGTGATCTCTTTGAGATATAGCCCTAGAAGTGGTATTGCTGGGTCAAAGGGTATGCACGTTTTTATGGCCCTTGGAACATGGTTCCAAATTGCTCTCCAGAATGGCTAGATCAGTTCACAATGCCACCAACAATGTAACAATGTTCCAATTTTCCCACATCCTCTTTAGCATTTATCCTTTTCCTGTTTCGTCATGTTAGCCAATCTGATAGAAGTGTGGTACCTAAGAGTTATTTTGATTTCCATTTCTCTAACCAGTAGTGATTTAGAGCATTTTTTTCATATGCCTATAGATATCTTTAATTTCTTCCTCTGAAAACTGCCTGTTCATATCCTCTGACCATTTCTGAATTGGGGAATGACTTATATTCCTATAAAATTGGTTCAGTTTCCTGTATATTTTAGATATGAGGCCTTTATCAGAGATACTGGTTGTAAAGGTTTTCGCCCAATTTTCTGCTTCCCTCCTAATCTTTGTTGCATTGGCTTTGTTTATATAAAAGCTTTTCAATTTAACATAATCAAAATTATCTATTTTGCATTTTGTAACACTCTCTATCTCTTGTTGGGTCATGAATTCTTCCCTTTCCCATAAATCTGACAGGTAAACTATTCCTTACTCTCCAAAATTGCTTATAGTATCAGCCTTTATTCCTAAATCATGATTGGTATACCCTGTAAGATATTGGCATGAACTGGATTTAAGTGAGGCAGAGCTACACTAAGTCAACTGTCTCACTTTCTCCTCCAGAGTCATCAAAGTTCAGTGGCAAGACAAAAGTCAAGATGACTGGTGATATCCAGAATGCAGTGGGTGACCTTGGCCTTTCTAAATTAAGGTCTTTCCCAGGTCTCAGTTTGTCTGAGACTCCACTTCACCCTCAGCTATAGCCAGAGACTTAGACAGGTCAAGCGTAGGTGGGCCCTGCATCCAGCACAGAAGGAGCACCCTTCCCTGATCAGCCATTTGACCCCTATCCTGTCCGTGACGTGAAAACTCCTGAAGCTGAGGCTGCCACCAACATAATGGGCCCCAGGACTTGCCTCTTTTCAGTGCTGTCTGCCTGGAAGTATCTGAACTTCAATCAAGCACCTAGTAAACACTAGGCACTGGAAATATGAGATTAAAAAAAAAAAGTTCCTGACTTCAAGCAGCTTACAGTTGTGGTGCAAGAAGTGGGGCAGATTTAAAAATATGATCTGACTCCAGGACTGTACTTCAAGCTTTAGCTTTATAGAACCTGCTAAAGTTTACACTCTATTTGCATAGCCTTAGGGAACCAAGGATAATCTCCACAGCATTGTGAGTCATTGGAATAGAACTACTCCATGGGATGGCAAGCCTGCTGTGTTAGTCCATCCACACATACTGTACATTCGCTGTGGGGAGGAAGACACATACAACATATGAACAGATACCTAAATACAAAGCAATTTGAGGAACAAAAGAATACTAAAAATTGTAGGAACCAGAAAACGTTATTTGGGTAGAAGATGGAACTTTAGTCGAGTCACCTCTAAGAGGGTGAGCAGCAACTCCAGGCAAGAGCACATCCTATCTAGGCAGAGGCCCACAAAGAGAGAGAAATGGAATATCAAAGTCAGGGAATGGTTTTCCTGGGACACAGAGGTTATGAATGGGAGTAATATGATGCAAATCTGTGAAGGTGGGTTCGAATCAAACTAGGAAGGCTTTAAAATACCAAGTGGAGGAGTCTTCACGCATTTCATACTATAGGCAGTAGAGGACCGTTGAAGGTTTTTGAGTAGGGGGAAAATGATCAGATTTTGGTTATGTAGGTTCTTAACTTGAAAGCTATATGAAAGATTAGGAATAGGATTGGAGAGAGAGTGGAAGAAGGGAAACGAAGAAGGAGGTAATTGTAACAGTCCAGGAGAAAGATGGTAAGATCCAAGTCCAGTTCAGCAGATGGTGAGTGGGAGACAGTAGACTAACCATGGATAATCCCAGGATACTCAAAGTAAGTTCAGCTGGGTTGAGGGAATTGATGGCAAACTTTGACCCACCATATAACTCAATTCACTACATCCTGCCATCTTGCTCATGCTCAGGATCAGTGACTTAAATTTTTTTAAATAGCTGACATTTTCACAACATTTTAAGGTTTATAGGGCATTTTACAAAAAAAAATCTTATTTGATTTGCACAAGAACTCTGTGAGATAATATTGGTAATATTTTTTTAACATTTTGTAGATAGGTAAACTGAGTCTCAGAATTGTAAACGACTTGTCCATGGCCCCACAGCTAGTTTCAAAGGTAATATTCAATACCACCTCTCTCCTGCTACCAAATCAGACACTCTGCCTGCTATATGCATCCCAAAGATAAGTATAAGACGCAGTCCCAGCTTTCATGAAGATTACAATATTGTAAAGGAGAGAGATAAGATATACACCATCCCCGTGAGGTGGTTAAGTAATAGAGCAAAGCAATCATCGGTAAAGACCCAGGATGAGTGTTATAGATGTGAGTGATATATCAATAAAGAGGAATGGAGCTAGAGTTAGCTCAGATGACTCATGGAGAAGAAGCCTTCTAGGCTTGAGGTGATTAGGTTTGGAAAGATAGAGGAAGAGCTGAAAAATACTCCAAGTGGGAAGACATGTGTAAGTATTATAGAAGGAATAAGCATGGCATGTTTGGGCAACCATAGCTTTGTGGCAAAAGCCGTGCTTCCCCATCTCTCACTCTTCATTTCTTCTCTTCTACCCTAACCATTTTCTCTATCCTAGGCACACCCTTAGGAGATTTCTGGGTAAGAAAAAGAGGCTTCGTGCCTGCACATAGTAAAATATTTTTATTATAGCAGGTTACACAAGAAGTGCGAAAAAGTATCCTGAAACAGAAAAGAATTTATGGACCTCCATTCTACCCTGTGACGCCTACACCTGAGTTTACATCAAGCAGTTTGAAAATCCATGTTTAGTTTCCTTCTTCCTCAGCCTGTTGTCCCCAGTTACACCTGCTGCTCCTGATGCCTCTGTATTCACTTGCTCCAGAAAACTGGTTTTTTTCCACTTTAACAGACCTGTTTCTATTCACTTGTGGTTTGGGCTGTTTGTTTATAGGATCGTCTCACACTTCTCTCCTACCAACAGATAATGGGTTAACCCTTCTGAGACAACAAGATCACCATTGACGAGTTCAGTAAGTGCTGGGCTAAGATCCAGACACATGGGCTCGACCATATTTTCAATTTGCCCTGAGGGAGAGATGGTGCCTCTGTGAGAGGAGACATGTGGGTGAGTGGGGTATGGGTATAAACTGAACATCTGCTTTCATTATCTTAAAACAAATTTAGTGCCAATAAAAGGTGTTCAAGTGAGAACATTTGGAAATGAAGATTGACAGTCCGAGATAGAGTTATCTATGAACCCCATTGATTCCCCACTCCCCTTGCGACATGGCCCTTCTCCATCCTGAAGCTTAGCACAACACTCTGATTCTGGCTAATTGCACTCATTGGCCTCTCTAGATTCACTCAATAATCACAGGGATGCCTCTAGTCACAAACGGGCTGGCAGCCATAACCCAAATGATGTGTTTCAAGGCCATCTCCAGCCTGCTCATGGCTCACTACTGCACAACCTTTACCATAATGAATTAAGTACAAAGTCCTTAGCCTATCAGTCAAGGCATTCCACAATTTAATTTCCACCTAGCCTTCAGTGCAATTCAACAAGCATTTGTGCCTACAATGTAACAAAGGTTGGGCTAGACAAAAACAAAAACAAAAATGTCTTGCCTTCAAAGAGCTTATGTTCTAGTGGTGGGGGATGAGGGAGGTAGCATGTACACAGACAGGAATAGGGACTGAACCTGAGATTTCATTGATACAGCAAACTCTTTGGTGAGAAAATCCCCTTTACCAATTTAGGTAAATTGAGCCCAGGCCATTCTGGCCTTCAAGATTGCCTCTCCATCCATTTATACCACACTGCTTCCGTACATACACAGACCTGTAATTATTCACAGAAACACATGCACACACATATTAATGCACGCACCCACATGAAAAAACACTTATGTATGCATATGCACAAACATACACTAATATAAATCCAAAGCAATTTCTGGGCCAAGGTGAGATGATGACCACTAACAGCTGGGAGATTCAGAAAAGACCTCCTGTGAGAAGTAGCATTGAGCTCAGCCTCAGCCTCGACTCTCACGACTGCCCTTTATTCACTCTATGTTGTTGCCAAAATACACTGTGAAGCACTGATGTCCCTTCTTCCCAGACACAAAGAGAGGTGCAAATTCCTGACTGATAAAGCCATACCTAGCCCAGAAGCCTCTGACAGCAGATAAACACCAAGAAGGCAGACATGAAATCCAAGCCACATTCACCCCCAGAAGGAAAACCAGCTACAGTAGCTGCTGGCAGGGAGAGAGCACACAAGTGCCAGCATACTGCAGCAGTAACAGTAACAAAGAGGCAAGCCATCTCTGTTCCCACCCACATTTCTCTCCACTCCAGTGAAAGCCATCAGCTCATCCTATCCAGTAGCCCTGGACATTGTGACAGGCTATCAGGTCTAGCTCTTGAGTGGATTCAACTTTGTCATTCCCTCTTGCTTCCCCCCTTTTCCTCCTCCTCCCCCATCCTTCTCCTCATCTTCCTCCTCCTCATCATCCTCATCATAGATAACATTTATATGTGCCAGATACTGTGTTAAGTTCTTTACAAATATTATCTCATTTGAGTTTCACAAGCTGAGAGGTAGATGCTATTATTACCCCCATTAAACAGATGAGGAAACAATAGCAAACAATGGTTAAATAACTTGCTCAGGATCACACAACTAGTAAGTGTCCAAGGCCAGATTTAAACTCAGGACTTCCTGATTATAGGCTTGGTGCTTTATCTATTGTGCCACCTAGCTACCCCTAGGGCTCAAGCAGGTCATTTCAGCAGGGGAGCTAGACAAATGTGGTTCTCAAAATAACATCTAGGGCTGAGGCTTCTCAACTAATGTACTTACCCCCAGTGGAAATCTCTACCTTTGGTAGTACAGAAATCCATTTCCTTCTGCAGTGTCAAATTCTGTTCCTTCCCTGAAGGAAAGGCACAAAGCAACTGGTTTGGGCCCAGGAAGAGATGTCCTATCTTTGAGCTTCTGAGAGAATGGAGAATTCCGGGAGAGTCAGTTTTCTATTGGTTAGGATTTTGCCAAGTGGTACCATAGAACCAAGGGTCTTGCCTGAGTTGTAAAATTGAATAAGGGGGCAGCTAATGAAGCTTGAACCTAAGAGAATAAACCTGGGGTTTCACCTATCTACACTTTCAAGGAACCACACCTAGGCAAAGATTCACTTTCCCTAGCATGGAGTATCCACTCCTACCCCCTATTCCTCTCTGTTGAAGATGACACCCAACTTTTGCAGGACACCTTTCATGGTTCCTGCACTAATTAGTGCCTCCCCATCGAAAGTTAACCTTGTTTCTGTTTTTTTATGTGTCCTGTATATACTGATAAATGTATGTATTGTTAGAATGTAAACTCATATAGGGCAGGGAATGTTTAATTTTTTTTTCATTTGATCAAATGAGGCAATATTTCTAAAAACCACTTCACACAATGCCTGGTATATAGCAGGTTCAATATAAATGTTTACTCGCTTCCCCACCTTTATTACCCTTTATATCCCCAGTACTAAGTATAGTGCCTGGCACACAGTAAATACTTAAAAAAGGCTGGTTAGTTAATTAATTTCTTCAAGGCCCAGTTTAGGTGCCATCCCTTCCCTCCACAAATCATATTTGCCTCCTTTGGGTAGAAATAAGCTTCTCCCTTTACAAACCTTTCAGAATACTTCATTTCTCTTGTGTTGTTTTTCTTATGGTTATTTTTATATATTTCTCATCTTACCTACAAGATGATAAACTTTGGTAGGGCAGGGGCTGGGCCTTATTACAATCCTGTGCTCCTGGTGCCTACTATAGTGCCTTACATATACAGTGGTAGTACCTCAAAAAATGCTAGTTGAATCTAATGTTTGCTGAATTACAGAGAATAACAGTGTGGCAACGTTATTAATGGGAAATGTACTTCCAGAATGGATTTAGGCTCCTAGAAGGCAATGATAAACCTACATTGAAGGTGAAGAGATGAACAGCTTTACCTAATTCCTCTCCATCTCCTAATTTCATTATTTAACAGGGTCCACTGGCTTCATTTATTCTAAACTAGACAGATAATTGGAATTATGCATGAAGCATCTAGGTTTTGTAAGGTCAGCTCATGGCCAACATAGTTATGTCAACCCTACTTATGTCTCAGCTTTCTCATTTGTAAAATGGAAATCATTCTACCTGTCTGGTTCCTTTCTTTATCAAAGGCATAGTTTGAATAGAGATAAAGACTAGACCTGTGACCTTATTGATAAAGGGAACTTCCAGATGAGGAAAATCCTTCTACCAACGCAGGTCAGCACCTTCTCTGAAGTTTAGAATACTGGCTGCCTAAGGCCCTGGGATGTTAAGTTGCTCAGGGTCACTCAGTCAGAGGCAGAACTTGAACCCAGGTCTTCCTAGTCTTGGCTTTGAGACTGGCTCTCTATCCACTATACCATGTTTCCCTTTGTTTGAATATATAAAACTAACATGAAGTTTGAACTCGTCATATGAAGAATGTTCACACCAATGTGGATCCGAGATAATTTTCCTCTTTTATTTGGTCCCAAATCTAGCTTTGGAAACTATCTGCTTATCTTTGATGGATTAGGTGAAGAGAGAGATTTGTGCCATATTCTATTTCTGGGTTTCAACAAAAGTATAGACTTTCTTTAGGTTGATTCCGATTCTTTTGTACAGCATGGACAGCTATATTCAAAACTTCAATCCTTTGCACAAAGAAAGTTATAGTACTGAGGATGCTCCCAGCACATAGCATTTTATTATGGGTACCCTGTTTTGTTCCATTTCGTTTGTCATTTTAAATACACTCAAAGATGAAGGGTAGCTTCTGTGATGGAAAGCCAGCAGCTGGTCCTGAAAGGCAAGACACTGATTAGACTAATCAGCACAAGGAAAGAAAAGACTAGCCGATGGAAAGCGATGGATTTTTGAAACATGGGGATAGGATGCAACCAACTGGGCTTCCTACCTCTGCGATTCTAATGCTGATGTCTAACCAGCTACTCAGTGATTATTTGGTGAAAACTATTATATTTATTATCAGTAGCAGTAATTATAGTGTACAGTTACATGGACAGTTACAAAGCACCTTAAATAATGCCCTTCTTTCTACCTTCTCTCTTTCCATTGATGATACTACCATCCTCCCAATTATCTAGACTGGAAATCTCAGGGTAATCCTTAATGTTTCCCTCTCTTTCCATCTCCACGTCTAGTTTGTAAGTCCTATTGACTCTACCACCACAGTATATCTCATCCATCTTCTTTTCTCCTCTCGTATTTCCACTAGCCTCAAGCCTTTATCACTTCTCCTGTAAACTATTACAATAACCTCCTAACTGTTCTTCCTGCCCCACCCCTTTCCCTCTTGAATCCATCCTTCAAATGCTGCCAAAATAACTTTCCTAATGCCTGGATCTGACCATGTTAATCCCTTGGTCAAAATTCTTCTGTATCTCCCAGATGCCTCTTGGAAAAAATAAAAAACCTTTTAGCCTGGCAATATAAGATCTTCCTCATCCTGGCTCCAGCTTAATTTTTCAGCTTGATTTCACATCTTTTCTGCTCTTTTCTGCTCCGACACACACATACACACACGTGTGCATGCACACACACTTATTTCAGCTGGGGCAGCTAGGTGGTGCTGTGGATGGAGTGCCAGACCTAGAGATCGAAGCTGATCTCAAATAGTTTACCAACTGTGTGATCTCAAACAAGCCACTTAATTTCTGTTTGCCTCAGTTTTCTCATCAGTAAAATGGGGATAATAGTACTCCTAGGTTTGTTGTGAGGATCAAATGAGATAATGATTGTAAAGCATTAGCGCTGGACCTGGCACATAGTAGGCACTATATACATGTTAACTATTATTATTAGCTGGACTAAACTTGTAGCTCTTATTTGAACTTGGTAGCATTCTCCTGCCTCTATGCATCTTCACAGGCCATGCCCAGTTCCTAAAATGGACTTCATCCTTATCTGTACGTATTGAAACTTTCTCTTCCTTTAAGGTTCTGCTCAAGTAAGATGTATTCTAAGAAGCCTAATCTGATCCTTTCTGCCTTTCACTGCTAGCGAGCTGCATGTTGACTTAGAAAACCACAAACTAACATTACCTATGTTGCTTGGTATTTTTATTTATTCTGTTAAACATTACCCAATTTGATTTTATTCTAGTTGGGGGGAGGAGTGTTCACTTGGGAATTGTGCATACCTCAAATCTGACACTTCTGCTAGATCCCTATGTGTGGATCTCTCTTGTTCCTTCAGCACACCCTACCTGCTATGATACTCAGATGTTTCAATATCATAGTAAGTTCTTTGAGAGGAGGGAATTGTGTTTATCCCCACACCTAGTACAGGGACTTGAATAAGAGGTGATTTGAACAATCTCCAGGCATTTGATCTTCAATGAGGAAAGTATAAGTATTATTATCTCTTTTTACAGTTCAGGAGACTGAGGTCTAGTGAAGCTAAGGTATTTCCTATAATCACAGAGCTACTAAGTGGTTGAGCAAGAACTATAAATGATAAGTGTAAGCATCATTATCCATTTTTCCCATGAACCTTCTTGTCCCTTGCACTTACTTTCCTTGGGCACACACAAATCTCAGAAGGCTGAGTGGTAACTCTATTGGATTCCTTCTAATGGCAACAGACATAAAATAAAGAGTATTTCAGCAGTGCCCTCTTCCCTACTGTGTGATTCCTCTGAAGCTTTAGCAGAGCTTAGGAATATAAATATGCAAAAACTTATTAAAGATCCAAATGAGGACTGACACTCACATTTTCAGCAATTCTGGGAAATGGGAGTGTGAAGAGAGAATTAATTCTGTGGTACTATTTGGCTCATAAAAGAAAGAAAGGGGGGTGAGAGGTAGGGGACCTAAAAAGCAAATAACATTTCCTTCAAATATGAAACTTGGAGTGAATAAGCGATTGACTCCTCCATTTGGTACCTTAATTTCTGTCCATCAGCTTCCCTGCCGTTTTTTGCCTGAAAATATTATCTATCACTTTCCTGTCATGAACAGAACTAGGTCCATTTCTCTGAATCTCTTTCTTTCTCTCTCTCCTCTTCCCTGATAAGAGTGACAGAGCTGGAGGCCAGTGACAACACTCACATTTTCAGCTGATAAAGTGCAATATACAGGTACACAGTGCATTACAAAAGGTGGGGCAGGGGCAGCAGAAAGGGAGGTGAGAGAAGAAGACTCCTCAGTATAACCCTTTAAGGGAAAAGAACAGACCATGACCCCTAAGCAAACTTAGAGAGTGCTGGAGGAAAAAGCAGATGCCAATTCCAATTAGCATTCATGCCAGCCCTTATTTGGTGAAATCTGGGGAAGCATAGCTTTGCAGATTTGGGAGAAGTCCGGCAGCCAATAGTATTTTGCTGTTGTTACAGGGATTAAGAGGGAATTTGGCTTAGTGATTTTTCTTCCATTGGCTTAATGTCTGATGGAGATTTTAAAGAGAACCTCTCTCCTCCAGCTGGGTATTTTCATAGTAAGCTATTTTCCCCCTTCAATGTTTAATGATGTTTTATTCAAATGTCTTGGCAACAAATCACTGCATCTTCTAGAGGGAGTAAGATGCTTTCTGTGGCTGTTATATGGGGTTAAATTTCTCTTCCCCTCCATCTCCTGATTGGAAGAGGAAGTCTGGGCCACCTGGTTTAATCTGTTAGTGAAATTGTTGGCAAAGGCACAACACTGTCTTGCTGATTCCTAAGTCAATGAAACCAATCTATAGGGATCAGAGTGAAATAAGAAGCCAGAGGAGGTGGGTTTCATAGTCCTCTTTGAAATAGACTCAGCATTCAAGTAAGCTCATAGAAAACTTTTCTCCCCTACTATGGATCAAAGTAGCGGATGAGGGCATCTGGGCATAGCCAAGGGCTTAGTCTGAATTCTGCTGAGGCAACTAGGGGCTGTTGCTTCCTGAGGTAGAGCCCCTCTTTCTCCAGCCTCTAAGCCCATGCTTACAGGTATTTCAGAATCCCTGCAAGTCAGATTTGCATGGAATATCACAAACTATCTAATTTCTACCATAAGTCCATGAGAATTCCCTCTACAGTATATCAGACACGCGGTCTACTTTCTGTGCTTGAAGACCTCAGCTGAGGGGGAAATAAGTTATTCTTGAATCACTTCTAATTGCTAGGGAGTTTCCCTTTATTTACATCAAGACTCAATCTGCTTCTTTGCAGTTTCCACACTTTGCTCTTGTTCTATCCTCTGGAGACAAGCATAACAAATCCAAACCCTATTCTAGGTAACAGGGCATGAAGACAGCTATCCCTGTCTTTCCCTCCCCCCTCACTTCTCATTATGTTATCTGTTCTCCTGGCTAAATATCTCTAGTTCCCTTGATGGATCTTCATCTAAAGGACTCATCCTCTCTCAGATGTTCTGCAGCTCATCAATGCCATTACCAAGATATGAGGGATCCAAATTGAACAGGATATTCCAGATGTGATCTGTCTAGGGCAGAGGACCTAAGTAAGGTAAAAGAGGTTCCACATGCATTCATTTTCTCAATAAATGAAACAAGATTCTACCAAATGTAAAAGAAAATCTCTTACTTGATGTACAATCCCAGAATCTTACAGAATTAGAGGAGTTAGCATTGGAAGGGAACCCAGAAATCTAGTGCAACTCCATTGCTTCTCAGATGTGAAAACTATAGACAAGAGATTGATGGCATTTAGGATTGTAAGATCATAGATTTGGAACTGAAAGCACACATAGAAAGAGACCATGTAGCCTAAATTTCATGCTTATTGATGAGGAAACTGACACACAGAGAAATTAAATGACTTGCCCAATGTAACACAAGTAGGAAGAAACAGGGCTAGGATCTGAATTCAGGTTTCTGACTTGAAATTGGGCACTTTCCATTTTCCCATGCTGCTAATACATGCTCCCTTCTTCCTCTGAGTTTATACCCAAAATGTATTGTTAAGCAAGAATCTCCCAGCTTACCAGAATGGTAGCCTGTTTGCCTGACTGATTTAAAATCAATGGGAATTCTTTCTCCTTTCTCTTTTGATACAGCGGGATTTGGCACCCTACCATTTGATTCATGGGATTGGGTCATGGGCACCAGGGCCACATGCAAGCATTAACCTTTTAGGCCACAAGGACAGCTAAACAGGAAGGAATGCAGTTGCTCTATAGGTCGGAGTCAATGAGGACTTTTAATAACTCTTGCTGTTCACCATGAATACAGTCCCTAGCACCAGCCTCTATAAACATTGTATGGAACAGAAGCCTCAGTTGCTAGACATTCTTACTTTTCACTAAAAATGTAATCACAGAAGGAGAAGGTAATAGGGTCAAAGTCACTCAGCAAATGACAGCCCAGCTGCCATCTGAAGTGCCTTCACTCGATATATATCTTGACCCCCAACTCATATTAGGTCACTAACAAATAATCAAACAAGTATTTATTGAACACCTACTAGAAGCAAAGATTCAGAGCTGGAAGGGGCTTCTGAAGCCATCTCTTTGAATTTCATTTTACAGATGAGGGAACTGAGATCCAGAGAGGTGGCCATTTTGTCCCAGATCCCACAAGCGAGTACATAGCAGAGCTGAAATTCAAACCTGGTCCTCCCCCTCCAAATCCAGAGGTTCTTTCCACCTCACCATCCTTTGGAATACAGGCACACTCTAGACCTATGTGCAAAGCACTGTGCTAAGTACCACGGATGGGGCCGGGGCGGGGGGAAGCGTGGTTTACAAAGACCTATGAGATATATTCCCTGGCTTCAAGGCACTCATGATCTCTTCAGTTCTCAGTCATTTAATGAAAGCTTATTACGTACAAAGCATGGCGGTGGGGAGGTACATCACGCTAAAAAAGATAATACAAGGCCATGGTCTAAGCTATCAGGAAAGAGGATATGGTAAACACTTCCCACAGGAGCAAAGCTACACTCATCTGTGGCTCCTATAAAGTTATTTTAGGAACTCCCAGTGCCATGTATACTGAGCTCACTCAGATATGAGGATCAAAGTTTACATATTGGGGGCAGAGCCAAGATGGCGGCTAAAAGCAGGGACTAGCGTGGACTGCCCGCCAAGTCCTTCCAAAAACCTATAAAAAATGGCTCTGAACCAATTCTAGAACTGCAGAACCCACAGGGTAGCAGAGGGAAGCAGGGCTCCAGCCCAGGACAGCCTGGATGGTTGCTGGGTAAGGTCTATCGTGCACGGAGCTGAGAGCAGAGCCCAGCGTGGGCGGTGTGGACCAATGAGACCAGGAGCCGGGCGGAGTGTGCCCTAGCAGCCTGAATCAGTGAGCTGTGGCAGTTACCAGACTTCTCAACCCACAAACACCAAGGACAACAGAGTAGGTTAATGTGAGAAGCTGCTGGGGACTGGGATAGAGTTTGCAGTTTGGCCACTGCCCCAGGGGCAGCTTTAGAACTACAGCTGCAGTTGCTTCTGGCCCCAGGCCCACCTGGTGGGAGGAATTAAGTGGTGGATCAGAGCAGGAATAAAGAGCCTGCTGAAGGTCTAAGTCCAGTCCAGGTTGGGGGTTCTTGGGGAAGGACCAGCGCTGGTGTGGCAGAGCTGGCACATCCCCCCAGGCTTGACACATAGAACTCTTTAGTCTACAAGCAGTCATACCCTGCTGAAAAACTCAAGGGTCAAGTAAGTTGGCTGGGAACATGGCCAGGCAGCGAAAACGCACCCAGATTCAGTCTCAGACTCTGGAATCCTTCTTTGGTGACAAAGAAGACAAAAACATACAGCTAGAAGAAGTCGACAAAGTCAAAGAGCCTACATCAAAAGCCTCCAAGAAAAACATGAACTGGTCTCAGGCCATGGAAGAACTCAAAAAGGATTTGGAAAAGAAAGTTAGAGAAGTAGAGGAAAAATTGGGAAGAGAAATGAGAAGGATGAGAGAAAACCATGAAAAATAAGTCAATGACTTGCTAAAGGAGACTCAAAAAATACTGAAGAAAACAACACCTTAAAAA
>CM053622.1:674519964-674609207 GCA_028646595.1 Phalanger gymnotis
GGCTTAAGCAGTCCCTGACGTACTCAATACATCCTATTGCTTCCCTAGTATCACTAGAATTAAATGCAAACTCCTTTGTTTGTCATTTAAAACCCTACACAACCTGATCCAATCTTCCAGCCTCCAAGAGCCTACCTTTATGATTGGTCTCTGTTCCTCTTTCTATTGCTTTGCACTATACCCTGAGACTAGGACACATTTGATCCTTACTTCTGCCTCACAGAATCCCTAAGTTTCATTCAAAGCTCTGGTCATGCACCACCTTTTTACATGAAGTTTTTTCCTGATCCCCCAACTGTTTATGCCTTCCTGCCTCCAAAATTACATAATACTAACCAATGAATGTCATCAACTTCTCTTCAATTTGTAACCTTGAAGAGCTGTCTGATCACTAAAAGGTTAAATGATTTGTCTAGGGTCACGCAGTTGGTATATCAATCAGTCAACAAACATGTATTAAGTGATTAAAATTCTCAAGGCACTATGCTTAAAAACATCCCTGCCCTCAAGGATTTCTCATTTCAATAAGGAGACAACATGCAAACAGTTATGTACATACAAACAAGATACATGCAGTGGAAATGGGAGGTAATCTCAGAAGGAAGGTACTAGTAGTAGGTAGGGGTAGGGGGAAACATGGCACCTATGGTTGGTATTGAAGAGAAGGAGATGAGATGTTTGAGATGTAACATGAGAGAGATGAGTCTTCCTGACTCCAGGCCTGTCCTCCAGTGCTCTATCTACTGCACCACCTACCTGCCCTAGTTGGTGATAAATCTCAGGCAAATCTCCTTTTTGTGTTTCCAGTCACAGTCTTTATTTGCTCCTTAGAATGTGCCCCTGTTATGGTAATTAGGGTGGGACTTACTATAGTTTTTTTCTTTTGGAGTTCTTCTCAGCACCAAGGCAATCAAGTGCCTTTGATTGAGTCTTGCCTTTGTTTATAGAAAAGCCTACACCCTTTTGCTAATTAGGTCATGAGAGGTGCCAAGCTCTCGAGAGGTGTGAAGTTCTCAAGAGGTACAAAGTTCTTGAGAGGTGTGAAACTTTCTGTATGTATGTATACTCTGTGTATGTATACTCTGAGATTAGCATTTTGTTTGGGGGCTCACTCATTGGAAGAATGTTAGTGTGGAGACTCTGGGTAGCCATTAAGGAGCCTCCCCCCACTTTGAAAACCCAGATGTTGGTGCTTCTCTTTTTGGAAACTATGTATGTGATGTCTTGATCAGACAAAGCCTGTCTGTTGATTTGTGTTATTTGCTCTGTTTATATTTTCTCTGTTTGTCATCTCTGTTTATATTTGTTCTGAAGTTCAGGGTTCTGGCTACCCCCCCCCCCCGCCCCGGACTAAGTGAATGATATACGCATGTTTAATTAAAGTGTGATTGCAAACCCCTTCAAGTTTCTTTCCTTAGAAAAGTAGATCAAAGAACATGTGCTAGCAGCCCTCCTGTGTACTGGTATTGTTGGTCTTACACCTCTGCAGCAGCTTTTAGTAACATTGTTGTTACAGCCCCTGGTCCTTAGCTGAGCTGGGAAGCGTTGTGTTCTAGAATGAAAATTGGGTGGTGGAGTGGAAAGAGTTCTGTCCTTGGATTCAGGAACACCTGGATTCCAACAGGGCCTCTGATACTTACTTGTTATAGGACCATGGGCAAGTTGCTTAGGTAGTATAGTGGGAAAAGTAAGGGATTTGCAGTTGGAAAACCAGTGTTCGAATTCCAGCTATTCCCACTCAATTTGCATAGAAGACCTGGGTCCAGATACTGACTCAATCACTTTAATATCTGTGTGACCTTGGGAGAGGTACTTAAACTCTATGAATCTCAGTTTCCTTACCTGTAAAATTAAAGGGTTGGAATAGATGCTCTTGAATTCTTGATGGTTTCTTCCAGCTCAGTTGACCTTAGGGGTCCCTTCCAGCCCTAAGTCTATGATTTTTTTGATCCCCTGAGCTTAGCAGCATATTAACAATGGTTATGAATTCACGATACTATCTTTGTTCCAAATATTCAAAAAGTCTGTGTACCAATATCTATTAACATAAAATAATCAACAAGTAATTAGTGACCAGAAGTGAAAAGCTGTCACACACTAACATTAGAAGAAAAGAGAAAGGAGATAAATGCAAAAGCATTTATTATTTCCTAAGTGCCAAGCACTGTGCTAAGAGCCAGAAATACAAATACAAGCAGAAGAAAAGAGAGTCTGTACCTTCGAGGAGCTTGCATGTTCATGGGAAAGGTAACACATAAAAGTATGTTGAGAAGTAAGGTGAGGCAGCTGTGGTATGCTTGAGAAAGTCAAGAGAGACCTGGAGAGTAATGAAGACATTGCTGGCCTGGGCACTTCCTTTAAAATGGATAATTTTGCCTATGACCTTGAACAGATTTAGCCAAGTTGCCACAGGTGATTTCCTACATGATGTCCTTTAAACAATACTGAGATTCACCCCTTTCCCCCAGTATATTACCCACTGACTACCATGGAACCTGAAATTCCACATTATTTATTTTTTGGAGGGAAGCACTTAAGGATGTGGTTAAAATGGAATATTTTCTTGTGGGTAAGAGACAGTGAGAAGTAACCTTTCAAGTCACTATCAACTACAAATGCTTTTGTCCTAATAACAGATTAATTTCAGTTCCTGAGTATGGTCCTGAGAGATTGAAAGAGGGGAGGGCATAGGAAAGTTAAATTTTCACAGGGAGAGGAAAGGATGAGGATCCTGAGGAAGCCTTCTAAATGGAATATCCTAAGGGGTAGGGGTACATTGTGGAGCCAAAAGGGGCAGCCAATTATTATTCGCAGGTCATGTCCGTCTAAGTGGGACAGATTCGAAAATAGAATTCCTCATACTTTCCTGTGAGCATTTAAAGCCATGACTAGCTAGCTACACCAAAGAATCCAGTCCAGGCCAGATGAATTCCTTGTTTGGCTAAACGATTGCTCCTTTATACTTTTTTTTTTCCTACGTTCCCTTCCCCATGCTGCTAGGGATGAATCTAACTGAAGTTTGGCCTTGGCTAGTACCTCTACTATGCCCTTTCCTCAGCATTTCTTACTGATGTACCCCTCCCCACTATTGCAGACTGATTACCTGGCTCAGAACTCTTGCCACCCCACACACCCACTAGGTAGCAGCTGGTTCAAGGTTGTGGTTCCAATCCCCATATGGGCCAGGTAGCTTCACACAGAGTAAAATCTGTCTTCCTTGGCTGAATGCTGCATCCTTAGCCCCAGTCCGCCATCTTCCAAATGCCACTGGTCTCAAGGGGGCAGTCCAAACAGAGGAGGTGGATGGTTTAATGCACCCCTTCATCGCTACTGAAGGAGGAACCTCAAGCATCTCCTGATGGCGGGATAATTGTGTCATTTCTGAGAGTAAGAATTGCATCATTCTTTATTTTTGTATCTCCAGTACCTAGAGCCATGCCTGATACATAATGCTTAATAAATGCTTGTTAATTAATTGATTGATGGATTACTTTATCTTTGCTCCTGAAGAATGCTGCATGGTGATTAACAGCAGGGGATACATATTCACAGAATTATACATTGCAAACCAATGAAGCAATTCATGCTCATTGCAAATATTTCTCAGGTATAAAACTCCACCCTCTGCATGCACATATACAAACTCACTATAATATTTTGTTTGCAGATATGGCTATTTACATAGTTAATTTGGGTTCTGTTTGCAAACACAAATTAGTTTGGAGCAATTACTGTGCATGGGGACAGGGAGTTATCTGCTTCAGTAGTTTAACAGCATTGCAAGGGACTGGATAGCAGCATATGGCTGCCTATATATAATCACAATATTACCTGCACATATTAGTTACATAAGTTTCATTATAATTAGCACATTTTTAAGAGGTTCAAAGAAAAAAATATTTTGATGGAATCAAGCAAGACACTTTGAACCACAGGGTAGGGGAAAAACATGCTAATGATTTCCAGCATTCCTTCAAATTAAATATGATGTGGACACCAGCATATTTCTGACTCCCATGTAGGGAAAAAGGTTTTCTGATCACAACAGAGAGTATTATCTTCCAATGACCTTGCATTTCTCTTCCTAACCTGACACAAACTCCATGTAGACTTCCCTTATGGTCTAGGCATATTTTGAGTAAAAGAGATGCTTTGACAGCTGTAGGCACATTCCAGCAAATAGGAAAATGTCAGCAGTTGGTCCTTTAGTGGTCCTCGTTAGCCAATCACACATATCCTTATCCCAGCATATGATGTGGGTTTCATTCGAGGCATTCCCAGAAACCGTGAATGCTTTATCAAAAGTCATCCAGAAAATCTTACATTTCATTTAGATTTCTCAATTTGATTCGATAAATATTTATTGAGTGGCTATGATATGGAAGGCATTGAGCCAGGCACTCCAGGGGATAGAGGGTTAAGTCACCATCTCTACTATCAGGGGAATTATAAGCTTAAGGGATAAAAGATACAAAGGATTTAAGCTAAAGCTTAAAACTGCACTAAGACTTTTGGTACACCTGGTATAAGGAGAGTACCAAAATATTTAAAGTACATGGCAGAATGTGATAAGTCCATGAGAGAGGCATAAACGAAATATTACGAAGTTTAGTGGAGGGAGAGATCACCTCCTTGAGGGGGTGATCAGTTAAAATTTAATGGAGGAGATAAAATTTGACAGATATAATAAATTATTAAATAATAATAATAAAATAATAAACAATAGGAAAAAATTAACGGAATTGCAGGATTGGATGGTAGGCGGAGATTTCTTTCGATGAGCAAAGCTTCTGAGGAAGGAAAATATAGGGCATATTTAGAGACCAATAGATAGGATAAAGATCTCAAATGTAGGATTCAAGGGAACCATTCAGATCACCTATTCCACCTTACTCAACAGATAAGGAAATTAAGGTCCAGACAAGTCCCTTGCCACAGGATGAAGAGTTAAAGCAGAGTCTAAATTAGAGCCCAGTTCTTCTTATTCTATAAGGCTCTTTCCACGAGGGCTGTATGAACAGTTTAATTTGGCAGGAATAAAAGGCACTTAGGTGATACAGTAGATAGACTGCTGGACTTGGATTCAGAATGACCTGAGTGAAAGTCTGTCTACCAGGGTGATGGTACCTCTGGCCTTGGAGGCCACGTGCGGCCCTCTAGGTCCTCAAGTGCAGCCCTTTGACTGAATCCAAATTTCACAGAACAAATCCTCTTGATAAAAAGATCTTAAGAAAAGACTCACTCTAGCCTCAGATACCTACTGGCTGTATGACCCTGGGTAACTCACTTAACATCCATCTGCTTCAGTTTTCTCATCTGTAAAATGCAGATAATAACAGCATGTACAACAATATAGGATTGCTGAGAGGATCAAATGGGACGATATTGGAAAAGTGCTTTCCAAACACTGAAGTGCTATATAAATCCAAGTTATTATGATGATGATTCTGCAGAGTAATCAGAGATCAGGGGCAGCTAGGTGGCACAGTGTACAGAGTGCCAGGCTTGGAATCAGGAAGACTCATCTTCCTGAGTTCAAATCTGACCTCAGACCCTTACTAGCTGTGTGATCCTGGACAAGTCACTTAACCCTGTTTGCCTCAGTTTCCTCATCTCAAAACTGAGGTGGAGAAAGAAATGGCAAACCACTCCAGTATCTTTACCAAGAAAACTCCAAAAGGGGTCACAAAGAGTTGGACATGACTGAAACAACTGAACAACAACTCATCAGAGATGACTTTAAAACATAGTGGCTTTATGTTATGAATAGACTTCAAAGTTGGACTAAGAAATTTGGACTTAATTTGTAATACTCTAGTATCCTATGGGTCCTAATAGCTGGCCTTTTCTTTTCTAAGCTCTGGCTTTTCTATACTATTGCATCACATATCACAATCCCCCCATCACCCCTTTCCTTTATCACAAGACTTCAAGGTACAAAGGTCAGGGACTGAATCTCAAGGTTGACATTTCTGCCTCATAGCTGAATGAATCAGAATGTCCCTTACTCCCAGATCCTCTCATGCTACAAAATACAATATTATCTGTATCAGCACCCGTGGAGAAAATGTGGACCCAGAGGCCTTGTGAAGGATAGAAGCCATGGGACATTATTATTATCACCAAGCCAATTGGGAAGAACAAAGAGAAGCTCAGAATAATCAATGTTTTATTCCAAGTTGTTTCTGTCTTCCCTCCCTGGTACCACACTGAATACTTCTGTCAGAAGAGAGTAAAGACCTTAGTTCCACAAGAAGGGAGAACGACCACAGTAGAACAGGATAGGAGATTATTGATGTCCATCAGAAACAAATGACCATGTAATAACTCTGTAATTACATGGTAACTAGAACTGATTGAGCTTGTAAATTATATTCTTGTCATCTCGAGGTAATGACCCAGCTGTATCTCCCATCTAAAGCAAGCTGTAGCACCGAGCACATGGACATTGAGAGATAAGGAAATTTTTAGCTGTTAAAGCAGCTTTGCTGCTGACGATAGGTGATAGAAGGACAGAGGGGAAACCGAGAATTTAATGATTTTTCCAGTTGAGGCAGCACCGACCTGCCAGCTATAACCAGGCATCCATTACCCCAGCCAGTGCTTATCCATGTAAGAACTAGGTGCTGGGGAACACCTGGGGCCAGACACCAGAGATGAGGTTTGAGAGCTCCAAGGTCCCCCAGGCTAGGGAAACAAAGGTCTCCAGGCTCTGTTCACACTGAGTTCAAGGTGGGTGTGCCATCGTAGGATTGATACAGAGCAAAGTAAGGAGGACCAGGAGCATGACTGATTCACTGATGAAAAGCACTCCTGAAAGACTTTAGGATACCAATCAAGGTAGTATCAAGGCTTGACTTCCAAGGGCTGATGGGATCTTTACTTTGCCCAGCATCTCTTCTCTGGGGACAGTTTGACTTTTGCTAGGTGATGCCAGCATAGGGAATGGCTAAAAAGGTTTCTAAGAAGTTAGCAGTGATATGACTGTGGGGGATTGAAGAAGGTGATCAATGGACTGAGTGATGTAGCTATATTCCACTAGCTGTATACAGGGTGTCCCAAATGTCTTGGTGGAGTTTTAAGCTTTAATAGCTTCAAAAACTATTAAAAACTTTTTGTTTATTTATTTCATTTTCTTATAATCAATAAATAATTATAATTATTTATTATTAAAACTTTAAAAGCTTTAACAGCATAAAATTCCAATAAGACTTTTGGGATACTCTTTATATGTAAGATGGTGGTTGGTACCTACATTGCTCTTTAATAGGGGTTGTGTTTTTGTGCCATGGACCCCACTTAGCAGTCTGGTGCAGCTTACACACTCCTCAGAATAACACTTTAAAAGTATAATATAATACATAAAATCATAAAGGAAACAATTATAACAAAACACAGTTATTATATATGTACGTATGTATATGTGTGTATGCACACACACACATATATACATATATATGTAAAAATATTCCTAGACTGCCTGTTCTATAGCCAAAACATGACACAGGGTCTAGGCAAGTCATTTATCTTCTCTGGACCTCAGTTTACCCATCCGTAAAATAGGTATAACACTTGCATATCTCACAAGGTTGTTGCATCAAATGAGATAATATATGTAAAGAATTGTTTTAAATCTAAGGAGATATATAAATGTTATTTATTTACTTAGTTATTATTATAAGAGGAAATCTGAGTAATGTGAAAGCATGGGCTAAATTTGCCTATGTGCAAAAATCCACAAATGAAGATATTGCATGTGTTTTGTGTTGAGCAAAAATCAAACCTATATCCACTGTTTTGTTAGCTTACATGAATGCAAAGTAGCAGATTGACCCTTAATCAACATATATTTATTAAGTGCCTACTACGTGCCAGGCACTGTGCTCAGCAATGACAATTCAAAAACAAACCTAAACTGCCCTCAAGAAGTTTATCTTTTCCGTAGAGATGTAGACATGGGCCAAAATCTTGTTCTCAGGGAGAAACCTGGGTGGGAGTACAACCTAAGAAAGAGATTTGAGAAAGAAGCCTCCCATATAGAAACTAATCTATGTAAACTTTGTGATCTGGGCTGCAAATTACATTCTGGAAAGTCAATGACAGCGATCAAAAGATCAAGGAGATTGTCACATTGATAAAAGTGGAGATACACCCATAGAGATAATTGTGGAAAATCTGCCCATTAAATTGACCTCACAGACAATTGTAATCAGACAGAACACTGACATTTGTCTTTTGTATCTGAAACTTGACATTTGTCTTAACCTAGAACTATAGCTGGCACACAGTAGGCATGCTGATACTTATTACATTTATTACCCTTGGGCAAATCACATTGCCTTGTTGGACCTCAGTTTCATCAACTGTATCATAACGGGGTGCTTGGGCTAGGTGGCCTCTTCATTACCTTCCATTTCTAGTTCTATAATCCTATGATGTAGAAGCTTGATGAATTGGGTGAAAGAGAAAATTTCCATTCAGGCACATGAAAAGATCAACCTGGGTAGGGCATCTGGAAAGAACTTGATCTCTAGAGATTCATTCATTCAACACACATTTAGCAAGCACCTCCCATAGACAAGACACTTTTCTTGCATTCAAAGGGCTTGCAATCACATCTCATGTGGACTTATGTAATACGCTACTAATTAGACTTCCTGTTTCTAGTCTCTCCCCACCCCCTCCTCCACCCTATTCCTTTACAATCTATCCTCCCCTAGTTTCAAAACTGGTATTCAAAAAGCACATGTTTGAACATGGCATCCTCCACTGAAAAGTACCATTTGTTTTAGGATACAGCACAAATTCCTCTGCTTGGCATTCAGAGCCCTTCAAAATCAGGCTCCAGCCATTCTTTCAAAGCTTATTACATGGCTACTCCCCTTTACCAATCTATATTTCAGCCCAACTGTCATGCTGCTGTTCACCGCATGCTGGATCACAGAGTATGTGGGAAAGGGGAGTGTAAAGTATAAGAAGACTGGAAAGGTGGGCGCCAGCTTACGAAGGGCTTCGAATGCCAAATAGATAATTTTATATTTGATCCTGAAGGTGACAGAAAGCCACTGGAATTTACCGAGTAGGGACGTGACATGGTCGGACCTGTACTTTAGAAAACTTAATTTGACAGCTGAGAGGAGCATGGACTGGAGTTGTAAGAGACCTGAGGCAGACAGACCAACCAGGAGGCTCTTGAAATAGAGGTAATGAGGAACTGAACCAAGGTGCCGGCAGTGTCAGAAAAGAGGACGGGGCGTAGAAGAGAGATGTTACAAAAGTAAAACAGATGGGTTTGGATTGAAGGGTAAGAGGGTTTGAGGAGTTGATGATGATCCCTACCTAGGTAGAAAGCCTGGGAGACTGGAAGGATGATGGCACCTTTGACAGTAATAGGACAATTAGGAAGAGGCGAAAGTCTGGGGAGAAATATCATGAGTCCAGTTTTGGACATGTTGAGTTTAATATGCCTACGGGACAGTTGGAGATAGAAGAGTAGAGGTCAAAAGAGAGGTTGGCGCTAGGTTACATAGACTTTATAATCATCAGCATAGAGATGATAATTGAATGGGAGCATACAAGATCATCGAGAATAGAGGGAGAAGAGAAAAGGTCCCAGAATAGAGTCTTGGGGACACCCATAGTGATTGCTCGTGATCTAGAAGAAGATCCAACAAAGCAGACTGAGGGGCATAGCCTGATAGGTGGGGGAGAACCAGGAGAGAGTGATGTCTTGAAAACCTAGAGAGAGAGAGTATCCAGGAGAAGAGGGTGGTTGCTAGTGTCAATGGCCTCAGAGAGGTAAGAAGGATGAGGGTTGAGGAAAAAAAACATTAGATTTGGAAAGCAGAAAATCATTGCTAACTTTGGAGACAGCAAATCGTAGGGAGTTAGAGAGTGAGGAAAGCTGTACAGATCAAATGAGATAACATATATAAAGTACCCTGCAAAACTTAAAGCACTTTAAAAATGCTAGCTACTTCTACCACCACCACCACCACCACTACTACTACTACTACCACCACCACCTCCTTTTCCTACTACTACAATGACCACCACCACCACCATCACCACCACCACCACCGCCATACCACTACCACCACCACCATCACCACCACCACTACCGCCATACCACTACCACCACTACCACCACCATCACCACTTCTACTACTACTACAACCACCACCACCATCACCATACTACCATCACCACCACCATACCACTACCACCACTACCACCACCACCACCACTTCTACTACTACCACTACAACTATGACGACAACTACCACCACCACCATACTACCATCATCACCACCACCACCACTACCACCACTTCCTTTTCCTTCTACTACCACTACCACTACTACTCAGCTGTACTGGAAACTCTTTAAGACCTTAAGTATAATGTAGGTATTGATCTGCATTGAAAGAGGAAATTTCCTGTTTAGATCTACTGTTGCTATGGTTTTATCAGTTTAAGGAGCTTCTAGTGTGAACATTCCCTCTTCGAATGAAGATTAAGTGCAAAATGTATTATGCAGACAATTCGCTTATAATAGTTCAGAGGACAGAGTTTATTTTTGAGCTATGGGCTTATGTGCTCAGAAACATAAGGTCTCTACAAATTAAATGCATCCCTGAGAATAATTAACCTCAAAATTCATTCAAGGATGCCTCTAGAAGGGTATATTTCCGCTGTCATAATTGGGAATTCTTGTTTCTGGGGCAAATTCAGTTCACTGGGCTATGTGAGTGGGTGTGGCTTGGCAGAAGAGAGCATGGTCTGAGTATGGGTGAGGGTCAGGTCAGGAGTGGGAGGGACTCAGTCTGGAATCCTATAGAGACTGGGGGCCAGGAGAGCTCCAGAGGATCTTTAACACAGCAATGAGTCTACGTAGGTGAGACCTCAGAGTAATCATTCTATATTGTGCATGGGCTAGAGAAGGACCTCAAATCAAGGCACTGGGATGGTAGTTATCATGGGATAGAAGATATTGCTTTACTCTAGGGTAGGAGCTTTTGCACTGGGTGTATGTGAACTTAAAAAAAACATTTCGATACCTATATTTCAGGATAATTGTTTTCTTTTATAATCCTATGTATTTTATTTTTGCCTTTAAAAACATTATTCTGAGAATAGTTGTATAGCCTTCAGCAAGTATCCAAAGGAGTCCAATACACACACACACACACACACACACACACACACAGGCTAAGAGCCTTAGGGTAAAGTCCCTGCTGCCCCAATCTAATTATGGTCTAAGAAATCTTGAAAATTTCTGGGATTAACTTTGCCTAAATCTTTCAAATATTCAAAAGAATAAAGCACTTTACGTTTATGAAAAATAGAAGCCTTCAGAAAAAAATAAAAAGGAGTAAAAACATCAGAAATATGAGCATAAATGACTAGAAGAAGCCGAATAATTTCATCATCACCTTAGGGCTTTGTGCCTACAGCTGGGTGTGGATGACATAATCTGTCAGAAGGAACATTTTGTTATCAACACAGAGATTTAAAGAGAGGCCAGGACCTAGAGAATTATAGTCATCAAGCCAAAAATAAGTACAAAGGCACTGATCAAAGCCTCTGGACGTGATGTAGTTAACATGGGACACAATGCAGTGTAGCCTTTGGGGGATCGACAGGGGCATCTCAGGAAGGCAGCTGAAAAGATTCAGTCTGCCCACCTTCCCTGCTTCCTCTGCTTATAAACTCTGAGATTCCTGGTGGCTATTCAAGGAGAGATGTCAAGGGAACAGCAATGTGATGGAGGCACTGTGGAACCACTCCTTAAGGTTAATCAAAATGGCCTCTTGAGTTTTATCTGGATTTAATTTAAGACCATTTGCCATCATCCCATCTCCCACTTGAGCAAGCTCCTGACTGACAACACATGAAGTTACAGGGCTCCAACACTATGCAATTACTCTCCACTGACACCTTAAGTACAGAGCCCCTACTTGGAGAATATCTGCTAGTTACATAGTAATTACAGGTTCCCCCTGAGTATTCAGTACTCAGGACTGGGTGATTGCAATTATCAGTCACGAGCAGTACCCATGTAAACCTGCACTTTAGGTTAGAAAATGAAGCAGTGTGCACACTGTCTTTTTCTCCCCATGCTAAAGCAAGCTCCTCAGCTTTTGGAATAAAAGAGTTGAAGGATTTGGGGTGAAATTATCTACCCCATCTAATAAGCATCCAATCCGAAAAGCATTTATTAAGAACCTACTATGTGCAAAGCAGCATGGAGAGAATGTCTGGGGAGTGCTAACCTTAAAGTCAGGAAGACCTAAAATCTGTCTTTGACATGTACTGGCAGTTTGACCTTGGCCAAGTAATTTCACCTCTTAGTGTTCTAGGCAACTTTCTAAAGTTGGGCTAATTTGATTTGGTAGAGGAAATTTTCTCATCAGGAGTCTCCTTCACCAATAAAATCACAAATCCAGGTCTTCTCCTTTTATACACACACACACACACACACACACACACACACACACACACACACACACATACCCCACCTCCACCACCAACACCACCACCAACAACAACAAAACAAAACAGAGCAATACAAAACAAAAACAAGCAATCTGATATGAGAGACTGAGCTGTCCATTTTTTTTTTTTAAATCAGGCAACAGTTATTTGCACATTTTCTTTCCCATTAGATTTTGAGTTCCTGGAGGGCAGGGACAGTTCTTGTCTTTCTTTAAATCCACAGCACTTAACTCTCCAGTCACACTTAATTTTTGTAAAGCTAACTCTCTGCTCCAGGGAACGTGGGTCATGGCCATAATAATATTAAAAATAATTTACAGTTGCATGTCCATCTAGTGCTTCAAGGCTCTTGAAGCACATTCTATACATTCTATCATTCACAACATTGCCCCAACCTATCCAGTCTTCTTCCATATCCCTCCCCTTCATTCTGTGTGTGACAGTCATACTGGTCTTCTTCATATACATTCCTCTATTTCCCTTCTGTGTGACTTTATAATTGTCTGGAGTACACCCCCAGATGTAGGAGACACCTTAGCTTCAAAAGCCTAAGGTCTCCCACTGCATCTGGAGTCATCTCCAGTCAACCTGATCTATATCTCACCATTGGACTCCAATGTCCCTGGAGGAGAGAATGCGGCTGATGACTTTGCACAGCTCTGCCTCATTTAAATCCAATTCACTTTCAGTCAAGAAATCACCCTCATGATGTCATTAGTTCTCCTGGAGAAAGAAGAAGCAACAACAACTTCCATATCTTAGAATCCTTAGTCTTCTTTAAGACAGCTCATGTGCACACCTAAAAAAAGAACTTTTCCAATTCCCACTCCCTACTGTTAATAACACCTCCTCCCCAAATGTGCCATGTATCTCTGTTGTATATACCTAAAAATCTACATGTGGGCTACCCCCACAGAATGTAAGAATCTCGAGGGCAGGGATTATTTCACTTCTGTGTTTGTATCCTGAGTTCCTAGCATAGTGTTTGGCCCAGATTAGGTACTTAATAAAAGCCTGTCAACTTGCTCATCAAAACAATTCTCTGAGACAAATGGTTTGATTATTATTGTCCTCATTTTATAGATAAGGAAACTGAGGCAGAGCAAGGTTAAGGTTAAGAGCTAGTTAGTGGCAGATCTAGTAATCAACCCCAGATCTACTAATGCAAAGTCCAGGGCTCCTTCCCCTACACTGAACTAGCTCTTGCTTATACAACTCTCCACCCCCACCCCACCCCCATGAAAATAAGTGCACACCATGTTTGGTGTCATCATGACCAGCTCTTTGCATACTAATGAAGAGGCAGGCATTCATTGGTCTAGTTTTCCTGAGGGAGGTGAGGAAAATGAGAACCTATAACT
Source organism: Phalanger gymnotis (assembly GCA_028646595.1). Classification (NCBI taxonomy): domain Eukaryota; kingdom Metazoa; phylum Chordata; class Mammalia; order Diprotodontia; family Phalangeridae; genus Phalanger; species Phalanger gymnotis. Next base: position 674,533,822 of record CM053622.1, read on the forward strand.
AAGATCAAAGCAATTTGCTAGATGCCAGGACTATGAGTTGAACTCAGGAGCCCAGGCTGTTTTATCCTGCATCTGGCCGTTAGGTCAATACTCTTTTTCTAAAGAACTGGGCAATGTCTTTGGGCAAGCAGCAATAAATATTGACTTTCAATGCCCTACTTTCATTTTAAAAATGTAACATTGGTGATTATTTTATAACAACATCAATGTCACCACATGTCACTTCCTTATTCAGATGACCCATCTCTACCAGGAAAAAAAAAAATTAGCCATCATCAAATAGGCCACCAGCTTGTTCATAAACACGCTCATGGCCATTTGGCTTAAGTAGGCAGCTCTTTGCACTAGTCAAATTTCAGTTATGGTGACAGGAGGGGCCCTCTTTCCTCTGCACCTGCAACTCTTATTTTATTTACAGTGGTCACAGGATCAATGTCTCCTCCTTCGAAAATAAAGCTTTCTACTTTGTGTTGGAATTTATCTTCAGTAGCTGCTGGAAATCATTATCTCGGAATAATGTTCTATTCACCACCCACGTTATCTCTTGGGCTAGGCGGATTGCCAGCCATTTGACTGCCTGACACTAAGTCCATTTGGTGTATGACAAAAAATAAAACCCTACATTGCCTGGAAGTAACACGAAATACACTCATCATCTAGGCAGGACTGATTGGGCTACTTTGCCTTTGTGAGGAGCTGTCACCAGCCATGTAAATCTTCCAATGCTGCTTGTACTAAGCCCCTAGCTCTACTCTTATCATTAGTGTGCAATGGATACAGAGAGTAGAGAGAGAAAGTGTTTAGAGGAGCCAGGAATACTTAGTAATACTGGAGATGATCTAGATTGCAAGACTATGCATCTGAAGTTATGTTGGGCTATCACTTCTTTGCTTTGATTTATTGCCTCAGCAAGAATCCTTGGAATCTCTAAAGCTGCATCAGTCAAACAAGGAAAATGGCACCTAGAACATCAAAAGATTTGGTTTTATAGGATTTTTGAGTTAAAAGAGACTTTTAGTTATTTCCTATGTGTTCTCTATACATCTTGTTGTACATATTTGTTTTCTTGTCCGCCGCCAGCGCCGCAACCGCCACCGCCGCCACCACCACCTTGGATTGTAAATTCTTTGAAGTCTTTTGTCTTTTGCCTGTTTTTGTATCCATAGCCCTAAGCTTAGTACATAGTAGGCATTTAATAAATCTTAACTGACCTTAATCCATTTAGTCAAATGCTCATTTTATAATTGAGTAAACTGAAGCTCAGAGGGGGAAATGATTTATCCAAGGTCTCACAGCTTAAGAAATGATCAAGCCAGACTCTAAATTTCTGACGCCAAAGCCAATTCCACCACACTACAATTACCTCCATGGAGAAAAATAAACAGCCAATGTCTTAGCAAGCAATAGGGAAGAAAAATTAGCAAACTGATGAATTATTCTGTTTATATTTCGAACAAACAAAGCAATTATTTATTTGTTGTCATGACAGTTTCTGGATTGATTACAGGGTATTCATGACCATTCCAAAGTGAAACTGTATTTGTATTTCACAACACGGATGTTTAAAACTAGAAGAGACTGTTGGTATTTTGAATCTGGCATGTTATTCCAAGAAGCAAAGCTAGCTCAGTTTTTCCAAAGGGAATTCCCTTAATCACACTTTAACTCATGACTTAAACAAGCTAATATTTAACCTTTTATGCATAACTATGAATAACATCTCATTTATACATGGATCAGATTTCCATAAAACCCAACTATACAAAGCACAGCCAAGAATCCAGAAGTAAAGGAAAAAAGTGCCTCAGAGAAGAAGAAAACAACTATTACAAAGCCCACATTTTACACTGAAGGAGAATTTACCTATCCTCAGGTTATCATCCAGAGGCTACTGACATACAGCTGCAGGTTCTGGATTTAATGAGCATGGTTACCTTTTCCCTTGATAACCTTTAAATTCTTCCATCTTTACAAGGGATGACAGATTACAAAAAATTAATATGGGAATGAGCAGTATGGTTCACCTTCACAATCTGGCTCCAACCTATAGACCTGACCGGATTTCACATTTGCCTCTTCCTCCCTTGCCCCTATGCACACACATTTGGTATATTCTAGCCAACCTGGCTGCCTTGCTGATCCTAGGGGCTCGTGGCATTCCTTCTCCCATCCTCTTATCCTATGCTTTTGCACACAGGTCTTCCCCATGGACCTTTCCTACAGAAAATCTTCCCTGTTTCTGCTAGTTGTTACTGCTCTCTCCCTTCTTAAAAGACTTAGGTCTATACTTGGCTGTTTACATGGTCTATCTACAGAGTAGAATTTAAACCCCTTGAAGGCAGGGACTGTTTATGACTTTACCTCCCCAGCTCCTAGTACAGCGCATGCATGGCCCATAGCAAATGCTTACTAATCATTCCTCAGATTGACCTAGGTGCTTTTCTAAGCTCCATTTACGTCTTGTGCACTGATTGAGGAGGAATCCATCCATTAGTCAAATAAACAACAAGCATTTATTAAGTACTTACTTTGAATCAGGCCTTGTTCTAGGCACCGAGGATGAAATACAATGAATGAAACAATCTCCATTTGCAAGGACCTTGCAATCTAATAGGGAAGATGACAAGTACATTTTAGAGAATGAATGTGAAGAGAATAAATCCAAATGAATACAAAGAAGCTAAATATAAGGTAGTTTGAGAGGGAAGGCATGAGTAGTAGAAAGATCAGGGAAGGCTTAAATGTATAAGCTGAATCTTAAAGAAAGAGAGGAATTCAGTGAAGTAGGGGTATACATTTTATAACTCATTCTGCCCCCTTTCTCTTGTTTCTTTATAAATTATTCGGCTATCCATAAGTCTGATAAGTAAAATGCTCCATGTTCTTCCAATGTTCTTGTAATATCTCTCTTTATATCTAGGTCATGTATCCACTTTGACCTTATCTTGGTAAATGGTGTAAGATATTGGTCTATGCTCAATTTCTACATACTGCTTTTCAGTTTTCCCAACTTTTTATTTTTTTTTTACCGAATAATGAACTCTTATCCCAAAATCTTAAGTCTTTGCCTTTGTCAAATACAAAGTTACTATATTTATTTGCTGCTATAAAATTGTATGTTTACTCTGTTCCGTGGACTACCTTTCTATTTCTTGGCCAGTAGCATATAGTTTTAATAATTACTGCCTTATAAGGGATGAATAGAGTAAAGACATTGGAGAAGGAGGTTAGAAGATAAGAGTATCATATTTGAAGGACTGAAAGAAGGCCAGCAGGGCTAGACTGCAGAATGAAGGAGAGGGAGTAATGTTCAGTAAAATTAGAAATATAGGCCAGATGGTAAAGGACTGAAAGGTCAAACAGGGGAGTTTATTTATTTATTTATTTATTTTCTCTAGAGCCATTAAAGAGCCACTGGGGTTGACTGAATAAAGCTATGGCACAGTGAGATATTTGTTTAAGGAAAATTGCTCTAGTAAAAGTGCATAGGATAGCCTGGAGGGAGGAAACACTTGAGGCAGGAAGCTATTGGATAGGAAAAAACAAACAAACAAAACCTAAATGCACAGGAGTTTAGAATCTCTAGATACCATGGACCAGGATTCAGTACTAATGGTCTTCCAGTTCTCCTTTGGAGGATTTTAACTCCACTTTATAACTTTTAATGATTTGAAAATTCAAAACTTTAAAAATGTTTAAAAAATTGGTTTAACATGTAATTGGGGGGAAAATAAAACATTACATATTGAAGATCATTTCAGAACGCCCTATAATTAGCATCCATTCTGCCTATACCTCTCTGTTGGGGAATGTATTCTAGCTTCACTTCTGCCTCTTTGAATACCTGGCTTCCATGCCTTCATCTATAGTTTACTCCCTTCCAGGTAACTCTCCTATCCAAAGACACTCACCTCTTTGGTGCTCCTCAAATAGGACACTCCAACTCCTGACTGTCATTTGCTGTCTCCCATGCCTAGAATTCTCTGTCTTTTTCGTCTCTACTCTCTAGCTTCCACGGCTTCCCTTAGGTCTAAAATCTCATCTTCTGCAAGAAGCCTTTTCCTATCCACCTTCATGTTATGCTTTCCCTCAGAATACTTCCAATTTGTTCTGTATACAGCTTGTTTGTACATGGTTATTTGTATGTGCCCCCCATTAAATTCTGAGCTCCTTAAGGACAGGGACTGTTGTCGTCTTTCTTTAAATCCGCAGCATTTAACACATTGTCTGGTGTACAATAAGTGCATAATAAATGCTTACTTTATTGGCTTGACTTGACTTTGCCTATCTAATATTAATATTCTGGTTCATTTACCTCCTGTAGAATTCAATTCAACATTTTTATGAAGTAGCGGACTATGCTGGGCACTGGGCATGCAAAGAAAAAAATGACAGCCTCTGACATCAAGAGGCTTACATTCCAGTTGGGATGACTTAAGGGATTCAGATTGGACACAGGTAAATATAATGCAAAGTAAGGAATGACAAGAACAGAAGAGAGATTCAGCCAGTTCTCCAGGGAAGCTAGAGGCGAGAAGAAATTCTTTCCTTTGTGGAGATAAGAAAAAGCTTTACAGAGAAGATCACATCTGACCTTGCTTTTTGTTTAGTCTAGAGGTGATGATGGCCTAAATTAGAGTGAAGGCAGGGGGAGTGAAGAAAAGATATGGACAGACAGAGGAGATGTTCTGAAAGTAGAATTGGAGGAACTGATAGATGGGGCAAGGGGAGAGAAAAAAGAAACCCCAAATTCTCTGACCCTTGCCTCAAAGCACAAAAGGCAAAAGTAAAGTAGAATTCAATTGAATGAATAATGATTAAATAGTTGCTCTAGAAAGGCAATGTGGCATAATGGTTAGAGTTTGCCTTTGGTCCAAGAAGACTTGGATTCAAGTCACACATAATAAACATAGCAAATCACTTACTTCTCAGTTTCCTAGGTAACTATTCAATTCAACTCAATTCAATACATATGTGTGTGTGTGTATGTATGTATATATCTATATCTATATATACATATATATGTGTGTGTGTGTATTAAGTGCCTACTGTGTGACAGGTACTTTGCTAAGTGCTGGGGATACAAAAAAGAGGCAAAAGACAGTACCCAATCTTACAAAGCTTATAATCCAAGGGGTGGGGAGGATCAAATATATACAAGGCAAAGTATATGCAGGCTAAATAGGAAATAATTAACAGAGGGACACTGCTGGAATCAAGAAGTATTAGAGAAGGCTTCTTGTAGGAGGTGAGATTTTAGTTGGGACTTAAGGAAGCCAGGGAGATCAGTAGCTGAGTGGCTTTCCAGGCATGGGGGACAGCTAGCAAAAGTGCCAGGAGCTGAGAGATGGAGTGTCTTCTTCGTGGAACAACCAGGAGGCCACTGTCACTGGATCGAAGGTTACATATAGGAGAATGAGTAGAAAGGTGGGAGAGGGATACATTATGAAGGACTTTGAATACCAAATGGAACATTTTGGATTTGCTCCTGGGGGCAAAAGGAAGTTTATTAAGTGGGAGGGGGTTATGTGATCTGACCTCTCTTTTAGGAGAATCGCTTTAGTGGCTGAATGGAGGGTGGACTTGAGCCAGGCAGACCCATGAGCAGACTATAGCAACAATCCAGGTGTAAGGTGTTGAGGGTCAGAGCGTCAGCAGTGTCAGAGGAGAGAAGGGGACGCATATCCAAAAGATATTGCAAAGTGAAATTATCAGGCCTTGCCAACAGATTGGACATGGGGGGGTGAGAGATAGTAAGAAACCTAGAATGACTCCTAGACTGAGAGCCTGAGGGACTGGGAGGATGGTGTTGTCCTTTACAATAATAAGAAAGGTGGGAAAGGGTAGTGTCTAGGGGGAAATATAATGAATTGTGTTCTGGACATCCTGAGTTTAGGAAGTCTGCTGGACATCCAGTCTGAAATGTCTGAAGGGTAGTTGGCGATAAGAGATTGAAGGTCAGCAGAGGGGTTAGAGCAGGATACATAGATTTGAGAATCATCAGAATGAAGATGGTAATTGAATCCACGGGAGCTGCTGAGATCACCAAGTGAAATAGTGCAGAGAGAGGAGAGAAGACGGAGGACAGAACCCAGAGGGGACAATTACAGACAGAAGCCGTGATCTGGAGGAGGATCCAGCAAAAGAGACACAGAAGGAATGGTCAAATAGAGAGGAGGAAAACCAGGAGAAAGTAGAGTCCTAAAAACCTAGAGAGAAGAGAGTATCAAGGAGGAGATGATGATCAACTGTGTCAAAGCCTGCAGAGAAGTCTTGGAGAATGAGCATTGAGAAAAGGACACCGGATTTGGCGACTAAGAGGTCATTTGTAACTTAGAGGTAAGGAATGATAAGGGCGGAATTCAGAGTATAAGGGATTAAGAAGAGGGTGGGAAGAGTAAAAGTGGAGATATCTATTCTAGAAGGTCTTTATGAGGATTTCAGTTACAAAGGGTAGAAAAGAAAACAAGACAATAGTTAGCAAGGGTAGAAGGATCAAGGAAGGGCTTCTTTTTTCAGGATAGGGAGACATGGGTATATTTGTAGGTAGTAGGAAAGGAGCCAATAGAAAGAGAGAGAGAGATGGAAAATAAGTGAAAGAGTGGGGATGACAGTTCATTGGAGAAGATGAAATAGAATGGGATTGCTTGAAAAATAGAGGGGTTGCCCTTGGTAAGGAGTAAGACCACTTTATCACGTGAAACAGGGGGTGAAGGAGGAAAAAATGGTGGAAAGCACCTGAGCGATGGGAGATGAGAAAGAGGGGAGAAGTGGGAGTTCATAGTGAATGGCCTCAATTTTTTTTTCTGTAAAATATGAGACAAGCTTCTCAGCTAAGAGAATGGGGAAAGGAGGAGCCATTGGAGTTTTAAGGAGGTATGAAAAATTTTGGAAGAGTCGCTACAGAGAGTGGGATAAGGGAGATATAGTAGGATTGCCTAGTAGCAGTGAGGGTGAGTTGAGGTTATGTAACATAAATCTGTAGTGGACCCGGTCAGAAAGGTTGCATGATTTTCTCCATCTTTGTTTAGCAGAATGCGCATAGGCACAAAGGTGACAAATGGTGGGAATGATCCAAGGCTGAGCTTTGGCTAGGTATAATCAGCAATATGGTAAGGGGTCTAGGGATTCAAGAGATGAGGTATAGAGTTAAACTAGTTCACCAAGAAGTCAAGATGGGGAGAAGAAAAGAGAGTGGTTAGTACAGGGAAGACGGCCTGGGAAACAATTGAGACGTCCAGGGACTGAAAGTTATGGTGAGGATGAAGAATAGAATGATTTAAGGGAAGACAGAGGGAGAGGTCAAAAGCCAATAGATTATGGTTTGATAAAGGGATTTCAGAATTCTTGAATATGGAGATGGAGCATTTGTGGGTGGTAGCAAGATAAGTGTGGAGAATTAGACAAAGCTCCCTTCCTCCCCTATGAGCCCCAGGTATACTGTCTTCAGCTATTTTACTTAAAGTAAGCTTATCAGAACCAAAAGATTTAGCTACCGAAGGTGGAAGATTCCAGAGTCCTGGAAAGATCTTCCTGTCTGGCAGATTTCTTTGATTTAAGTGAGAACAGCTATAGTCACACAATAAATTCCTCATCTATCTCCTATAGCTAATAATACACATTTTCTCCAACAAGTATACAATTCTTTTCCTATACCCACTTGTTTTTTGTGAATAGTCATTTTTCTTTTGTTTCCAATAATGTTATTTTGAATAACATTTAGCTTATGAATGCTGCCCTAAAAACATCCTGTATATAAGTAGACTTATGTCAAACTCTGCGTAGATTGCCATCCATCTTGCAATCTGTCCCTACCAGTGGAATAAACAGCTACTTGCTTCACTCTTCATTTTTTTTGAGGGGTGGGGAAGGCAGGACAATTGGGGTCAAGTGACTTGCCCAAGGTCACACAGCTAGTAAGTGTGTCAAGTGTCTGAGGCCGCATTTGAACTCAGGTCCTCCTGACTCCAGGGCCGGTGCTCTGTTCACTGCACCACCTAGCTGCCCCTAACTTGCTTCACTCTTAATTGACTCCTTGCTGCTGTGACCCTGACCTCAAGAATCCAGATTGGTGATGTCCCTCTAGGGACCCTAAAAGTTTCCACTACAGAGAGCACAACCATCTTTGTACATGGCTAAGGTGGGATGGAGGAGTAACTCATAGGAGAAGAATAGGCTGAGGAACTTAGTAGCTAGGGTATTTCAGGGAGAATAAATCCATATGCTGAAGTCCCCTACCATAGGGCAGGAGTTGGTGGGGAGAGAAAAACTATAAGGCAGGTATCCAATTCTTGGAGGAAAGAAGGGGAGTGATTCAAGGGGTCTGTAGATAACAGCTACCAGGATTTTGATTGAGTGGTAGATATGAGTAGTGTGAACATCAAAGAAAGAGAGATTATTGAGTGAAGGAGGAAGGGGGAGAGCTTGGAAGTGGCCATGGGAAGTATGCCTTGACCAGTGAGTGGAGGAGAATGAGTGAAAGTGCAACAAGTGCTGGAAAATCTCTAAGATTCGAACTTGCAGAGAAGATGCAGACATGCGAGTTTCCTCCAGGGGATTCCCATACCAATAAATCACAGGTGCAATGTCAGTCCCTGTGGTAGGCAGCATGATACAATGGAATGAGCAGTAGATTTGCAGGCAGAGGAATTTAGTTTGAATCTCACTTCTATTCTTTTCCATCTGAGTGACCTCTGACAAGCTACCCAACTATTTTGGGCCCTACTTATGTGTAAGAGGAAGGAGTTGTACCAGATGAACTTTAAGGCCCTTTCAAGGTCTAAATCCCTAACTATGAGCAACGCACAATACTGAGGGTAGGGATACAAAGAAAGACAGCTAGCTAGCTGTGACTCAGCAGATAGGGCACTGGGCCCGTAGTCTGGCCTCAGACACTAGCTGTATGACCCTTGGGGAAGTCTCTTAACCTCTGCTTCCTTTAATCCACTGGAGAGGGAAATGGCTAACCACTCCAGTATCTTTGTCAAGAAAACCCCTTGCACAGTATGGTCCACAGGGTCACAAAGAGTTGAACACAACTGAACAACAACAACTGAGATAAAAAGACATAAACAATATGGTCCCTTAAGAAGCTTATATTTTATTGGGTGTACGGGTGAAGGAGGGGAGAAACTTGGTCGTTTTTTGCTCTGGACTCTTACTTCCTCTAAAAACATCTGGGCAGTTTTCAGAGTGGAATCCAGTAAGGCAATGAGAAAAGGAATTCTCTTTAGTGATTTTCTTAGAAAAAAAACTCACAGGCAGGTAGGGGAAATTGGGCTAGAGATGGGAGCCAGTAGAAGAGAGAAATAACATTAATGAAAGAGGAAGAAGAAATTACTGACTCCCAGCCTCTCCAACCTCCCGTCCCCCTGCCTACAAAGAAGACCTTCTTCAACACGAAATAAATGCATGGCCCTGGTGGTGAACTAATAATCACTGAACATTTCTCATGTAAGTGAATCCCAGAATGCTTTTCAAACCTAGGGTTTTGTCCTCCTGATGGATTGCGCTTTCTTCTGAAGTGGAACGCAATGGATTTTTAACAGCTGCGCAGCGTCCCTTCCTGACAGCTGGGGGCAAGATGTGAACCCAAAGGACATACTCAGTTCAAACTGCAAGTGAAATGTATTAGTGGTAGCAATATTATTAGTATTAGCAATAATTATAATAATTATAAACACATAGACAGCACTTTTGTATATGCAAAGTGCATTGCATTCAGTGTAATGATTAGCATTTGTACAGTACTTTGTATTTTCAAAACATTCTCTGCTCATTAATTAGATAATGCAGGCAACATCTGTGGGCAAGTGTTACTACTACCGTTTTACAGACACAAGACACAGAGAAATTAATTGACTTGCCCAAGGCCACATGGTGAGTCAGTGACAGAATCAGGATTTTATTTCCAAGTTCCCAGATTTCTATTCTTTCCTCGCCACATGCAACACTGTGAGATTGCTTCCTCACCATTCACAGAAAAGAAAAGAAAAAAAAACAACTGGTCAGGAACTGGATTTTTTTTTTCCATTTCACCTGAAAGACTAGGTAAAAGCCAAAATTGTTAGCTTGGCACTCAAAGGCTTCCACAATTTGGCTTCAACTTACTTTGGCTGACCTATCTCACACTTTCACGTATTCTATGCTCTAGGTTTCCTACCTCCAGGCCTTTCCTCACATTTTACCTCCATCTCCAACCATTAAAATTATACCCATCTTTTAAGATAGAACTCAAGTACCACCTGTTCCATGAAGCTTATGTTGAAAATCATTTCTCCCTCTTTGGAACTCTAACAACACACTGTTATCTTTCCACGCTCTTTTTGGTTTTCTAATGTGTCTATAAGATTGCTAGCCCCCACTTTACAAGAGATTATCTTATTTAACTTTGTAGCTCTATTAGTAGAGTATTTTACATATAGTAGGTACCTAACGATTTGGGGGGGAGGAGGTGATCAGGGTTAAGTGACTTGCCCAGGGTCATATAGCTAGTAGGTGTTTTAGGACAGATTTGAACTCAGATCCTTCTGATTCCAGGGCCAGTGCTCTATCCACTGTACCACCTAGCTGGCTAGGCACTTAATAATTAAAAAATAAAATCAATACACCATTGAATAAATAGCCCTTGGGTGATTATTAACTGGAACCACTTGAACGCATGCCTATTGGATCGCAATTCTTGGAATGGACACCCTAACAAGCTGGGCAAGTTTAGGTACAGGCCTGCCCAGAGCCAAATGGATGAACCAAAAATGGCATCTCAAGTTGTCTTTAAACTCTGACTCTAGGACTTCAGTCAAGGGGATGGTAAATGGACAGGTATCGATCTCCAGGATTACGATGGGGGCTTCTCAGGACATGGCATGAGACATATTTCAGACTTTTCTGATCACTAGCAGAATGTGAGTGACAAACAAAAAATGGACACAAGAAAATACTCAGAGGAAGGATGTATCAGCATGGCTCTGAGGTCAAGGAAGAATGGAGTGGCTGAGTCAGTAACTATTGGCTTAAGGTTAAGAATGAAATATGTTCATCACCTGCAAGTTCACTGTCATATTTCAGAGCATTGTCCCTAGTATAAAAAAAAGGAGATGGAATAGCACTAGGGAGCCCAGACAGTCTGCCCGAGAGTTGTGATACAGTAGACCGTCAGCTTAGAATGACTGGAACCAAGTGACAGATGGACAGCATAACCGAGAGGGCCATGGGTTATACCCAGATGCCACGAGACATAAAAAAGAACCACAGAGTCATTTCTTTGCCCCACTCTGTATGATTCTACTCTTGTCTCTGCGTTGGTAATAATATCATTCTGCCTGGGTGTCTAGAACTGGGGTGGGGGTAGAAGGGATCATCTTTCTGACAGCCCTCAAAGTGATGTCATAGGTAGGAAGGTCACAAGAAATTGAGTAGCTGAGGGAGCATGTAGGTGGCATAGTGGATAGAGTGCTGGGACCAGAGTCAAGAAGACTCCTCTTAGTGAGTTCAAATCCAGGCTTAGGCCCTTACTAGCTGTGTGACCCTGTGCAAGTCACTTAACCCTGTCTATCTCAGTTCCTCATCTGTAAAATGAGCTGGAGAAGGAAATGGCAAACCACTCCAGTATCTTTGCCAAGAAAACCCCAAATGGGGTCACAGAGAGTGGTCCCCGACTAAAAAATGACTGAGCTCAGCTGAGGGAAGTCTATTGTCAGCATGGGGTTACCTGATACAGAAAAAGTAAGGAAAACAAGACATTTAGTATAGCCAGCCAGCCAACCCCTGGACTTTGTCCTGCGCCTCTGTTCCTCTCCAAGGCCCAGCTGTGGCCAAAGGGCCCAATTTCACAGCTGCTCAGTTCCAAATTGTACTTGTGCTCCCCAGCTGTAGTTCAGAGCAACTCATGTTTGTTTGCCATCTACTTTAATTAAGAGAGGTTTCATTATCTCCACATTATCTTGGTTCCTCCCTGGCCTGCCACCCACATGGAAGGAAACCGCTATTTGCTCCCTAGGCTCCAAAACAGAACATGTTCAGTAATACTTGGCATTACTTCCCATCATCACAAGTAGACCACAGCACATTCTCGGTTGTGAGTAGTTGAGGCCCATGGTGATGGGATCCTCGCTTCCCTGTTCCCAGGCCAGAGGCGCCTGATGAAAACACACAACTCCCTCTGCAATCCTAGCCCCACCTTTTATCCCCTCCAGTATTTTTCCAAGTCCTCCCAATGATCTCCTCTATGGAGCCAGGCTGAAGAACTCAAACTTGATTTGAATCTGATTATCCAGTATGGTCCTATCAGCTGAGACAGCAACATTTATCACATTAATAGGAATGATAGAAGAAAACTGGGATTCCATCCAACAGGAGCGTTTTATCACATGTTGCTCTGTCTTACAAATCCAGTTATCACCAGCTGAAGGTCTTAACAGCCCTTGAATTGCAGCTTTCAATATCTTAAATGACCAGGAGACACATTTTCTCAGATGCTTCTCACTGCCTGGGTTTCTACACAGCAGCAACGGCTTGGCTTGCACAGCTTGGAGCTGCTGTTACATGTGAACAATGGAGCTGAGCAGAAGGTAAAAAGAGGACTTAGTCCATGAGCTGCTATGGACTGCTTTATCCCCTTTCCCTGCCTTATCAGAAGTCTTAGAGATAAAGCTAAGGGAACAAATTCGCCCTGACCTGGCCATGGGGATTGCAGACAGATCAACACTGAAACAAGGTGGTGATGTAGAGCGTTCTTAGGAAAACAGAAGTACTCACTGGAGAGTCATAAGTATGCATTCATTTGATAAGCATTTATTAAATGCCTATTGTTTAAGGTACCATGCTAGGCTCTGGGAGAGATATAAAAGCTAATTAAAGCATAGGTTTTGCCCTCATGGGCTCATAGACAGGAGGATATAGCATATGCACAGACTTGCAATGTCATGTGATATAAGTATACAATAATTATAATACAGCTATCCAGTGATTATAATGAGGAACAGAATACGATAGGAAACCAATACAAGTAAAAATGACTATAGGGGACTAAGGAAGGAAAGGTCGTGTCTAGTTTGAGAGAGAATATCCAGTTCTAATTCCTTTTGAGAGGTGATACCCAGGGAGGTCATTCCTCATAGTCTTTTAGGTAGTAAGCAGAAGGGAAAGGATTTGAACCCAGGAAATTTTCTTATTAATTTTGAATCTTGAAGGCTTCGCTGGATCTTTTTGTATTTCTACTATCCAAATAACTCTTTGCTTAGTTCCAGAATTGAATTCTACTCCTTGATCTGTCTCTGGCTTCAGAGACGTCTCTTTCTTCTATATCATAGCATCTCTTTAGAATCATGGAAAACTGACAGATGTACAAAACTAAAAATACAAGAGTACCAAATGAAATCCAATGAGTTTTCTTATTCACCCAAGTCATCCTTTAAATCACAGACAGAAAGTTCACTAATTAAAATAAAGGGAAGTACTAAAAAATTCCAGACATGTATTACGGGACTATACAAACTTAGATACAATATGATCTTTACAAAAAAATCAAGAACCCCCATAATTATGCTTAAAAACAGAGGGAAGATTTCTTTCTTTCACTTCTTTATCCATATCAACCTGAACATTTAGATTTGTAAAGCTTATTAATTCAGACCCTTTTAACTCAAAGCTTATGATAATTTGCAATGGGCTGGGCTGAAATTTCCATTTGCATTATGAAAAAGGAAGATGGCAATGTATGGAACAAAGAAAAAATGTCAAAAGGCCCTCTATTTCCATGAATATATTAAAATCATACAAGATTTCTTGATAAAAACAACCAAAGAGATAACTCAGTTCCACAACCCTTTGATTAATAATAACAAGTAAGGCATATATCAGGGGAATGCAAGGTCACAAAATGTGTTTTCATTGTCAAAGAGGATGTATCATGCAATATCCAAATAGAAAAGGGATCCCCAAAATATAGCAAAGTACTTCAAGTATTCTTGATATCATATTGATTGCATCAAGCCTCAGAACATTATGCAGTCTCCTCAATGAAGCCTATAATAAATCAGAAGAAATTAAATGCTTAACAATGCATTCAGTAAACACTAAATGGATGAAAAATGTTTAGTGTTCAGACTGTAATGTACAGTTTAATGACCAGTTCGTTGAGTCAACATGTCAGTACATATATTTGTGGTAGTCACTGCAGATGGATAATGAGTTGGGACCAGAAATGAACTAGAATGAGAGAACATGTGCTAGACTGCATTTGGGTAATTCTGCAGTGCTTTTAATGGTCCAAGCTGCTGCAAAACCCCTTATGTTAACACTTTTTTTGATGTTGTATGATTGCAAATCCTGAAACAACATAATATATAAGTTGTGGGTAACACAAAGGATAATGGAAAAATGTATGGTGGGTGCAAGTAAGCTGTAGTATATTTCTAAAGATGATCCTTTGTACATGGGGTCACGTAAGGGGTGTCCAAAAAAGCCAGCTACATGGAATAAACAAATCAACAGCCAACATTCCCCAATGGCACCTATGAAATGAGAAAAGCCCATAAAGAAGGCCTCCAGCGGCAGAGCAGACAATAGGATTATAGCTTTCGTGTCTTAAAGTCATCTCGTCCAACACCATCATTGTACATATGAGGAAAGTGGGACACAGAGAGCTTGAAGATCACATAGTTCTTTACAAAACAGAGACAGGATTTGAATCCAGTTCCTCTGATTCTAAATCCAGTCCTCACTACATTGTACCATTAGGCCTCTATGAAAGAATAGCATGGAAAGGAAGAAAGTGCACAAGATTGGCATAGGATGAGTAGGATGGGATGGACCTGGGTATGCATTGACAGAAGTGACATCTATATTTGTGAGGTTATAGATTCATTGAAATACTGAACTATTAGATGAATTCATGGCCTGAAACCCCAAGAGCTGGATTCGTATGGGCTAGAGGCCTTTCCATAAACTGCTCTTTGACGTGAGCCCTCACTCAGGGTTTTCCACCGGAGAATTTGGCATATAGGTAGGATTTTACAAAGAGACTAAAGGGGACTCAGCATTGTCTTTCACCCTAGGTTAAGCACTTCAGATAAGAATACATAATAAGTCCAAGAAAGCTTTTGTTTCACTCTATTTTAAATGTAAAACGTCAAAGAGTCACCTCCAAAATGTCCCACCTTCCCCAGAACCTATATGGTCACCCTGTTTTATTTTACTTGGATTTGATTCAGGGTCAACTGCCTTCTCATTGGATCTACATAGCCCACATTATTCACAGTAGTACTAGAACAGGGCAAGATTAATGTATGTTCTACAAAGTGGTTCCGTCCACTGTATATCTGCCAGCTTGGTAGTACTCGATTGTACCCACCTTTCCTCCCCAGCAGGTTTGGTTCAGGAACTTGAGGAAATTTGCTCATTTTCTTTTCAGCACATCAAGAATTGGGTTCAAGAATAATTGCTAGGAGGCCATTCTCTTAGCATTGCCTTTACTGCTTTGTTGGTGGTTCTTCAAAACTTCCAAGAAGTTTTGCCCCTGCCATCTGTGGTCAAAATTTCTGCCACTACCTTTACACAGCTGCCATTTCCTCAGCTGAAGGATTCCTGGGGAAGGGCTACCTAGATTAGCAGGCTGTCTCCTGCCAAGAACCAAAGTCCACTCTCTCTGTGTATTTACTCTCTGAGCTCTGATCACTGTCCATGCTTTGCTCAGGTCTCATCTTTGATTCACTGCTCCTCTGGTCTAATATCTTCCTGCCAGATCATTCATTGACTAAAATAAGTATGAAGGGTAGCTCTGAACTCCTATAGTACTTTGTATCTCCCATGTATGTAACACACTAATTTACTAATTTTTATTCTCTCTCTCTCTCTCTCTCTCTCCATTCTCTCTCCCCCATATATATACATATATACGTATATATATATAAAATATTTCCATAAGCCCCATTAAGAGCAAGAGTCATGTCTTCACTTTTTTCCCCATTTTTCATATCAACTAGCTCAGTAAACGTTTATTGAGTGAATGAATGAAATAGGTCAATCAGGATAGCTACTCGATGATATTTTATTAGCCATTAGTTAAGACTTCTGTACATTCCTGAAAGTAATAAAATTGAATGTCTTTTAAAATGCTTTATAATTAATCAGTTCCAAACTATTTAGCACTTAATTAAGTGATATATTGTATTGCTTAATTCTTGTATTCATCTGTAGTTCCCCAATTAGACTGTAAGTTCATTGAGGGCAAGAACTAAGTTTTACGAAACTTTGCCCTGTCTTCATAGTGTATAGAATAGTGCAAAGCACACAATATGTATAATATTTAATAAAGTACTTAATAAAATGTGGTGATTGATCCACCTTTTCACTAATTAAGTCCTGGCTTCCCTTCAGTTTTCCAAATTAGTAAGATCTTATTTCCATAAAGTCCTCTAATGCCTCATTGTGGTGTTGAAATTATTCTGGGCAATTAGTGAAATGAAAGTTCTGGCAGGTCCTATTAAAGAAAGTCTGGAAAGATCTCAGGTATGGGATTTAGGACAAACTCTGCATCTGTTTTCTGAAGACCAGTGCCTCTAAATCTTGAAAGAGCTATCACTATCCTGGCCAAAGGGCAATTGGTTTTTAAATCCAGCTTCTCTTAAAAACTATCGACATAATTATCAAGGGTTGGCTATCTATATTGGGAGAGGGAATGTCCACAATGATGAAATCATGAATCCTTAACAAATTTTTACGTGTCTTGCCTACCAGGTATTTTTTCAATTGAGTTATGATACAGAGTTGGCTGGGAAGCATGTTGAGCTCGTTTATCAATACATCTATCTTGAATGGATAATGTGAATTTACCAATGAGCTGGGTCCGGAATTGAATAGGACAAAGAAAAGAGATTTGATTGCTTTTGGGGGGAATTAGGAAGCACCTTCAATGACCTGAGCTTGTCTTGAAAACAAAAATCCCTATTTTTAACATGAATACTCTTCTAGTAATTATCTGTGGTTGTAAATCATGAACTAACACAATTTTTGAACAATAAAAATCAGAGGTTACCAAAAGGGCAATGGAGAAATATATGGTGTGTGCATATGGACTGTTGTATATCACAAACATTGATTTTTGCAAAAGAAGTGAGATAAAAGGTATCCTTTAGGAAATCTATGCCTGGAAAGTACCTATCATGGAGTAAGAGCAATTCATTTCACTCTAGAACCACGCTCTCTTGCCTCAACATCAGGTAAACAGCAATATGCTGCACCTGCATAATCAGAATGGATTTGTGAGGGTGGGGCTGAAAGAGTAGAAGAGGAGAAGGCATTCCAACACCAAAGAAACACTGGCTGCCTGGCGTAAAGAACAACACTGTGTCATGAAGATCTCTCAGCTGACAAGCTGCCCAACGAGATAGGCTGGTTCTTGCCCATGACAAGGAACTAGTTGGGCGCTCTCTTTGTAAGATATGACAGCCTTTCAAATGGCCAGTTTATCTATTATGGTATGTTTTACAAAAATGAGTAAAATCTAAACATTAGCATTTGTTTATGAGGATAAAGAAATTCCCAGATTACTTCATTTGTGCGTCTAAGATCATGTCTAACACAACTAAAGGATGACGCAAGACTTCTTAAGTGTATAGTTCCTGCCAGTGTAGATGGTCATTAAAAATGTGGCATATGCAGTCAGTGTAGACACTTATTTGGGTAGTAGCTTATTTATTTGTTTGTTTCTTTATCTATTTATTTGTGGATCTGGAGTTATTTATAGCGCCTATAAATTACATCCACAAAGGGAACAATAGTCTGCCTATAACTTCTTGAGACACTAAGAAATTTCATAGTCTTGCTGTATTTTGTTCTTGTTCAGTCATGTCTGACTCTTCATGACCTCATTTGGGGCTTTCTTGACAGATACTGGAGTGGTCTGCCATCTCCTTCAGCTAATTTTACAGGTGAGGAAACTGAGGCAAACATCTTCTTCCCAGAGTCTTTCTCTCCCTCCAGGTTCCTCTGCCAGAAGAGAGCCTAGAATCCTCCTCTGCAGGAGCTGGAAATCAAAGAAAGAACCAGGATTTTTTGTCTCCCAAGCTCTCACACCCTTCACAGGCATAGAATGTGGAATAATCAATCTCCACCAATGTGGAGGCTATTTTGCAAATTGACTGGAGCCCCAAGTTGCACATAAACTAAAAATTCATAGCATTACAAAAGACACCAATTATAGTGAGCTACTAAGTGTCTGAGGCTGGATTTGAACTCAGGAAGATGAGTCTTTCTGACTCCAGGCCCAGCACTTCATACACTGCACTACCTAGCCGACCCTCCTTGATATAAAGACCTGGTATAATTTAAAAATCACTGAGCCCTATGGGCTTCAAGAACCATCAGAGAAGTATTTTCTGGAAATGAATTTAGGAGAAAAGGAAAAACCAAGGAGAGGACAAGGTTGTCCAGAGATCAAAATGCCATCCCCTTTCTAACATCGGAGACTTGAGATCATCATCATCTTCTCACAGAGGTAAAAGGGCAAAACACATAGATGAAGAATTTTTTTAATCATAAATGTAATAACATCCTGCCTTATGAAGGAGAAACAGTGCAGCAGGGGGGCAATTTGGCCTAGGAGTTTAATAAAAACATGTTTTCCTCCTTAGGATTCTCATAATGCCATTTTCTAAGTGTAATATGCAAAACACAGTCCAGGAAAGCAATGACTCAGGCTTAGAGCTCCGAAGACAGCACTATACTAGCATGTATTCTATTTTCTCTATAACTGGGATATTTTCACAACCCTTCAGTCAGTAAGCATGAAGGTAACAAATCATACTATATAAAAAATGCAGGTGGTTCCAGAGTGCTTTTCTCTTCCACCTTTTTTCTACCTTCTACACTTCCCAGTATATTATGTTAGATCTTCTTCCTTGCTTTTGTTCTTTTTTTCCTGCTTCTCCTCCTTCCTTTTTACTCTTAGCTTCTCTTACCAAGGCCGGCGCGCGCGCGCGCGCGCACGCGCGAGCACACACACACACACACACACACACACACACACACACACACACACGCAAAAAAAAAAATAGGTTATGCATCTAATATAGACGCTATACACGGACACTTCCACAGTACTTATTGTTATAACCTCAAACTCTACCTGTGCTCAAAGACAGGCAGGTACACAGTGAAGAGTAGGTCACGGAAATGCAGTGGAAATTAGGACACTTCCCTCGGCAGCAGAAATTAACTTTTGGGAACCTTGCAGGCACAGGCATATTTCAGGGCAGCAGAGCAGTGTGTTTGATAATGCTTACAAAATATGCCTCGCATTGTGGCTTCCATTAACAAAAGCCAGGGATGCTTGAGCCAAACGTAAAGCTTCCAGGCTGCTGGTTTGGAGGGGCGGTTGGGTGGGGAAGCCAGCAGGCTCCCGAGCC
Source organism: Phalanger gymnotis (assembly GCA_028646595.1). Lineage (NCBI taxonomy): Eukaryota > Metazoa > Chordata > Mammalia > Diprotodontia > Phalangeridae > Phalanger > Phalanger gymnotis. The sequence continues at coordinate 674,553,228 of CM053622.1, forward strand.
TGTACAGGACGTGCTCCCCACCGGGCTGATTTGGTGTCAGTCTGCTGTTCTTTCAGGTTCCCTATATCTGCCTCGGTGTCCCGCTGGTGAATTCTCTCTAGTTATAAAACACTTTGTTACCTTCATTCGCTCTTAATTAAAAATGGAGAAGAAACTCCTGGGGCTTTGACAACAGAAAAAAAGGAGGGTGGGGGGGACAAAATCCCCGTGGATGGTTGAAAGCAAACAGCCTCATGAGAGGTGTGAGAAAGCTTGATGTGACAAGAGCCAAAGGAAATGGTGAAAAGATACAACCACAGACCTATGAATAGGTCTTTAATCTTCCTGAGCAATGGGCATTCTGGCATGTGTTTTCAGTGTAAGATGGAGGAATATTAGTTCCAATGGAGAGAGGAAGAAAAATGTTTAAGTAGTTGAATATTTGTTCCTTCTGGGTATTCACCCTCTAGTCCCTGATGCCTTTTCTCTTTGGGGTTTTCAGCTCCTGGGAAGCTTTCAGGTGAGCCTCAAACTTAGAAAACCCCAAACATTAAACCTAAATTTACAAAAACAGCTTCAGGAAGAGGACTGATTAGTTTTCTTGCAAAAGGATTCACTGCAGAGTTTCTTTGGACAGTGAATTCACCTAATGAATTTTTAAAATGAATTACAACCACTTTAATTATATAATTTTTCAGAACAGATCAAAGTGAGAATGCAGGTAGAACCAGTGACAAGACAAGATTTACTTGAACGGATGGCATGATAGGCTAATCTATTCAATCCCCAGAAAGTGTTAGGAGGGATGGGCCTTATGGATTTGTACAGATGATTTGCTTTGTTCCAGAGGATGGAGGAAGTCTGGTTAGTTACCTCTGTTATTTGAACTTAGCTTCCTGGGACATTGTAGGTATCTTTCGGAATTTTTTGTTATCTCACAGCCATGGACATTTGTAGAACTTAGTCTCAAATCACTTGACAGATTTTAACAATGAATTATGATCATTTGATTGATATGGCTTCGCAGGACCCTGCCTGTTTCACAGACCATTGTAAGAATGCAAGTAAAGGCAACAATGCAAGATCTGCTTAAATCGATCATTTCATGGGCCAATAATTCAGTTCCAAGAAAAGAAATGTACATTGTATATCAATATGATTAGCAGGCACACCCCTCTATGAATCCTGATGGGTCACACAATTATGGTTAGAGAGACCCTGAGTGTCTAGTTTTACAACCTTAGAGAAACTCACTTTATAAGTAGGGGCTAGTGTCCAGCATGGCCAAATATTTGTCTAAGTATAGTCCATCAGAGCTAAGCTCCCAAGAGAAAGGTTCTTCATTTCCAAGATGAAAAGAATAATGCCTATGATATTTCTTTAGCAGGACTGTTGTGAAGATTAAATAAGATTATATGTGTTAAGCAATTTGAAAATTTTAAAGCTATATGGGGTGTCCCACAAGTCTTAGTGCGGTTTTAAGCTACAATAATAATAATAACGGCAATGATAATAATGATAAGCTTTACTACTTTAAAAACACAATAAGATTTTTGGGACATCCTGAATATAAATTCCCATATTTTATCACCGTATTATTACAAATATTATTACAAAGAGGCTGTATGGCATAGGTGATAAGAGGGCCAGTCTTGAAGTCCAGAAAACCTGAATTCAATTCCTCTGAGAGACAGAGAGAGAGAGAGAGAATCTGTGGACATAGATATTGTTGTTCAATCGTTCAGTCACATCTGACTTTTTATGGCCCCATGGACCATAGCATGCCATGCAAGTCTTTCTATCCTCCACTGTCTCTTAAAGTCTGTCCAAGTTTATGTTCACTGTTTTCATGGCACTATCTATCTATCTCTTCCTTTGCCATCCTCTTTCCCTTTTGTCTACAATCTTTCCCAACATCAAGGGCTTTTCTAATGAATCCTGTCTTCTAATTATGGGGCAAAAGTGTTTAAGCTTCTGCTTCAGTATTTGACCTTCCAGTGAATAGCCTGAATTAATTTCTTTAAGTATTGACTGATTCGACCTCCTTGCTGTCCAAGGGACTTTCAAAAGTTTTCTTCAGCACCACAATTTGAAAGTGTTGATTCTGCAGTGTTCAGCTTTCCTTATTTAATCCATCTATACATATAGACATAGCTGTAAACATAGATGGACATACATGTCTGCTCTATTTCTATATTCATAGAACACATTCTCTATAGATAGATTGCATATATATGTGTATGTATATATATGCATATATATGTATGTGTGTGTGTTTGTCTTTCTCTGTCTCTCTTTCCAGGCTGAGACTATATGTAGGTCATTTAATTTTTCAGTGCCCCAGGAAACACCAAGACTCTAAGTGACAGACAAGTCTATCTTCCTCAGCGGAGGTAGTTTTCACACTAGGAGTACCCCACACTGATGAAAACATAGGTACGGGCCAAAATAAGAATAACAAAATTATTATCATCATTATATTGCTATTGTTAAGTTCTACTCTTTATTCTATAATCTATGACAAAGGGACCGTGCAGAATTCTTCCCCAGGCCCATCCTTAGAGTACTGATCAGTGTTCATGTCGCTCTCTGTAATTTCTAACCAAGGCTCCAGTCTTGCCTTTTCAACATCCCTTGACTCTTCCCACTTATTTGGCATTCTTGAAACATTTCCCACTTTCCAAATTCCTCCTCTAGCCACTGTAGCTTTTTCACTAGAGGACAAAACGACAAAACGAGAAACAAAAACAAATTGTCTCTGTTAAATCAATGACCACTCCCCTCTACCCCTCCCCACTTGAGGTTTCATTCCACATGGGGTGGAGAAATGCAGGTGCTGTCTCCCTGGGTAAAATGGCTTGTTTTCAAACTGTGAAAGAACTGTTAGGCCGATTTTCTTCAACTCTTGAACAGGCCTGAATACTGACACCAAGCACTCTCGCTAAAGAAGCTGTCGAAATTCATTAGCCAAATGGGATGAGGCTTCTGGAAGAAGGGTAAACCCAACCAGAAGGAGGGAAGTAAGAAGGAGCAGGGTGTCTGACAGGCAATAATGTATAGACAGCTCAATTATCCATAGTAATGTGAGGAACACAGAGTACCAATTGAAATACATACACAGATGTGATTAAACCATTTTAAAGTGATGTTCAAAGTGCCTTAAGTGTTGTTTTAAAATGTTCTAGAGGAAGGGATACAGGCTCTATCTGAATAGAGTTCCAAGATGGTTTGTGTCAAGAGCAATCTACAAAAGACAGGTGAGCTTTAGCAATTGCTAAGTCATTCACTCTAGGGAGATGTAAGTCAAATACCCAATAGGAGAACAAGGAAGCAAGCTCTTTCATAACTTAGTAGGGGAAATAAAGACATAGAGGCAAATGTTCAGAAAAAAATAAAAGCAACCTTCTGATTGGGAAAAAAAAGTCTGAGAGTGTTTCATGCTGAAGCACCTTGATGCCACATTGTATATAGTTTTGTTTTGTTTTCTATTTGACTTCATGAGAGAAAAGACACATGGGAGTCAGGGAGAAGAAAGCACATACCTAGTTGATCCAAATATGAGAAAGAAAAAAAAAAACTAAGGCTATGTTAAAAATTATTATCAACAGCCTAAATAGAGTAAGACGGGCAGCAAGGTGGCGCAGTGTTGGACCTGAAGGCAAGAAGATTCATCTTCCTGAGTTCATATTTGACTTCAGACACTTACTAGCTATGTGGCCCTAGACAAGTCACTTGACCCTGTTTGCTTCAGTTCCTCATCTATAAAATGAGCTGGAGAAGGAAATGGCAAACCATTCCTGTATCTTTGCCAAGAAAACCCCAAATAGAGTTAGAAGACTCAGACACAACTGAAATGACTGAATGGCAACAAAATAAGTTTGGGGGCCATCTCCAGTCAGCCTGATCTATATCTTGCCACTAGACCCAGATGGCTCCAGAGGAGTAAGTGATGCTGGCGACTGGACATCCCTCCCTCACTTAAATCCAATTTACTTGCAAGTCATGTCATCACCTCCCTGATGTCATGGTCCTCTTCGAGAATGAAGGACAAAGAACAACAGGATTAATATACCACTTATTTCTTAGCCAATGGAAAGAAGTAGATGGCCATTAGGAGAAGCTTTTGATATGAAAAAGACATAAGTCCTAGATTCACATATCACCGCAAGAGAGATTTCATTCCAAGGTTGGATTCATGATACTTTATAAAGAAATATTTTAATAAAAATCAATAAGTATTTATTAAGGATCCAGGTACCAAGGACACAGAGACAAATGTGGGAGAGTCTCTGTTGTCAAGGATTTTGTGTTGTTTTGGGGGGATACAATATTTGATGGGATGTGATGGGATTGTTTGGCATAAAGAACACACAATTATGAAATTCTTTCCACCATTACCAATGAGTCTACTCTACAATGTATAGTCTTGGAGAGCTGCTTGAGGGCACTGAAAGGTTGTCATTTCCTCAGGATCACACAACCAATATGCGCTCATCAGGACTTGAACCAATGAATTCAAGGTCACCTCTCTATTCTATGGGCAATATGCTTCGCATATAAGATATTTAAGAAGTTTATAACAAGTGTAATGTAAGTAAATACAAAATATATACAAAAAAAAAAAACAACGTCATTGGGGATGGGGCCAACACCTAGTGGAATTGGAAAAGGAAGGAAGTGGTGCTTTAGCTGAGTCCCGAAGTGGATTCAAGAGGTGGAAATGAAGTAGAAGAACATTCTAAGCAAGGAAATGTGCAAGGGAACAGAGGCAGAGGTAGAATCATATTTTTTAATTTTTATTTTTTCCTCAATTACATGTAAAACCAACTTTCAACATTTGTCTTTTTATAACTCTGAGTTCCAAGTTCCCTTCCTCTCTCCCTCCCCACTCTCCTTGAGAAGACAGGCACTTTGATATAGATTCCACAGATGCAGTCATGCAAAACGCAAAACATATTTCCATATTATCCATGTTACAAAAAAGAACACAGACCAACAAACCAAGCAAAATAAAGAAAGTTAAAAAATGTTTCAATCTGTATTCAGACTTCATTGGTTCTTTCTCTAAAGATGGATAGCATTTTTCATCATGAGTCCTTTGGAATTGTCTCGTATCATTGTATTGCTAAGAACAGCTAAGTCATTCAGAGTTGATCATCGTATAATGTTGCTGGAATGGTATTTTACGGTTAATAGCAAGGAAGCCAATCTGAATGGGATGTAGAATATGCAAGAAGAAGCATGAGGAATCCGCCTTGAAAGACAGGCTGGAGTCAGATTGCCCTAGAGGCAATAGTGAGGCATTTAAGCTTCTTGAGCAAGGAACACCATGGTCAGAATTGTGCTCTAGACACATCAATTTGGCAGCTTTGTGCAACATGGATTGGAATGGGAGATAGGCTGGATACAAGAAAAAAAAAATTAGGAGTCTGCTGCAGTTGTCCAAAATGAAGATGATTAGGACCTGGAGTAGGATGTCTGTGGTATAAGAGAGGAAAAAGGAAAGAGATGTGAGAGATGGTAGAATTGACAAGACTTGCCAAATAATTGGCCATGGGTTTGGGGTTGGTGAGTAAGAAAGGAGAGTTGATGCTCTGAGGTTCTGAACCCAGATGACCGGTGGTGCCAGGGGAATGTCTGAAGGAAATATGGGTTTAGAGGAAAGCTGGTGAGTTTGGTTTTGAATAATTCGGTCTAATATTCATAAGATAAGATGTCCAACATAAATTTAGCAATGTAAAAGTCAGGATCATTGATTCTGGAAAGGTCCTCAAAGGTCATTCATCATAACTCCTTCATTTTAGAAATGAAGTGAGATCCCAGGAAATAGTGACTTTTGCTATACCTTATGTATCTAACTGTTTATTTCTTTAAATGCCTCCATTCAAAGATTACATTGCTTTTGTTTAGAGTTTTCCTTATAGGATCGTAGTTTTACGGCTCAAATGGTCCTTAGAGACCACTGAGTTAAATTGACTCATTTTACAGATGAGGAAATAGAAGCCCAGACAGGTTGTGACTTACATAACACAACTAATAAATGTCTGAGGTAGGATTTTAACTCAGATCATCCTGACTCCAAGACTAGCTCTCTATTCTTTATACCACATAGATACCACCTGTTTTAATAACATTTTTAATTAATAAAATAATTGCTGCCATTAAATTGAAACTGATAATTTGTGAAATTTTCTATAATATGAGCTCATTCTTTGATTCCAACACTACCTCATGTCTTCACACACAGCTTTCCCCTAGTCAGGACAATCTTCTCACTGTCATCTGCCTGTAGTGTGTGTGACCCTCTAGGTCCTCAAGTGTGGCCCTTCGACTAAATCTAAGCTTCACAGAACAAGTCCTTTTGTTAAGGGGATTTGTTCTGTGAAGTTTGGATTTGGTCAAAGGGCCACACTTGAGGACCTACAAGGCCACATGTGGCCTCGAGGCTGCAGGTTCCCTACCCCTATACCATGCTCAATTATATTTCTGTTCCCTTGATGATGTTACACCACCCCCTGAAATGATCCCCTTTCTCTCCTCCACTGATTAAAGTCAAGGTAAGGCTTGAATCCCATCTCCTACAGGAAGCCTTCTCTGACAACTCCATATTACACTAATCTTTTTCTCCCCTCTGAACTCTAACCAGTTTTCCAGTGGCCACCATAAAAGTTTAACCCTTAGCTGTTCTTTAATCATTTCATGTATGTTGCTTTCTCAACCAGGCTGCAAGTCCTTAAGACTGTATACCACATATCATATATCTTTTGCACCATCTGCAGACACATGGGTGCCTAATCAATATCTTTTTATTGGTTAAAATAAAGACAGATATGGAAAAATAGACTAATGCTTAACTCAGTAAATGCCAGGAGTTCCTCACAATGATGAAATGCCAGGTGCAGAAGAGACCAGAAAAATTGAATAGATTGTTTAATAGCTTAGGCCACTACTACCTGGTGATAGCCTAGAGGTCATTACCACCTGGTGGTGGGCTATTCCCATGGAATAAAAATAGTTTTAAGGAGAAAAACCACATTCTGAAAGCTGATTTTTCTTACCAAAAGTTAAAACAACAGCCTATGTAACAACTCCCACCCTTTACTATAGTGATTAACTTCATTCTACCATCATCACTTGGCCTAAAGTCACCCTAATCCCATAAATGCTTGCCAGCTATGGTATAAGGGTGACAATGGGTGAAATATTAGCCAAAGGACCATATGCATAAAGGAATCTTCAGTACAATATGCCCAGCTAGTGGTCATCCCAGTTGTGCTAGAAGCTATTTAATGATGGGGAACTGATGGACTCCTGAGGCAGTCCATCCCACTCCTTGATAGCTCTAATCATTAGCAGGTTTTTCCTGACATCAAACCTAAATTTGCTTCCTTGCAACTCCCATCTCCTCCCCTGCTTTGGCCCTTTGGGGTCTAATAGACAAGTCTAATCTCTCTTCACACATGATGCCCTTTCAAATACTTGAAGACAGCTGTCATGCTCTACCTCACCTCCCCAGTCATTACTTCAGAACTGGAAGAACTGATTTTGAGTACCAGCTGTGCTATTTGTGAGCTATGTGACCAAGTATCTCTAAGTCTCTTGTTGTCATCTGTAAATTGGGAAGATCTGGGGGATAAAATAGGGATATGCTCATTCCACAATGGACATACTTTCAATGGGTAGCTAGGTAGATCAATGGATAGAGTTCTTGGCCTAAAGTCAGAAAGACTCACTTCCCCAAGTTCAAATCTGGCCTCAGACACTTAATAGCTGCACTTAACCCTGTTTGCCTCAGTTTATTCATCTGTAAAATGTGCTAGAGAAGGAAATGGCAAACCACATCTAGTATCTTTGCTAAGAAATCCCCAAATGGGCTCACAAAGAGTCAGATATGACTGGACAACAACACAAATGTTTTCAATGCCTCCTTTACAGCACCATTTTGGGACTAAATGAGATGTGTGTAAACTATTTCTTAAGTAAAAGGAACTATATAATAAGTCAGTGATTATGCTTTCCAATTCAGGAGAACAGAGTAAAAAGAATGTTCGGATTGTAAATTCAACTAGGTTATAGACTCCTAAAGGGCAGATACTCTTTCTTACATGTTCTTTACAATGTAGTCATTGTGTCTCAAAGTCAGTGCTCTAAATGAGAATACAAAAGGTGGAGAATGAGTGTCTTCTGATTTCATTGAGAATAGAATAAAAGATAAAGGCTTACACCAAAACAATTTAAATTTATGTTAGGCACAACTAAGAAGTAGGAAAGTGAAAGATTTTTTGTCAAATCAAGTCATTTTAGTGAGGTGAGATTGGCCTCAGAAAAAAATCTGTATGGAGAAGGGAAATAGATTTTATCCTAATCTGAATATTTTATAGCTTCATGGATTGAGAATTTTAAGGAATTTCAGAGGTGGTCTAGTCTGACCTCTTTACAGATGAGGAAACAGAGTCAGAGAAGTTATGTGATTATGTCTGAGGCCACAGGGGTAGTAAGTGATAGAATATGGACTCAGAGGTCATCTGACATTGGACAGTATTTTTTTCCATTGTACCAAACTATTTCTGTACTGAAGCCAATGCTCTCCCCCAGTATCATCCTTGGCAATGACACAAGGAATGACAAGACTCTTAAGCAAATTCTCAAAATGTCCTGATTTTGTTTTAGCTATTGAGAAGAGAGAGGTTGAGGAGAGGAGAGATGCAAGAATGAATTCTCTAATGCTATGGCTCACTTGGATGTACCACTAATCCACAACCTGACATTTCTAACCTCCTACATTCATTGGCCTCAAGCTTTTCTCCTCATTCCACAAAAGGAGGCAGATGACGAGGGCATGCTTAAAGGGCCCAGAGGAGAGTGGTCCTTTCATCTTCACAATAAACTAAAAGCTGACTCAAACGCTAGGGTAGCCTGCAATTCATAGGCTTTGAAGGACTCTGATTCTATCAGTCATTAATGTTCCAGTGGATACGATGAAATATTTTTGTACAATATATTTCAAACCACAATGTCATAAGATCACCCCTAGTCTGTTAGTAAAGTCATGGTGCAAGAGAAGGCCATAGGCTTCCAGGTACAAAGACACTATAGCCAGGGATGGATTATTGGGTATGGTTGTCCAGGTGGGATAAGAGCTTTCCAAAGTAGAGTTGTTGGCAAGAGTGATAATGCAGGGCATAGGGAACCTAGGATATAAGAAAGAGGGACTGGAAGCTCAGTGAGATGCTCTCATTCCATTTTTAAGTGATGCATATGATTGAATGGTTTTAAGAGGGTATAGAGAAGTATGAGGGCAGTTAAGTGGGACCTGGAATCAGGAAAGCCCAAGTTCAAATCTGGCCTTATATACTTACTTAGTGTGACTCTGGGCAAATCGCTTAACCCTGTTTGCCTCAGTTTCCTCATCTGTAAAATGAGCTGGAGAAGGAAATGGCAAAGTGCTGCAGTATCTTTGCTAAGAAAGTCCCAAATGGGGTCATGAAGAGTCGGACACGACTGAAACAACTGAACAACAACAACAAGAGAGAAGAATGATGTGCTCCACAGCTGGCTCCACATTTTCCAGAAAAGTATTGCTATTTGGTGCCTTTGTTGCAGGAAGAAGCTTGAGGTCATTGTAAGAATTTTGAAATTTCCCCAAAGCCAGCTAGCCCATTTTCCTTTTGCTTTTCAACTCTGAGCTTGTCCAATATAGTCTCTCAGGTTTGAAACCTTGAAGCCATTATGGATTTTACAATCTTCATCATGCCACATATTGATTTGGTTGCCAATTCTTGTAGATTTTACCCTCACAATATCTCTCACATCTGCCCCTTTCCACTATCACGGCCAGCTCCCTAAGTCAGGAATTAACCACCCTTCACCTGGAGTATTTTAATAACTTCCTAATTGGTCTCCTTGCCCCAAAACTTTCCTCTTTTCCTTCATACAGCTGCCAAAGGGATATTCCTAAATCAGATGCGTGTGTCAATCTCTTGTTCGATCAGCTCCAGGGGCTTCTTATTGCCTGTAGATTCATAGACAAACACCTGTTTAGCTGAAGATCTGTCTCCAGCTGACCTTTCCAGGCTTATCATACATTATTCTTCTTCACTCGTTTGATGGGCCAGTCAGAATTGCTTTTTGCTGTTACTCATAGATCATATTCCATCTCCTACCTCTTTGTAGAGTCTATCCTTCATGCTTGCAATGCATTTCCTCCTCACCTCTACCAAGGACTTATCTAAGTTGATTGTTAAATTGTTCGTGAAAGTATTCACACTTTGGAAATTGGCAAATGCTACACATAAAGGGCTTGAGTTATTGTTTTGTTGACTGACTAGCCCTAAGAAAGTAATGGAAGCACTGTTAATAATGAAGATTAAATTTAAAGTGTGTTTGCATAATTTTCCCCCCTTAAGAGCTGGTCGTTAAATATTTACCAGGATACCCCCTGACTCTACGTTTTAAAATCTCCAGCTTCTTTCAGAGCTCAGTTCAAGTACAGCCTCCTATATGAGGCTCTTCCAGATCCCCCATCTGCCAGTGCCTTCCTTCCAAAATGATCTTGCATTCACTTTACATATCCTTATATTTACATGCCGTTTCCCTAGTAACAGTAATAATAATAGCTAACACTGATATAACATTTACTATGTGCCAGGCACTGTGCTTTACAGTTATTATTACATTTGATCCTCACTATAACTCTGGGAGGTGGGTGTCGTTATAATCCTCATTTTACAAATGAGGAGGCTGTGGCAAACAGAGGGTAAGTGGCTTGCCCAAGGTCGCACAGCTAGTAAATTTCTGAGACTGAGGAGTTTACATTTGCCCAGGCAGCTAGGTGGTACAGTGGATAGGGTGGTCGGCCTGGAGTCAGGAAAACCCTTCTTCCTGAGTTCAAATCTGTCTCAGACACTTACTAGCTATGTGACCCTGGACAAGTCACTTAACCCTGTTTGCCTCAGGTTCATCATCTGTAAAATGATCTATACATAGAAATGACAAACCACTCCAATATCTTTGCCAAGAAAAACCCTAAAGGAGTGAGGACATGACTTAAAACACAACTAAACAACAAAAATCTCCCTGACTCTAGGCTTGGCCCTCCATCTACTGTGATGCTTAAGCTGCCTGAGAAAATGTAAGCTCCTGGAGAACAAAGACCACTCTATATTTTTTTATAATCCTCAAAGCCTGGCACAATACTCTGCCTGGTGTAAGTTTTTAAGGAATGTTTATTGAAGGGGATTTCTCATCTTGTTTCATTCTTAACTATGCTCTTCCTTATCTTTACAGAAGGAGAAGACCATAGAGCCTAGTTTCATGTCACCTTGGGATGTCGATCCCATGTGGATATGGGAACAAGCAAATTGTGAAGGAACCTGGAACTTTCAGAAAGTTAGTAGTCAATAAATATTAAATGCCCTCTATGTTCCAGGCACTGTGCTAAGTTCTGGGGATACAAATGTCAAAAAGAAAGAGTCTCTGCCTTCAAAGAGCTTACAATCAAATGGGGGAAGATAACACACAAAAGTAAGCCGAAATGGGATCGAGATTTGGGGATAAAGTTACCCAAAGCAGGAGCACAGTGGAGAAACTAGAGATTTTCCAAAGTGGTGAAGCCAGGTGGAAAATGAGATAGCTCTGTTCTGAGATCCCTCTTTTCAATGGATTTTGTAGTACTTGACTCCATCCTTCAATCAGAAGGGCAGAGGGGAATGATGAGGTATGAATATCAAAGCTGATTCAGTCTTGCAGCATGAGCAAGACTTCTCAACGATGGGCTTTTCTGGAGCATGGCTGAGAAGTCAGAGAGGTTCCAAAGTATTGCAGCTAGGTGGAAAATGAATGATTGGGGGATCTTAACATAGGATCCATGAACCTACAAACACACACACACACACACACATACGCACATACAGACATACACATGCATGTGATATATACATTTGTGTAATATGTATATGTGTTTTTGGATTTTTGAATTCTTAAAGATAGAAGTTTTTAAATATATATACACGTGTATATGTAAATAATATATACATGTATGTGAACATATATATTCATGGATCTCAGGTTAAGAATGGCTAGCTAGCTAGACACTGGTATCCACGGAGCTATACATATACGTATATGTATATATTTGCATGGGTATATATCTATATATACACACACATAAGTAGATATGGATAGCTGTTTCTCAATATAACTGGTTTCTTTTGTCACACTCTGTATTTTGTTTTATCTATTTAAAAACATTGCTTCAAGAAGGGTTTTTAGGTTTCACAGGCTTCACCAGACTGCCAAAAGTTGTCCATTACACAAAAATGGTTAAGAATTGACTTAGGCAAACTGTGGAATCAGAAAAGAGGAAGAAATTTTAAAGCATAAGCCTTAGAGGGAAGCCAGTACTGGAGGCTGTTTACCAGTTTAGTTCAGGAATTTTTCTTCACTGAATTTGTAAGTCCTAACAAGTTTAAAGAAACCTGTTTCAATCTGAGACCAAGGCTAAGGCTCATCATAGACAAACTTTGTTTCTTCAATGATCAAGGTAATTGAAAGAAATAGCTCTGGTTTTTAACTTTGGCTATAAATAAAGGTGAATTAGGAAGGTGACCTGAAAGCCCTAGGAGTTATATCTACATGTAAACTGATGCCATGTTAGATTGAGTTACATTGAGTACCACAAGACCTTTTAACTTTTCTAACAGTAGACAGTTTAAACTCCAAGGCTGTGAACTTTAAGAAATTAATTCAGTTTCTGGAGTTGTGAATAAGTGCAGTAACAAGAGCGGCAGCCCCAAAGTGCTAACACATGGTGGGGAAGCATCAGTTCTTTGGGATACTTCTCCATGTTCACAGGTGTAGTGTAAGGGAAAACCAGGCACTACTTCCTTCCCATGTTGATTGCTTTCCCTGAGCTGAGGAAGGGGTCGTCAGCTTACACAGGGCATCACACAGCACAATCATGCCATGTCCAGCCTCCAAACCCATTACCATGGAACCTCTCTGGTCAATCGCCCTCCCTCTTTTTCCTCCAACTCCCAAGGGTGTAAAGGTTAGATCATTCCTTCTCACCCCCTACAGAGTGACCACCACCTTGGTAGTCATACTAACAGTATAGTTCTAGAAAAGGGCAGCCCCAGAAAAGCTGTGCTCTCAAAGGCATAATCTTGGGGTGGGGGAGGGAATTCATCTTCTGGATGGTGATAGCAGCAAGTTAATTACCCTAAGTAGCCATAAAAGAGATTGACATTGTTTGGGAGCCTCCCTGAGCTTCATTTTGTTATAAATGGTAGCCCTAGCAAGTGAATTTTTAACTTAAAAGAACTTGATGCACATTATGGATCTATAGCACAAACTTCCCTCTTAGGACACTTTCCACAGTGGATTATGTCCCTGGTCTTTATCTTCTCCAACCAACAAACTCTCTAGGCTCTCCTCCCATCATATTCCAGATGGTTCTGAAATCTCTGCTGGCAGAGATCAGAACCTCATTAAATTCTCATTCCTGAACCCTCCTTCACCGCCTTGATGTCATGCTTTGGCATCCTTCCGAATAACTCAAGAACCACCAAATATGATACCCTCTGTATGAGGAGGCAGTCATGATGAACTAATAGCAAAGCCATACTCAAGTTACTGACTGTTCACTCCCCAACTCAAACATCTTTCAATGCGCCTGCATTTCCTATAGGATTAAAAAGCCTAAATAACTAAGCCTGGCCTTCAGGCCCCCTACCTTTGCAAATTCATGCCCCTCCACTATGCCCAGAAGTGTGCCAAATGTGAACTAGGGAGACTGTGAAATTAGTCAATATAAGGACTAGATCTGGACTCATTTCTGCCACTTACCATTAAGTGACCTTGAGCAAGTCATGTTAAGTCTCTAAACCTTAGTATCTTCTTCTGTAAAATGAGGATATAAGTAGTCTCTTTGCTCCCTTTATAAGGATATGATTTTTGTCTTACTCACCCTTACTTACCCTTCCCCTCAAAATATACCTCATGGCTTCAAATGTCCACATACGGGATTTCCCAAAATACTTGGTGCAGAAGGTGCCCCAAGATTTCTGGGACATTCTTTATTTGCCAATATACAACAATAGTACACCTCCCATTTACATTGAACTTTAGCATTTACAAATTGTTTATGCCAATCTGGACATAAGGCTATGCTGTCCTGTCTAGACTGCACTATCTTGTCCCAGACTACATTCTTTCCTTCTCCTCACCTCTTTAAATTATTTTTATTCTTCACCATTGAGATCATCTTCTTCCTCATGTATTTGAAGAAGAGGAGATATAAGGAGGGGTGGAGTGGGGATGAGTGTTATATATGAAGGGCTATAAAATGGAAGAGGGACTAGACTTCTGCATGGTCTCAGAAATTTGAACAAGGTCCAGTAGGTATAAGTTTCAAAATCGAAAATTAAAACTTGGTATACTGAGAAGCTTCCTAACAATTAGAGCTATTGAAAAATGAAATAGGTTGTCTTGAGCAATAGTGGATTTCCCCTCAGAGGCAACTAGGTGGATATATTGGGCCTGGAATCAGGAAGATCTGAGTTCAAGTGTGGCCTCAGACACTTATTGGCTCTGTGACCCTGTTTGCCTCAGTTTCTTCATCTGTAAAATAAGGTAGAGAAGGAAATGGCAAACCACTCCAGTATCTTTGGTCAAGAAAATCCCAAATGGGGTCATAGAGAATTGGACATGAATGAAACAACTCAACAACAACAACAACCCCCGGCAAGTCACTTGAGTTCTGTTTGCCTTAGTTTCCCCATCTGTAAAATAAGCTGGAGAAGGAAATGGCAAACCATTCCAGTATCTTTGCCAAGAAAACTCCAGTTGAGGTCACGGAGAGTTGGACACCAGTGAAACGACTTAAGAACAACTGCCACAACTCTGGGCAAGTCACTTAAGCTCTATTTGCCTCGGTTTCCTCATCTATAAAAACCGAATCAAAATAGCACCACCTTTTAGGGTTGTTGTGAGGATTAAGTGAGATAATGATTGCAAAGCTCTTATCCCAGTGCCCAGCCAATGAGCACTATGCAACTATTCACTATTAAAGGAAAGGAAACCACTCAGAGGGTTTAGAGGAGTTGTGGTCTGGATAGTGTCTTTCTTCTGTACAGCCTCCAGAATCCCAGAATGCTTCACAGGGCTAAGTCACACACTCCAGTAGCTGGTTTAGGTTGTTGAAAATCCCAGTAGAAAGACCTTTTATGGTAAATAAATCGAAGCAACCAGTCTCAAGATAGATAATCATGGAATAAAGGAAAGAGATGGAGCCAGGAACCTACTCTGAACGCTGATAGTGTGCAAAGAGAAAGGGAGTTGACAATATGGAAATTCTTTCCAGCTAGAATTCCCCCTTGGTTTGACAGAGAATGTCAGATCTGCGACTGTCTGTGGCAGGAAGTTTAAGGGATACAATCATAAGCATTGCAAGGAAACCAGTGCCTGTGGAAAAGACAAAACAAGAAAGGGGAGAATCCCAGGGGAGAGAGGAAGTGTCCAAGCTGACAGCCCACCCTGTTTACTGCCCTGGGAGACTGACCGTCCCTCACTCTCAAAGCAGCCAAAAGCTGCTGCTGTCCCCACCCACTCCCAATCACAGAACCTATTAGGACAAAGGCAGCCCCATAACTCCCAGAGCTGCTTTTGCTCATGGTTCCCTAGATGTTCTAAAAGAGATTTGATTAAGCCAGGTGGAGAAAAAAATGAGATGTGTCATCTTGTGAGGCACCAGTAAGGAGTGAGGGGAGGGAAGAGAGGAAGAAGAGAGAAATCAACCGTGAAAAAGAAAAAAAAAATGTGGGCAGAGACATATAAAGCCTGTCAAACCTCTCCAAATTGTAACAAAAGCGAAAGAGATATAGTTTCTCTTTAATGAATGCTTTGATCAGCCAGAGTTGATATAATAATTATATAAAACTACAGGAAGACAGAAATAAGATGCGCTTCTCTCTTACACAGCCCATAACCTTTGCGATTGGTTCATTTCTTTTAAAAACCATAATAAGCCACTTTAAAACAGAAATATACTGTATGACAAGAGAGAATCTGTCCCCTAACCTGACTTTTACAGGTACCTCGTAAACAAGGATCTGGTACCATTTCATTTTTTCCCCTTGGTTTTAGTGAACTGCCCAGCCCATGATGCTGAATGTGAACTACTAGGAAGAGGGTTTTCGCCTCATTTCTCAGCCTTATCTTCCATCTTTCTATCAGGCTATGCTATCCTGCTCAATGTTTACAAAACATCACTTCCTTCTCCCCTTTCTTCTCCTCTCACCTCTCCACTCCCCAATCCAGCTTCACTTTAGCAGGATTTCTCATCTCTCTATGCCTAGCTCACCCATTCAGAAAATAATAAGTCACCTCCTGCCGCTGGAGGCATTGACTCTGCTTGCCTCCAGAGAGTATGGAGTAAGCATCTGCAGAATGAAGCTTCCAGAGGCACGTGTTCTTTACAAATAGCAAGGGAGAGAGGAGGTTGCCATGGGAACAGAGGCGGACACTGGCATAGGAGTTGGGCACTTCTTCCCCTGCGGATGTGGACATAGACATCCCAATGCTCCTCCCTTCAGACCAACCTATTCTGAAGGTTCTATCCTTGGAAAGACATTTCTACATATTGGTTAAAAAGTCTGATTGGATCTTTTCTTCATAATATACCGTTTAAGCTAAGAAAGAAGGATTCTGGTGTGGAAAAGGGGACTATCACAGATAGGGGGAGACTGGTCATGAAAGAAGACCAAAGGATTCTCTCTTGTTTATAGAGATGACACCCTTTCTTAGTATAAAACAAATGAACAAACATGTTCCTTGGTCTCTATCATCATGAATGAAAAATATGTAAGGTTCCTGAGAAAGAAATCCTTTGGATGCCTTTACTGTACTTTGATGTGAGAGTGTTAGGTATAGAAATGAACTGATGTGAATAGTAAGGAGAGACTGGGAAAAGGATAGGACTATGGAGGACATCATGCTTTATTGAAAGAACATTGGATCTGGCATTAGCAGAATTGAGTTCAAATACCAGTTCTGCTACTTGCCAACTGTGGCCAGCTCTTGTTCTCAGTTTCCCTGTCTGTAAAATAAAAAGGTTTAAACTATATGATTTTAAAAGACTCTTCTAGCTCTAAACCCTGGTACGCTGAGACGCTCACAGAATGTTAAGTAACTAGTTGAATGCAGTGGATGAGAGAAGGAAAGTAGGTGGCAATAGACAAGCAGATTATTTGTTGACAGGTGGGTGGCCAGGAGTAAGAGGCAATAATTACATTACACCACACAACTTATAAAACAATTGAGCTTAAAAACCAAATAAATGAAACAAATTTTAAATATTTGTATGCTATTGAATGAAAAAAAAGTTGCTTTACCCAATTTCCCCCAACATTTAAATTGCTTAAGCATATATACACATACATATACATATAGATATATATACATAAAGATATATATGTGTATATATATATATACACACACATACATACATACACACATACACACACAGAGTTGGCCTGAGCATGGGGAAAGAGCTACATAGGAGTAGAGTATGGGGAAGGGCTTGGATATGATATGGGGTGAGGGAGACTCTGGGGAATGCAATGGAGCTGGCATCCGTCCTCCTTCCACATGCAGAACACTGATTTATTGGGACTGGAACAATTTGTCTAAAGCTGTAATTTTAACTACCTCCATGCTGAACAGCCAATCAGAGGGCTCATTCATCGAGGCTTTTATGAGTCCCCATAAAAGCAGCAAAATGAAAACTCAGGGGCCCTTAAAATATACTCCAAGGGTTTCTGCAGTGCAATTGGAGGCTTTTATGACTCCTGTCAGGACTTTTATGACCCCGTAAAACTAGGCAGCAGCCTGGCCTGAGATTGAAAGTGGCCCCCACTGTCTTAAAGTCTAAATGGTCTGGTACATTTATAAAGCCTAGCGGAAGGATACAGGGAACCCCTCCAAGACAGAATTTGTCCTACCTTGTTCTAGGGCAGAGAAATGAGTGGAAACACCATGGAGTAAGAGGAAGAAAGAGAGGAAACAAGCAGAAGTCATGAGATGAGACCAAGAGATTCATATGTGTTATAAGTTATACCCCGGCAGTATTTTATAGCACTAAGCATCTCTTTACCATTTGCTAAGCATAATCGAAGTTAAATGCTCACCTGATGCCAGAGAGCTTCATAACTTATGGGGGCTGCAAAGAAATTTCCTTGTCTAAAACAGTGAAAAAGAAATAGGCCAAGGGAGATTATGCTCAGTATCGTCACCTTTTTCAAGGATATCCTCCCATTACTACAATACCAATAATACATGAGGAAGAAGCTACAGTAGAAACATAGAATAGCGTTTTACCTATTCAACATGGTGCCGACAAATTTGTCCTTTAACGTGGGAAAACTCTGCAATAGGACTTAATATTTTCCCCTCTTGTGGAAAATCAGAGAATGAGAAAAAGAGAGGGAGGAGGAATAGAAGGAGGAGAAGAAAAAGGAAGAAGATGAAGAAAAAGAAAAGAAAAAGGAAATGATAATGATGATTTATATCCTAATAATTTTATTCAACCACAAAAAGCAGTTGTTTTATCTACGCATGTGACTATCCGCAGAACATTAAATTTAAAAAAAATATAGCATGAACTGATTGTTTCTATCAGAAATCTACTGAATAAAATAAGAATAATGTGATAGAAAATAATGACAACGATGATGAAGATGGTAAGAATGATGATGCTAATAGGTATTATTAAAACACTTTTAGATTTGTTTGAACTCTTTCCTTAAAACAGCTCTGTAATATAATATAGGGAGTAAACATATTATCATACCCACTTTACAGATGAGGAAATTGAGAATCAGAAAAATGAGTACAAGGTCACATAGCAAGTAAGTGATGGGCAGGGGATGAACTCTATTTTCTTGAATCTAAGGTGAGAGCTCATTCTACCACACCACCCTACATTTACTCCTCATGTCATTAAAGGGGTTTTTTGATTAAAGCCCACATCTAAGCTATTCTCATTGAGATTGAAAAATGAAATCTGATCTTTTTTCTTGGCTTGTTTTTCTTTTCCTACCTTCCTTCCTTCCTTCCTTCCTTTCTTCCTTCCTTCCTTCCTTCCTTCCTTCCTTCCTTCCTTCCTTCCTTCTTTCCTTCCTTCCTTCCTTTCTTCCTTCCTTCTTTCCTTCCTTTTTTCCTCCCTTCCTTCTCTCTCTTTTTTTCTCACATATTCATGGGTAGTAAGCTAGTGTAGTGAAGAGAGTGGTAGAATTGGAGTCAGAGATCCTGAGTTCAAATGTGGGCACTGCCACTTATAACTTTTGTGATCTTAACCCGTCTAGGTCTTAATTTCCTAAATGATAAAATGATGGTGTGGATTAGATCAGGCTTCTTAAACTGTGGGTTGCAACCCCATATGAGGTCTCAAAAAATTTGGCAACGGTAAAATGATTTCTGAACTTGCAACAACCAAAATTTAGTTAAAAATCAAACCTGTAATGAATCCAAGGTGTTTTGGGCAGCACTTGCCCATGTTGCATCACAAAACTTCACTGTAGCCTTAGTTTTGAACACAAGCAGGAACACTTTGCACTGCGCATGCCCTCAGGCCATGAAACAAAGCCAATGGCTGCCAAAATGCTAAAAGGCATCTCAATTGGAAAAAAGTTTAAGCCCTGGACTAGATGCCTTTGAAAGTCCCTTCCAGCTTTATATCTATGATCCTATGTAGAAATCTCTATCTTGGTATGAAGATATAATAAGTACAGAGACTGTAGGGAACTTGGCTTTGTACATTTTTAACAAAGTGACTTTCTACCGTCATGGACAGGGCAAGTTTTTTTTTTTTCTTAAAACAAGCCTGGGAGCTATCAGACAAACCAGGGACTTGGTGCCTTGACAGAGTAGTAGGGGAATGAGTTTCCTGATAAACTGCAAGTCAAATTTGGCCCTCAGGCACCCAAGCACAGTACCTAATGAACACAGTAGAAGTGATGGATGGCTGACTTTGAACCTCAGAGAGTATCAAAGAAACAGAGGTGATGGTGCATTACAACGCCTAGGGTGTAGTCTGATGTACTTGCTTCACCACTGTATCTTACAGACCAATTATGGACTCTGGCAAAACTGACAGTGTTCATAAAGTTTGATTGATCATGTACATCCTTTGGATTTTCCAGGTTGGAGAGGAGTAAAAGGTAGGAAATCAAACAACATTGGATTGAGTTATTGGTGTGTTGGCTCCCATTTACAAGGTCAGTGTGTTGCACCTAGGCAGGAGGGAGGAGTACTACAGAGCAAAGGCATATGGTAATAGGATGCACACAAAGAAATGCATATACCCCTGGTCAGTAGAGTTCACTCTACAATCACAGTCATGACATATGAACATCACTGCATAATAAATTTTCCCTTTGAAATAGCCCTTGCATCCATCCCATGCTTTTTGTTTCCTCAACAACAAACCCAGTCTAGATCTTTGTCGCCACATGCCTGGGTTATTGGAATGCTCTCCTATCTAGTTCCATCGGCTTTATCCACTTTTCATTCCAGTCCATTTGGGGACACTGTCCCGGTCACAACATGTCTAAAACATTACTTTTGCCATATCTCCCCATGCTATACAAAGACTTACATTAACCCTCAGGATGTTTTGTTCCTCCGGATTAGGCACAAATTCTGCTCACTGTCAGTTGGGGCTTTTCATAATCTAGCTCTAACACCCAATCTAAATGAATCATCAAAACTCTGTAACATAGAACATCTCCGTTCAGACTTACTGTCTCCTTCATTCCATATCACTCACTCAGTTACCACAACTGTCTCTAAAACATGCTCATTTCTCATTTTAAGGCTTTTGGGGGAAGCTAGGTGGTGCAGTGGTTAGAGTGCTGGGCCTGGAGTCCGGAAGTCGAATTCATAAGTTCAAATCTGACTTCAGACACTCATTAGCCATGTGACCCTGGGAAAGTTATTTAACCCTGTTTACCTCAGTTTTCTCATCTGTAAAATAAGCTGTAGAACAAAATGGAAAATCATTCCAATATCTTTGCCAAAAAAAATACCAAACAATTAAATAAAAAAAAACCAAGATGGGGTCATGAAGAGTCAGACATGACTGAAAGAACCAACAACAAAAATGCCGAAAAGTTGGCCTCTCATATCTTCAGCACTATCCTAACTTCATTTTCCCTTTTCCTGGAATGGTTTTCCTTCAAGCCTCTCCACATATTGAAATACTTCTCTTTTTTAAAGGTCTAGCTTGAGTGTTATTTCCTTCCTGAAGCCTTCCCTGACTACATCCCCCAAAGCTGGAAGTAACCACTCTCTAAATTTCTCATTAACGATCTTTCACACCTAGTTCCTTTCTTCTCTGAATAATTGTTGAGGTTTTTTGTTTGTTTTTAAATCTCCATTATTGGAATGTAAGCTCCTGAAGGGCAGGAATATGTCTCTTTTTTATCCCCAGTGGCTTGCACAGAGTAGGTGGTTACGAAATATTTTACAGAAACAGAAATAATTCTGATGCAGAGGAAAAAGGAGAGTTTCTTAAAGAGTCTGGTGTGGCTAAACAGAGACATCTTTAACCAGCTCATATTTTTAAAAGTCACATATAAAATTGGAAACATGGGCAGCAAGCTTGAATAAATACAAAAAAGTTCTGTACCGTTTTAAAGAATAGTATTAGAAGCTAAAACCCAGAATAAGGTGAGACAGATGCATTTATGAATACTAAAGGACAAAAAAATGATGTTTCTTTTTTGAACTTTTTTTTAAGAATTAAAGAAGGGATAAAACTACTGATCCAGTTGAATGGAATGATGATAACAAATGATGATGAAAAAGCTCATTTTTTGTTTTGCTTCTGTTTTCTCTTGCAAAGTGGCAGCTAGGCATCAAAATGACTAGAACTCTGACCTTGGAGTTGGAAAGAATTGAGTTCAAGTCCTGCCTTGGGCACTTCAAGCTGTGTGACCTGGGCAAGTCACTTAACCTCTCTGTGCCTCCATTTCCTCACATGGAAAACAAGGGAGTTGCACTCAATGGCCTCTGTGTTCACTTTCAGCTCTAAATCTTTGGTCCTATTATCTTGTGTTTGGTTTAGGAAGGCTAGAAAAAAAGTAATCGACTGAAGGGAGAGAGGGAGGGACTAAGCACTCATACAGTACTTCCTATGTGCCAGGTACTGTGTTAAGTAAATATTTTACAAATGTAATCTCGTTTGAGCTTCACAACAACCCTGGGAGGTGGGTGTTGTTTATTGTTCCCATTTTACAGGTGAGTAAACTGAGGAAAACAGAGGTGAAATGACTTGGCCACGGTCACATAGTAAGTAAGTGTGTCTGGGACCAGATTGGAACGCAAGTTTTCCTAACTCCACGCCCAATACTCTATACACTATCTCTAGCAGAGCTGGAACTAATGTTCTGCAGAGATAGCAAAAAAGCACTAAATTGACTTCGGTGGGTTCAAGCCATTAGCCATTAGGTCCTGATTAACTATATTCTACAAACTGGTCTCCAAAGTTTTTGCGTGTATGTGTGTGTGCGTGTGTGTGTGTGCGTGTGTGTGCGTGCGTGTGTGTGTGTGCATTTGTGTGTGTGTTTTCTTTCCCATGCACATGCTGGGCTGGATAATGGGAAGATTTTCCCAATTGAGTGTACACAAGTGCTGCTGTGGCTGTACAGGACAAAGTTGGGTCACAACTTCCCTAATGGGTCAATG
This sequence comes from Phalanger gymnotis, assembly GCA_028646595.1. Taxonomy (NCBI): domain Eukaryota; kingdom Metazoa; phylum Chordata; class Mammalia; order Diprotodontia; family Phalangeridae; genus Phalanger; species Phalanger gymnotis. The sequence goes on from CM053622.1 coordinate 674,575,950, forward strand.
CCCAACTCCGAAGATAGAAGGAGTAGAAGGACAGTAGAGAATTAAAGTGTTGGGCTGCAATATGGAAAGGGTCTGCTCTATGATTGGTACTTTGGGTGGATGAACGCTCATCGTTCCACCTTCTTATTTGTTGTTATTTCAGTCACATCTGACTCTCTGTTACCCCATTTGGAGTTTTCTTGCAAAGATACTGGAGTGGTTTGTCATTTCCTTCTCCAACTCATTTTACAGATGAGGAAACTGAGGCAAACAGGGTTAAGTGACACAGCTAGTAAGTGCCTGAGGCTGGATTTGAACTCAGGTCTTCCTGACTCCAGGCCAGGGACTCTATCCATTGTACCACCTAGCTACCCTTTCATTGGATGATTACAAATCATCCATGTCCCCGGGCAGTCCATACTTTGAAAACCATTGATTTAGGTTATGAAAAGAACAGATAGATACCATTGCTAATCAAATGTAAAGCAACCAGAAAGATCATAGAGAATGGGAGAAATTCCATATGACTGGAAAATTTATTTATTTGGTTAAATTTCTAGAACTGTTATCTAATTGATGCAAGGAGCTCCCAGTCAGGAAACTCTCTCTACCAACACAGATCAGAAACTATTCAACTTATTTTAGAGATTTGCCTAGGTACACTAAGACATCAAATGACTCATCAAGAGTAACAGCCAATACTTATGGAAAGCAGAGCTTGAACTTAAGTCTTCCAGAATCGGAATCTGGCTCTTTATTCATTACCTCCAGGCTGCCTTTTACTGGACTGGAGAATGGAAAAGAGGGGTATAGTCTACAAACTACAAGGCCAATAAATTTAGCTTCTATGACAGAATTCTAGAAATTGTCATTTAAGGGGATGGTTTATTAGAAGGGGAAGTAGTGATCACTAAACACCAGTATGACTGAGATAAAAATAGGTCAAGACAGATGAACAATTTCCATCTTTAAAAAGGGTAATTAAATTGTCCAATTGCTATAGACATGGTATAACTAGATTTCAGCAAAGCATTTGACAATCTCTTATTGACAAGTCTTTGTGGGTGAATCACTTGTGATAATATGGAAAGGTATAGACTGCATGATAATTTAGGTGAATTTTGAATTGGTTGAATGACTAGTAGACCCAAAAGGAAGTCCCTAATGTCATGTTCTAGGGATCTTTTGTGGCACTACGTTGTTCAACATTTTTATCAGTGAAGGACTACACATTCTCATCAATTTTGAGGGTATCATAAAACTTGGAGGAATAGCTTACGTCTTGAATGGCCAAATTAAAAAGAAAAGATTTCAATGAGTTCAATCAATTAAATCACAGAAAAAATGAAATTTAGTTAGAATAAATGTAAAAAGCTATAATTGTGTTTATAAAATCAACTTTATAGATATAAGATAGAAGAGTCATGGGTAGATAAAAGAGTATATTAAAACATTTTGGAAGCTTCAGTAGACACACAGTCAACAATGAAAAATGGCAGCAAACAACAACACATTGACAATAACAACTGCCTGCTAGGCTATAGGAGATTCACAATACCCAGAAAGAACAAGAGAGTTGCTCTATGCTCAGTCTTGGTCAGACCACAGCTGGCGTAATACGGTTAGCTCTTTGGGCCACATTTTAGGGAGTTACATCAATAAGCTGCAACACATCCTGAGGTGGGCAAACAGGTTTTTGAAATTACTGCAAGACCATGCCATACAAGCATCAGCTGTAATTGCTGAGGCCACTTAGCTGGCCCAAGAGAAACCTTAGTGGTAGCGGGGAGGTAGAACAGAGGTTGGTAGCTGTCATCACAAATATATGAAGGGATTTGTCATTTGGAAAAAGGATTAGTTTTGTTCTTCTTGGTCACAGAAGGACAGAACTCAGAGGAAGGGGTAATAGTAATGATGAAGCAGAATGAAGCTTAATCGACATAAATAACATTTTCCAGAGTTTTCCAGAAATGAAACGGGGCACCTTGGGTGGTACCAGTCATTCTCCTTCCTTGGAGGCCTCAAACAGTCTACAGGATCTCTTAGAAGGTATGTCATAGAGAAGATTCTTGTTCATGTTCAGTTTGGATTGGTTGGCTACTGAAACCCCTTCCAACTCTGAAATTTCCGGATTCTGTGAACTGAACTGAATTGTATCCACATCTCAGCCAACCTTCGAGGCCTGCTACCTCCACGAAAACTCTTTTGTCTGCTCTAGCTCATGATGATGTCTTTACCCTCGAAACTAGAGCGCTCACTGTCTAAACCACTTATTTAAGGCTTATGAACTGCCTTGAAATGATATTTAATAATCCGCTAGGTCCAAGTCTTGTCTTTCTCTATAAAATGGAAGTTCCTCAAGGACACGGGTTGCAAGTTTGATTCTTGTGAGTCCCTAATATTACCAACATATACCTGCTGAATTAAATTGAATAATAAATGAATCTCTAGGTCATGTTGTTGATTTTGAAGATATTTTTCCTTTATTGACTAAATTCATTCTTCTCTGACCAACTCAGAATGAATGTGACTATCACATATTTAGAAAACAACTTATCAGCCAGCTAGGTTCAGAGCTCACAAATTCCAAAACCAAGGTGAAATTCACAAATGGAATGTATATATTTGAGTAGAGCATAAATGTGGAAATAGTTTGTAGAATTCAGTTCCCTGCCTCACAGGAGCTGAAAATGTGATCCTTTGCTAGCTCAGACAAAATCCTCCATGCTACATTAGGCTTGATGGCAAATTTTGTACTTGTAAGCTTTTATCAAAACTGTATATCTGAAATCTTAATAATATAGGGAGCTGGATTATGTTCCCCTTCTCCATTCAGGTTTACATCAACAGTCTCAGGACTAATTCCAGATTTGGAGATCAGCAGTTTTAGCAAGATCTATAGGAACAGTCTGTAAAGGTTCTTCAGGTGACTAAAAGGACCATCGTTTTTCTTATTTTGGGCATTTTTTTTAGAGAGGACCGTGTACTTTAAAAAAAAATCTATGAAAATAAAAAATTATGATTATCTTTGGACTGAACAAATGCAGTAAGTCGTGCTGTAGGATATAAAACATCTGAATTAAAAACAAAAAAAATTATACAGCCTGAGGGCAAAATCTGGCCCAGTGACTATTTTTGCATAGCCAGTGAGCTAAAAATGATTTTTACATTTTAAAATACAATAAAACTTTATTTTACATTTTTGCATTTTAAATACAATAAAACTTTATTTAAAAGTATAAAAATCATTTTTAGCTCCTGGGCTGTATAAAAACAGGCAGTGGGCCAGATTTGGCTGGCCCAGGTGCGGACTCCTGGTCTGCATGTTTCCAAATGCTCAACATCTCACAGACAAAATTCGTGGACAGAAAATTTCACTCTTGTTTGAGTTATTGGAATTATACAGACACATACACTCCTGTCTTCATCACAAATCCTGAGATCCACTCTGGACATTTGACAAACAAACATTCAATGCAGAAGAAATTTCCTGGTGACTCTACAGGCCATCTTGGACAAAGTTTGTTGCCTCATAAGCAGTCTACCCCCGATAGAACAGTTATCCTATAGATTTAAAACTTGAGGGATGGAATACAGTCACAGGTTTCTGGATCTCAAGACTACTTCTAATATAAATAGATGTGATTGCTCTTATTCCCCTGACAGGGAGGTGGATGGGCGAGTGGGAAATAAAACAAGCCCAGGCCAAGAAAGGTGCTATAGAACCCATAAACCCAATCCAGCCATGGCTAGAGCAGTAATTTCTTTGGCATGTCTGTAAAAAGAAAACCCTCTACGACTAATCAATATGTCACCAGGTTTCAGGGAATGGCCTTGTTTTAGTTATAAATCCCATCAGAGCTGGACAACAGGAAAGAAAGCAGTGGCCATAGGGCAGATGGGAAACTGCACACACAGCAGAATAAGGGACGAGACAACATGACAAGGAAAAGAAGAGCTGGACATTCCAATACGATGGGGTGGCAGTGTCAGGATTGGGGAGAGGCTGATATTCACCAAGTAGTCACCACATTTGATGGAAATGTCATATGTCTCAACTTGGTGACCATATGTCCATTGCTTAGTTATGTCCGCAATACAAACACAGAAACACACACACACATACATCTGGACTGTTTGTCAAATATTTGAATTTTATGGATACCAGTGACTTAGGTAAGTAAAATCATAATACTGTATCCATTTTTTCAGCTAAAAATGAAAGAGAAAGATCCAGTTGCTTCAAAAAGATAAGTATCTGTTCAGAAGATGAGGTACTTTTTGAGGTTAAACAAAAGGACATATTTAGCAGACTCACCACAAGGCCTGAATCATTTAAAGGCTACAACATAGAAAGGATCGCAGGTATTTTGGTTGCATTAAACATGTTGCTATCTTAAATATTATGACTTGACTCTTGACATATGCACAGCAGGCATGTCCAACCATGTCTTTTGAGCCAATGACAAAACTTAAATGGCCCATTTCACATCTATTGTCCATTATTTATAGACTTATTTGAGGAAGAAGGATACAAGAAATCAACATTAGCTATTCTACTTGGTGCAGTGGTGATTGATCAGACTCCAAGGGTCTCCTAATCTTGAGCCACAGGGCCTTGTGCTAGGTAGTTATAAAGCCTTTTGCCAATACATGAAACAATTCCTAGGCTAATGGGAAGTGTCAGCTTCTTTCTCTATTTGTTCTGGATAACCAAGGAGACATATACATACATTGATACACTGTATTATTATTGAATAACAGTATATGTAAACATGAAAAGATACAATGAACTGTGGAAAGTATATATAGCAATAATAAATACATAAAAGATAGACACGTGTATATATATAAGAGAATGAGAGAGAGAGAGAGAGAGAGAGAGAGAGAGAGAGAGAGAGAGAGAGAGACAGAGAGATAGGAGCTAGGCATACTTAAAAGAGAATATAGAAATCAGCTAATACTACAAAATAGGTGGCCAAAAAATGTTCCATACATCATTCCTAATAAAGAACCGAGAATAATTTTTTTTAATTGGGCACAATAACTAATAAGTCTGAAAATAGTGGAAGTATGTAACTTAATTCTACAAAAACTCTCTCCACATTTTAAGTATACAATGCTGACTATCATGTAAACAATCCATGGCTTTTGTAGGTCCTCCTCTAAATGATAAAGTGATGCAAAAACTCGAAGGATCTGTCTAAGTTTGTCAAGAAAGTACATTAGAGACAAATCTGTTTGCAAAGCAAAGTTAACACATGAATGGCATTTCCAGATTGGATTTGCATAGAATTTATTTTCTACCATTTAACCCGAAAGGAAGTATAAACATTTTATTCTTTAAAAAAGCATCACTTGTCCTCTATGTAAAGAGCTTTGCGCTAGTGTTGGGGAAACTTACAAAAACATTGGTTCTTGCCCTCATGGAACTTTCATTCTAGTATCAGGGTAAGACTGAATGTAATGTAGCAATTGTGAGTAATCATATGCATAAAGTTATAACATAATGTGATAAGTATATTAGAAAGTTGCAAAACAAGTCTATGTTAGGTCTTGAGGGGAAGTGTTTTATCCACCTGCCTTGTTGTTGTGTTGTGCTTGTCCTTTGTTCTCAAAGAGGACCGTGACATCAGAGAAATGATGACATGACTTGCAGTTGGCTTTGATTTGAGTGATGGAGGGCTGATCTGCATTGGACAGATAAGGTAACGCTTTATATAATATTTGAGTATCCTCTAAACTTTGGAATCTAAAGGATGGATAGGAATTCAGTAAACGAAGAGGGAAAGAGATCATTCTAGGCAAAGGAAACAGAACAAACAAAAGAATAGATGTGCATATATGTCCTATTTGAGGGAAAAGAGAAGACCAAGTTTTGGGATAATAAAGTACATGGAGCATAGTAATTTAAGGGAAGATTGGAAAGACAGACGGACTTCAGATTGTGTCAAATTTCAAATGTCAAGCAACAGAGCTTAAATTTTATTTGGAGGGAAGGACTCAGGGAGAATTTTTGTGCCGAGGAACAGCACAACCAGATTGGATTTGTTATGGATTTCAATCCAATAAACATTTATTAGATTTCAATCCAATAAACATTTATTAAGTGCCTATTATATGCTAAGCACTGTGCTACATGCTGGGGATAGAATTAATAAGAAAGACAATCCTTGCCCTCAAGCAGCTTTCAATCTAATGGGAAGGGTGTAACTCAAATAATCAATGACCCCATCAGAGCTGACTTTTCAACTTCCTGATACCTTACAATAAAACAGATGAAGTTCTCTAGAACTGACTAGGATTAACAACAGAAAATTCTAACTCATGCTCAAACAAGCCATAAAAGAATTATCACATTGGTTATCTGCCTTGGTGCAGTGGTCCTCTTCAAAAACAAAAGACAGACAACAGCGACAATGCATAAGATGCCAAAACCCAGAGAAGATTCAATGCCAAATTACAATTCGTTTATTCATTCGCTCAGGTGACTAATGGGTACATAACTTGGTCCTGCATCCTGAAAAACTTGAGTGGAAGCATGGTCAGCTTTGGACAATTTGTGGTAAAATAGAAACCACAAAGAGGTAGGTGGGCACAGTACTGTGGCAGCCTATCTTGCTCCCCTGTAGTTTCATGGGGATGATGAATCTGTTTCCCTGGGACTTGATTTAAGATTTTGTTTTGTTATTGAGTATTAGTCTCCTCTCTCTACATACATCACTTTCCCATCTGACCCTCTGTCTTTGAAGTCCATAGGATCCGTTCTTAGTTATTCCTTCAAGGTTAGTACCTTTGACATCCATTCCAGACCGGTATTTGCTATGTCCTTGGTTTCTGGTTTCCTTGCTTCTTGTCCCACTCCCAGGTCACTTGTCAACTACGCACAAAGACAAGCCCTCTGCTATGGCTGCCTGGGCTATTAACCCTTGATTTTCTCCCACCTAGTGGCAAAATGAGGAACTTATAAAAAAAAAAAAACAGTTCCTGCCCTAGAGAAGCTTATGCTCTAGTTAATTGCAAGATACAGGCATTTCTATTTGTTAAATTGTATTTTATACTATCTTCTTCCACCTCTAGATACCATTTGATCTCCTTCCATCTTTGTGGTTCTGGGTTTGAATCATTGTTCTCCCTGTGGTACAACATGATGGCAAGAGGAATCATCCCTGGATTAATGCCTGGTAAAGCAGTCAGTGCTCTATTCACGGAAGCAGAATTAGGGGGATCCCTGCCAGCGGATGCAAGAGCCCCACTGATTCCATGGGGCTCCTTTAGGTAAATGAAAATTGTAAGCTATTTGATCCTGAAAGCTTTCCCTACAGAAAGGCAAGATCAGGTCTTTTCTTCACATTAAGTCTTCTTTTGATTAAATTGGCTTTTTTTTATAAATGAATTTCCAAAAGAGCCGAGTTACTGACGAAGAAAAGGATTTAATAGGGTCCTAGATTTTAAAGCCATGGGCAACACAGTCTGGATCTTTTATGGCATATAATGAATAAAAGAACCCAAATCACTGCTTTTTAATGTCATCTGCCTAAGAATTAAAATAATTTCTCCCTTTATTTCCTCCTCTCTTCTTTTCATTTTATGTCTCTCTAATGCTGTTTTCTCCAAAGTGCTGCACATTAGAGAAGCAGATATTTGGAGTCAGATGGTAGATCAGCCTGAGTGGTGGAGCCCCTTCTTTCCTCTGGGCAGACCCCTCTGCACTGCCCCCCAGCTGCTCTGGTAATTAGAGAATCAGTTTGTTATTGTTGCATTTTTCCCATCTGTTTTTCCTTGCTTTCTCTGTCTTCCCATGTAATTCTCATTCCTCCCCATTCTTCCTCTGTCTTTATCTCCATCCATGCCCTTTCTTTTTCTACACGCTGCCTTGCTCACTTTCTATCCTTTCCCTTGATCATTTTTAACAAAGCCACACCATACTGATGTGGAAACTTCAATAGCTTGATCTTGGGCCCTACTCTAATCATGGAGAGTCATATGTTTCTGTTTACTAAATGAAAAAAAAAAGTCCCTATAGCATGGAAACAAGATATTGTGGTTTGTAATAGGCCCCCACTATTCCAGGATTTTTCCCACAGATTTATTCTCATTTTTAGCAAACCGGCAGCCACTGTCACTCTTTTTCAGCTAGAGTTTTATTCCTTTTTAGGGGTCTGGGATAGGGCAGAGGAGCCATGCAGGATGATCTGAACTGGAACAGTCTTCAAATTCTACCCTGGCATAGAAACATTGTATGCTCCAGCAAAGAACAGAAAGACAAGGATGATGTGTGTCCCCTCCAGTCCTCTCTTGCCACTGAAACATCGCAAAGATGCCAGAGAACACAGGGGAGGCAGAACATCTCCATAAAAGTGTTTTATTTTAATCGCTGAACAGCTTCATGCCCATGAATCATCCCTCAGTTGGGGAAGGAGCACCTGCAGAGATCCATCAAGACCATTCCAGTCCATGATTGGGGAGGGAGTGGGAAGACAGGGCTTCAGGGGACATCCAGCTGTCATACAACTATCTGGAAAACTACACAGTCAGGCTGCGCACCACTGGATGTGGTTTGTTTCCGAGGTAGAAAAATTATTGCCTGTTCCAAGCCTACAATGAGACACTAGGACTCTGAATCTTTTTCCAGCACAGCTGAGGATACATAGCTGGATACTTACATTCCCCAGGGTAAAACTCAAATCAAATATGTTGCTTAAATATCCAAATTATTCAGATGTCCAAGATCATAGGGAATAGAATGGTAACAGTCCTTAGAGGCCACCTAGTCCAACCCTTCTTCATTTTAGAGAGAAGGAAACTGAGTCCCAGAAGAGAAATGACTCCGTCAATGTTGCATTGGCAATAAGTGGCAAGTCCAAAATTTGAACCCAGGTCTTCTGACCCAAATTCATTTACACAATAAAAATTTCTTCAGTGCCTGATATATGTTGAGTGCTAGTCTGTGCTCTGGGGATAGAAAGATCAAAAAGAGAGTCTATCTTCAAGTAACTTGTGTTCTTTCTGGAGGAAATCCAGTACTCTTTTCACAAATCATTATTACTGTTTTTTCTCATTTTCATCTTCCCTCCTCTCCCCTCATATCCAAATCTCCCTTGGCGATGTAAGATGCATTTGTTGCCCATTTAGGTTATTGCTTGTCCATATGGTTTTACCTAAGTATGACTCACAGGGAAACATGAATAGATATGTTTTGGAATCATTTCTACCTCACTCCCAGGAAGCCTTTGATTCCTGTCACACGAGCAGGAAAATAAGGCCATGAGGCTCCCCAATGTGCTTTCATTAGAGAGGAAATACCTGCACTGAAATTATATCTATCTGTTCTCCCCCACCCCCTGCTAATATTGCTAGTCTAGGGGAAATATTTTTTTAGGCCTGTGCCATTTTTCCTGGTTTCCTGTCCCTAAATCAAGAAGGATTTCCCCAAGCTAAATCAGAAGGCTTGATTCCTTTCTCACCAAATACTAGTTACACATAGACCATTACACATAGTGAATAGTGAATAAACTGGTTTATCCAAGCAGATGGCTGTAATCAGAGAAGTTATACAGATGAGAATATTCCAGACAATGCAGAGTGAATGAGCTTTTCCACTGGAGGCAAGCTTAACTGAGAGAGTGAGCCCCCTATCTCACCCCAGGGTAAGTTCTTTGAAGTTTCTAGTGCAATAAGCTAGGAATAGAGATCTGCTCAAGACTTCTGCTAGTCTACTTGTCCACTTCTCCCTGGAGTCTTTTATTCCCTCCAGGGATCTCTTCCTGAAGAGAGTCTGGAACCATGCATAACAAACAAATGAACAAAACAGCTCTCTTCTCCTATACCTTTGTGCCAACTCTACTGTCAACAATGGTATGGAACAACCAAGAATCATTTTCTCCACCAGTGAGGAGTGTGTTTCAAATTTGGAGGCCAGAACTCTGTTTCAAACTATATCTCGTCCTAGCTGCATAACCATAGGGTCAATTCAAAATGATGATTTGTGGGCAGATAAAAAAGTGGTTCCTTACAAATGATTTGGAATCTAACTTCTAAAAATCCTGTGCTCCATGACAACTCCTGAAGAGATGAAAAATCTGGGTTTTTTTTTTTCCACTTCCTTTAACAGAAAGTGTAATGAAAATGCCAACTCAGCTTATATTTGAAATGGCAAGACGCAAACAATTCTCCCACTATTTTCAAGTATCCAACAATTCAGGTTCTATCCACAAGATTCCGAGAATAAATAGAAGACACTGAAAGAGACTGCATAGGCTGGTCCAGATGATTTCCCTTGAGCTCAGCTTTCAGACAGATGAATGGCTATTGGAATCAATTTTTTAGTTTTCATCTGGGTGTTTGGCAAAAAAAAAAAAAGAGACTTTGGCTGTGTCTGAACGGTAAGTAGAGCAACAGCATCCTAATAAAAACCTATTTTACCAAAGTAATTTGTGATCTGTAATATGAAATCTTAAGACAGCAAGCACTTTGCCAAAAGCAAAATGGTACAATGGAAACAGTGTGCGGTAGGGGGTGAAAGGACCTGGGTTTTAATCCTTTCTCTAACACTAACTAGCTTGCAATAAGAAAATTCTCTGTGCCTCAGTTTCTTTATCTGTAAAATGAAGGGGTTGGACTTAATGCCTTCTGGCTTTAAATCTATGTTCCTTATTTTCTTATATCTGAATACAACTCAATGTGAAATACATACACATACATATACATGTTATATCTGTGTGCATGATGGTTTGTGTATACACATGCACACATATATGCTATATATGCCTCTTCTATATAAGAATGAATGGTCTCTGGAGATCATGTCTTGTCTGTGGCCATACCACAATAGATACATCCTATGTTGTCTGACTTCAAAAGGTATGATAATGACAACTCATATTTACATGTCACTTTACAGAGTATTTTCCTTACACCAATCTTGTGTGCTAAGTAATATTTTGAAGACCTTAAAGCATTATATAAATTTCAGTTATTATTAATCCAGACTTTATAGATGAGGAAACTAAGGCTCAGAGAAACATCATCGTCATCACTGTCTTCACCATAATAATAATTAAACTAGCCTTTATATAGAACCTTAAAGTTTCCAAAGAGCTTTAAAAATATTATCTCATTTGATCCTCACAAAAGCCCTGGGAAGTAGATACTATTATTATCCCTATTTTACAGAGGACGAAACTGAAACATCAGAGGTTAAATGTTTTGCCCAGCATCACAAAGCTAGTGTCTGAGGCTGGATTTGAACTCAGATCCCCCTGACTCCAGATCCAACACTTCACCACCTAAGCCACCTAGTTGCCTCTGCTAAATGAGTTTCCGCAGGTGTATTCGGTAGAATATGAACCTCAGTCTTCCTGACACCAAGCCCAGGGGCAGGAAAACATTCACTAAAACATGCTGCCTTTCTTGACATGCTGACGCATTCAGAAGAGGTCTAAGACAGTGAGTTGTCTTGAAACCGTGTCATAGGAGGAGTGGTTGAGGGAAGCAAGGATATTTAAGCTGTAAACAAGATTCATGGGATAACTTAAGTTCGAATATTTAAAGGGTTGTCCTAGCAAGTGGAACTGAATAAAAATGGAATGAGATGCCTTATAAATAGCAAGTTTCCCTCTACTGGAGATTTCAAACAAAGCCTAGATGACTCTTTGGAGCAGAGGTTGCAGAGTGTATTTATGATGAGGTTTAGGTTGGATTAGATCATCTCTGATATTCTTTATAAGATTTTATGACCTGGAAGGTACTTGAAAGGTAAATTCCCCTCCCCCCTTTTTTAATAGGAAGTCATAGAATGAATATCTTATTATTCCAGAAAGTTGAATAATATTATCATATTCTTTTGCATCCTTTATGCCCCTATAACCCTGTTAGCTCTTTAATGAGCCTTAGAAACAATAATTTTGCTGTGCCTCAGTTTACTAGTGTATAAAGCTCCATCTCTGTCACTTACCTCCCTATGTTAATTAATGTATGTAAAGAGTAATGAGTTCCTTGTTCAAAATGGGCCTACATATTCACAAAATGTCATTATCATTAATTGCCATTTAGTAATTAGATGTCATCAGTTCCATTAACATATCATAGACTTGTTAGCTCTTGAACCATAATGTCTAACTGAGTGAGAAGTATTGTCAAGTGTGAATATGAAAGCGTCTTTCAATGTCACAGACCCACTTCTGCAAAGGGAGAATGGAATCCTAGCACTGCCTTCTGGGTAACTGAGTTAATAATGTACCAAGAGTCTCAAAAGCAACTTCAAACAATCACCTCTTATCCGATTACCAGATAATGAATTAATGCCATACAGTGACTGATCACATCTTAATTAAGCACTTCATTTGATGGGCTCTGCACTTCCTCTTCCCACTGCTCCTCCTCAGCTGCCATGGATGATATTGCACCTTGGCCAGAATGCCTCCCTGTTTTCTGCATTCCAACAGGTAAATGAACTCATGAATCACTGCTAAGGGGTTTTAAGACAATGACAACTTTAGCATTGCTTTAAAGAGTTGCTATGTCAGCTGCTCTTGTACCTACCCTCCTTGTTTTATTAAAGTTTTATTGATGTCACTTGCTTTTACCATCATAGCCATTGACCCCAAACTCTACCTCACTGGACCTTCCCTTGTTTACACATACACACATGCACATGCACACACACATGCACACACACATACATATATATACATATATATTTAAGCAAACCCAACTGGAAGCAGAAATTAGCATATACCATATTCCATACCTATAATCATCCAAATCTCTACAGAGATGATAGAAGTGTATTTCTTTACCTGTTCTCTAAGAGTGCAATTTGTCATTACAGTTATTCAGATTTTGACTGCATTTCAGTTTTGTTTTTATTTACATTATGGTATTCATTGCATCTACTGATTTTGCTTAGGGAATTCTGCATCTGTTCATACAACTCTTCCCATATTTCTCTGAATGCCTCACATCTAGTGTTTCTTGGGATGCAGTCATATATTACATTCCCAGAGCATCATTGGTCTAGCCATTCCCCAGTTTATGGATACCCACTTTGTTTCCAGGTTTTTGTTAACACAAAAAGCACTGCTATGAATGTTATGAAACACATGGAGCCTTTCTTTCTGTTTTTAACCTCCTTTGAGGTGTATGACCAGTAATGGGATCATTGGGTCAAAGGGTACAAAAACTTTAGTGACTTTTAGTGCATAATTCTAAATTGTATTACAGAAAGTTTGGAACAATTTATGTCTCTACCAACAGAATATTGGTGTTTCTAGAGCCTGTGAAATAGGCTTATTGTATATTTCCCTTCTTTGCCATCTTTGTAACTTTGAAAGATCCTGAGACCTTTCTTTAGTAAAATGTATATGCCTCAATATCTGCATATTTTTGAATTCAATATTGTGATAGTCCATGAGGAAAATAAGTTTGTCTAGACTCTAGAGTTCCGATGAGTCAAAAACAAATTTACAGACATAAACTAACTTTTATGCAATTATTTGTTACATATTGTGTGAACTTGGGAAAGTCACTCCCTTTCTCTGTCCCCAACCTACAGAATGTCTATTCTTTTCCATCTTCTAATAAAGATAGGAAAGACTTGAAAGGTTGAACCTGTAAATTGCTTTCAGATTATTGGGGTGGGCAGCATTCTGGATCAATTTTTAAACTGTATTGCTTTCAAGTTGCTCATGACTGAAGGCATAACATAAATTCCTGCGATCCTGTTACTCTGTCACCAATGCTCTCTCACTCTGCCATCTACATACATCTGCCAGCACCCTGAACTTCAGAGAGAATACAAACACAAATTGCAAGCAGAAATTATATAAACAAAGCAAACACACACAGAAATCAACAGACAGGCCTCTAGCTCTCTGACCAGGGAATTACATAGATACAAGAGAGAGAGGCACTAGCATCTCAGTTTTCAAAGCCAGGAGAGCTCCAACAGGCCACCCAGAGTCTTGTCTTGGCCAAATCACCAACACTCTTCCAATGAATGTGCCCCCAAAGGCAAAAAGCTAACCTCTGAGTATATATACATTTCTTCATGGTCAAAGGGCATCACAACCATGTGAACTAGGCACATAAGCAGGTCATCAAAGACTCTTGATTCAATGAAAGATTCCTTTGTGCTGAGAAGAACTCCAAAACAAAGACAACAAAAGATCCCACTTTTCCTGCCCTTTCAAACAAAGGCAAGACTCATTAAAGGCACTTGATGGCCTTAGTATTCCAAAACAGAAAACAACACAAAGTCCCACCCTAATTACCATAACAAGATGTATATATAGATATACGTATACATATATGTACACATACATAGAGTATGTACACATGTGTGTGTGTTTGTGTGTGTATAATTTTAAGACTCCTAAGTAATATCTCCAAAATTTTCTGATTCCCTAGGTTGGTGTTCAACAATAAGTCATGCCTTACCTACCCTTCAGCCCTACCCTGACTTTCTGCAATCCCCAGAAAGTAGTCCTTTTTCCTAGACACTTGTCCACTCACTTCCAAGCCATGCCTTCTTGGATTTGGATTTTACCCACACAACTTTATTTTCCTGTTAGCTCACAATCGATTCTCTCTCCATAAATTGTTTTGAACTATTCTTGCACAGAAGAGGCTACATAAAAGTAATTGTACCATACTATTAATGGCTCACTGATAATGATCAGGTTTTTAAGCAACTTGCCCAACGACCACACGTTTTGGGACACAAAAGCCTTTGGTTCATGTCTTAATTGGACTAGAGTTCTTTATAGTGTTAAACCATAAGAAGCAACATTTCTTCTTTCTTCATTCAGTTTGTGATTCTAGCCTTCCCAGGGATGCTTCTCTTAATCATGAATTTGCATAAGCTTTTCTTTAAAGCATGAAAATCAACGTTACTTTGAAATGGCTTCCTACATTGAGGGTTAAGGGCCCAGGAAAAAAAGTATTGAATTGGCAAGACCTAAAGGCCAGCACATGTTTCTCCTTGAACTAAAAAAGAAAAAAAGACTACTCTCAGAACTTAGTTTTTTGGTCTTTGGAGTCACAGTTTTCTGGTGTAACCGAATGAAAAAGAGGTGGGGTCAAAATATGGCAGACAATGAAAATGTATAGAAATATCTGGCCTGGACAGGGTAGTACTTTCACACATCAGCTCATTGTTTTTGCAGTCAGCATAGCAGATGCTTTGGGGAAAAAAATCTGGCAGGGTATCAGGTGGAAGAAGACAAAGCAGAGTGTGGGAGGCACAGGATGTGAAAGCAGTTGAGTTTACATTTTCCTTTTTTAAAAAATGAAGTATATTATTTTACCATTTCCTAACAACACCAAATGGCAACTGTAAGTGGAATGGTAGAGAGCAGTCCAAATACCTCTGAATAGATAGGAATTTGAGCCCAAGGGGATGATATGCCAAATATATTTTATATCCTATATGCATGTATGCATGAAACGCCTCCAAAGGATGGTACTTGACATTTATCTTCAGCATTCAGGAATGTAGGGGCTGGTTACCCCCGTTTCCCCCAATGAGTGAAGGTAAATGTCAGAAAAGATTAGTGGTCGTGTACTATCCACACACTATGTATATTTTTCATTCTCTCTGTGTTCCCCATGCTGCTACTCATTTAGGTAACAGTTGTGAGAAATTAAACGTACCTGTGCTCTGTAGGGAGTAGGATTATGGAAATTAGTGCTGTGGTATCATATGGCACTTTAGCTCAAAAAGGCATCTTAATAGAAAGGAAAGAGCCATGGTCCTGAAATCAGAAAATCTATTTAAGGCTATAATGATACTTAATTGTCTCTGTGACCCTGGATAAGTCATTGTGCTGTTCTATGCTTCCTTAGAAGTAAAAAGAAAGGCAATACAAGGAAATAAAAGGGAGGATTATCCAAGCTATTAGTTGATGACCTTGATTTTTACTACTAGTAAAATTCTATAAGAACTTATTTGAGGGATGGTTTGGGAATATTTAGAAATGGAATGAGTGATCACTAAGAGTTACCATGGGTTCATCAAAAACAGGTCAATCCATTGTTGACAATGGTCTTGGATTAGATCAGTTGTTAGATGGCTGAGGTATGCAATAAAATCTTTATGAAGTCTTTTTATTGTTTGAAAGCATCTTTATTTTTAATAGTATTTTTTCCAATTATATGTAAAGATAATTTTTGGCAGCCATTTTTAAATAAAATTTTGAGTTCCAAATTTTCTCCCTTCCTCCTTCCTCTTCTCCCCTCTCCCTAAGATGGTAAGACATTTGATATAGGTTTTATATATATGTGATCATGTAAAACATATTTCTGTATTAGTCATGTTGTGAAAGAAGAAACAGAACAAAAGGAAAAAAACCCACAAAAACAAAAAGTTAAAATAGTATGCTTCGATCTGCATTCAGACTCCACATGATGCCACTGTTGATAAAAACAGAATGGTATGGGCTAGATTATGCAGATTTATAATGGAGTGAGTTACTAGACTCAAAGACTATTAAGAAGTTGACATCAAGCAAATGGAAGATCCTGTTGAAGAGAGATCACCTCAGAGATCTGGTCAACTACTTTTTTTATCAGCAATCTGAAGGAATGTAGAAATGGTATGCTTATCAAAACTGCAGATAACATAAAGCAGAAAAGAAAAGCCAACATCTTGAATAATGAAGCCTTTATCCGAAATAATCTCAGCAGATTAAAAGGAGTAGCAGAATCTTATAGGATGAAATTTAAGAAGAATGAACATAATTTCATACAGTTGGGTTGAAGTAAATCAGATGCACAAATGGGGGACAAAGGAGACCTGGCCAGAGGGTAGGTCTTACGAAAATGATTTTCTTTAGTGGACCATATGCTCAATAAAAACTGAAAATTAGGTAGGCAAAAACAAAACAAAAACAAGCCACAATCTTAGGCTTCCTAAATACATGCCAAAGTGTATAGAACAAATAAATTTATTGTCCAGATATCCTCTCCTCTGGTCAGCCCCATATCTTCCGATGCTGTTCAGGTCTGTCAGACACATTCTAGGAAGGACACAGACATACTGGAGGAAGGTAAATAGGAGGACAAGAGGTTTGGAAACAATTCCATAGAAGGACTGGTTGAAGGAATTAGAGACATATAGCATCCAAAGTAAAGACTTGAGATGGACATAATAGCTGTCTTCAGCAGTATTAAAGACTATCATATAAAGAAGAATTAAATTGGTTCTGATTTCTCCCCAAAGGGTAGAATGAGGGAAAATGAGCAGGCATCATAGAAGACCAGATTTTTCATCATAAGGGGAAAAATCCCCTTACAATTAAAATTGTCCAAAAGTAGAACGGGCTGTTTCAAGAAGTAGTAGTTCTCCATCACTAGAGGTCTTTAAGAAGAGGTTTATTACCAAGCACTTGTCGGGGATACTGTAGAGGAGACTTCTAATAAGGCTATTAATTCTATTCTACTCAATAAACACTTTTAAGCTTCTACTATGCTCCAAGCACTATGCTAGTGCTAGGGATACAAATTTTTAAAAAGAAAATCCCTGCCCTCAAGAAGCTTATAATCTAATTGGGAGGGGGTAGAGAAAACACATATAAGAAAGCTGAATAACAGGAGAGTGGGGGTTGCCAGGGCATGATACCTGGCATGTGGACATGTTCTGTGGAGTGAAAGCTAACAGAGCTGCTGATGGAAAATGGAATTACCAGGATTCCAGATTATATCAGGTCACAAGTTTGTGACAACTATATAAAGGAAGGCCTTGGGAGGAATTTAGTGCTCTATCCGTCCAATTAGAGGGGAGAAGAAGCTAAGGGTAAATTGAGAAGGTTTAAAGTATCAAAACCTGTCATCCTTCATGGTGATGAGATTTCAGGTTATCAGCTTGTCCTAGGAGGGGACAGCAAAATAATTTCTGAGGTCCCTCCCAAGTCTGAGGTTCTGTGATTCTTTGAGTATTCACCCTACCTAACTCACAGACAATATTAGGAACATGCTATGTGAGCCTCAAAGCACAATGTAAATATATACTTCTTTTCATAGAAACTCCCATTTCCCCATCTTTTTAACAAAAGGAGAAAGAGAGGACATGGAAACAATTCTTCGAGCAGATATACAACTTGGGGTTCTCCACTTTCTAGAAACTATAGTGACATATTTGTCTATATGTCAGAGTAGGCTTCTACTCCTACTCCAATAATCGATCAACCAACAGTATAAACTAGGTATTGGAGAATGTTTCCATAACCCCACCACAACATGTGGACAATCAATGAATGAATTTGAAATGATAATAGGGTTTTGGCCTTTTGATAAAAGGCAGATGATGCCACATGGGGAACACTTTGTTATTAATAGAGAAAACAAAGTCATATTTCCAGGTCTTGGTAAAAAAAAGCAGTTAGTCCAGTGATGGGCTCACTTTTAATAATACACCAGTCAAGTGGTATGATACTCGAGCCCCAAGAGTGTTTTGGAGAGGCTGTACCAGATGGCAGTAAGGGAACAATGAGAATAAGTATGCGAGCAAATGGAATGTTGCACTCTCCCCTTATTCTCATTCCCTGACCATGTCATTGGAGATACTGGAACAGTAAGAAGAAGCCATCCAACCAGGAGCAGAAGAAGGACACACAGAGGACAAAAAAAATGACAAACAGATGCTGATGGATGCATGAGGGATGAATTATGGAGTGTGAAGGAGAGTAGAGGAGAAAATGACAGCTATTGACTCTTGTCAGACACTAATCTTTGGAGTCCAGTTGAGAGCTAAACCAAAGAGGAACTTCAGGAGGACTCCATACATAGAGAAAAGGAAGACTAAGGGCAGGTCTTGCAAGGTACTCTTCTGCAACATGTGTTCCTTTCACTTAGGATTTACTACCTCTGTATTTTAAGTTTGAGCCAACTCTTATGAGGCACCTTGAATGTGCAAGGGGAGAGGAAATTCCTGGTTTAAGATGAATGTTTCTTACTACACCTTAGTCAAAGTCCTTTTCTAAAAAGCTAATTAGTTCTAGCTGATGGGGATTCATGAACAACTGTACTAGAAACTTGGTCTCTGAAAAAACTGTAAACACCTGACCTCTCAGAGACCCTAACCTGTGTACAAAAAGTTGCAGAGGGGCAGCTAGGTGGCACAATGAGTAGAGCACTGGCCCTGGAGTCAGGAGGACCTGAGGTCAAATCTGGCCTCAGACACCTGACAACTTACTAGCTGTGTGACCTTGGGCAAGTCATTTAACCCCAATTGCCCTGCCTCCCCCTTCCAAAAAACCAAAACAAAACAAAACAAAAAGTTGCAGAAATGGTTCCAGAGGAGTGATACACATATAATCAATGTGAGTAACTTGCAAGTATGAAAACTACCCATTACTGAAATAAATTTACCATTTGGACAGGTAGAATGCCCTACAATTATTTTGTACTTCACCTCATTGGACTCAATGATCTTGACCATCTCTTCTGGTGTTAACGCTTCTTTGATTCTATAAACAAGATATGTCTAGGTTGGTTCGCAAATCAATCTTTAAAAAACAAACACTGATTTAAATGGTTCATTAGAGTAATTTAGGTAAGGAAATACAAAACTAGGAGATGGAAAAATCAATCACACTTAAAGGGTTCCTTAGCAGCAATAATGTGTTGAAAGCCACCAAAGAAACTACACTTTTCAACAGCAGATAGAGAGAAATACAACACAAGTAGTAAGAGGATTTCATATTTCACTCAATGTTAATCGCCCCATCTCTGTGTATTTATTTTGTATATATTCTGTATTTATTCATCTGCAAAATATGCTGTCTTCCTCTAGTGAAATGTAAATTTCTTGAGTACAAAGATCATCTCATTTTTGTATCCTCCCCTCCCCCACTATTTAGCACAGTGCCTGGCACATAGTCAGCACTCAGCAAATGCTTGTTGATTGATTTAATAACCAGGCCTTGGTTCACATCCACCAACCAACATTCCCATTCGGAGACTCCCCTCCTCCTCCAGATACCTTATTTTCATTCCAAATTTCTCATTGAATGTTTTGAAAGCCAAGTGATATTATGTCCAAAAATTTCCATTTTGAATAAACAAACAAAAACCCAACAATCAAATCCCAGCAAGCCACATTTTATAAACGTGTTTGGAAGGCATTTTAATTCCTGAAAATATCCCATAGAGTATGGATTAGATCCTGATAAGAGTACCTGGAAGGAGCTAGAGGCATTTAGTTCTCTGCTAAAACCTGTCTCCTTCCTTCCATGCTCTTTATGACATGTGATCCTAAACAGAGGATGCCACAAAGCCTTACAAATTAAACTCCTAGAAATTCTGACTAGACATTTTCCTTTCCTTAAGATCAGAATGGTTTCAAATTCCACTTCAAGAATCCACTCCCATCAGCACCCTCCTTCCTTCAAGTGGAATAGCTGAAAGATGATGGCACTCTCAAATCTCACCCATTCACTCCTCCACAAGAAGGCAAGCAGTTGAGAAGGGCCTTTCACATTGATTTGAAGATTGAAGCTGCACTAGACAATTGAGTTACTTAATAGGGTGTCACCAATCCTCTAACACACACTCCCTGAAGCCAGAAGGAATAATAAGTGATATATCCCAGAGGAGACTCCAAAAGGTGGCACATGTATTTTAGAAAACTCTCTGGATATTTGGGATCTTTATTCACCTTCCCAGAGGCTATATACCCATGAAGGTGTATAAAGTAATAAGAAGATTTCTGATGAGATTTTTAAGACCTTCTCTCCAATCTCTTCTCTTGTCCAGAACTTTAAAAGAATCAGAAAAGCACAGCAGGAGTAAGAAGTGATAGAAAGCAGGGAGGGGGCAGGGGAAAACAATAGATATAGAAAACTACCGGTGTATTTTCTGAAGTTTAAAAACATCCAGTTTGGATTCATTTGTATGACGCTAACTGAATGTCTGCTCCATCCAGAGCACAGTGAAGAGGCAAAAACTATAAAGATGTTTAGGGCAGTTAAGTGGCACAGTGGATAGAGTGCCAGGCCTGGAGTCAGGAAGATTTATCTTTCTGAGTTCAAATCTGGTCTCAGTACTTACTAGCTGTGTGACCTTGGACAAATCACTTAACCCTGTTTATTTCAGTTGTCCCATCTATAAACTGAGTTGGAGAAGGCAATGGCCAACTACTCCACCACCTTTGCCAAGAAAACCCCCAAAAGAGGTCACAAAGAGTTGGATGGGACTAGAAAATGATTGCACGACAACATTAAGAAGTTTGGCAGGTGAATGGGCACATAAGATAGACAAAAATGATATGCAAAGTTGTGACATGTGTCTTACTTTCATTATCATTTCACTGTTTCATACCACGTTTTGTGTCCCCTATCAATTAATCAACCAATTGCAATTTATTAAGGACCTTCTATGTTTCAGGTAGTACAGCAAGTGCCAGGCAAAAGACAACCTCTGCCCTCAAGGAGTTTACAATCTAAACTAGATCCCCAGCTGCTGGAGAGGACATTCCCAAGCTTATATTTCTTTTTTTCTGCCTTTAATATCAAGTGTAGGGATATGCACTTTGTTTCAGAGAGTCCGAACTGGGAGAGCCACAAAGGTCTTCTAGTCTAACGAACATGGGTACAGAGAGATGATTTGATTTACACAAGGACACACAGCTAGTAAGTAATGGAGCCCAGACTTGAACCATGGTCCTCTGGCTCCCTGATCGAGACTGCGATGTCTTGTCATCATGGCACCTACCCCTTTGTACAGATATACTGTCTTTCAAGAAGGGAGAGTCAATCCCAAAACACGCAAAGCAGCAATAGTGCCCCAATTTGCCTAATTCTGTCCCCAATCAGAAGGACAACAGATGTCATACAAGATGGACCTACCCAGAAGCCCCAATTTCCAGATATCTTCAACCCTTCTATGGCTTCAGTAGACCTTGAGGGACTCCCCCATTTATTTATTCACATCCTCAAACTCTTATGTCTACAAATATAAACATACTCCCAAGAATACAGTAGCAGCTTTCCCTCTGACTGCTTTCCTTAAATATCCACTAACTTAAGTCTCAGGGAGGAATACCAATCACCCCATCTGTAGCAACCTCCTCAGCACAATAAACGCACTCCAAGGTTATCTCTGGTTCCCACTGCGTGGTGTCATCTGTGGTCTTTCTCATCTCTGTCTGCTCACTAGGTTGCCGTGCTGTTAACAAATCATATCAAGAGAGGCAGTAGAAGATTATTAAATTCGGAATCAGGAGAGACGGTTCAAATTACACCTCAGATACCCTACTAGCTTTATGACCAATGGCAAAAAAATAATCAAACGATTGACAGGCATTTATTAACTACATATTATGTTTGGGCAGCTAGGTGGTACAGTGGACAGAGTGCCAGGCCTGGAGTCAGGAAGACTCATCTTCCTGAGTTCAAATCTGGCCTCAGATACTTACTAGCTTCGTGACTCTAGGCAAGTCACTTAACTCTGTTTGCCTCGGTTTTTTCATCTGTCAAATGAGGTGAAGAAGAAAATGGCAAACATTCCAGCATCTCTACCAAGAAAACCCCAAAAGTGGTCATGAAGAGTCAAACAACTGAAAAATGATTGAGCAAAAATAACATTATGTCTGAAGCACTGCAAGGGCACTGGAATACAAAGGCTAAGCTGAAACAAGCCCTCAACTTCTCTAAGCCCCAGTTTCCTAATCTGCAAAAAAAAAAAGGGTAATAATGCAACCCTTGCCCCTTTACCCAAGTGGCTGGATTACTTCTACTCACACACTGCCAAGAAGTCTTTCCTTATCTTCCTTAATGCTAATACCTTCTCTTTGTTGAGCGTTTCCATTTTACACTGTATAGACCTTGTTCTGCATAGCTGTAGCTGTTTGCATAGTCTCCCCTTTTAGAGCATGAGCTACTTGAGAGCAGAGACCATCTTTTACATTTCTTTGTATCCCCTGTGCATAGCACAAGATGTGGCACACAGTAGGCACTAAATCAATGTTTCTTGACTGATTACATGTAGGATCTCCATCACAGTGAGAGGTGATTAGTTTCTCATTTAAGAACCAAATGAAGTAGGCACTAAGTGAGTATTTGTTGAATGGATAAAAGAATGATAGATTGGAAATACATGAAAAAAATATCAATGAACATAGAACAATCTAGTCCTCTAAAGCAATCCTAGAATGTAGGTGAAAAGTGGAATATTGTTCTGAAAATTGCCCCCTGCTCTAGCAGAAGGTCCCCTTTTCCACATCCCCCCAGAATGTAAAGGTGATAGATAGCTTTCTTTTGATTATTCCACAGCCAATGACATGAGGAATGGCCCAAGTGAGGAAGAAATGCTAGATCCTGAGGGAGCAAAACTACTGCACTGGATGATATGCTGAACCAGAAGTCAGAAAGAACTGACTTCAAATCCAACCTCGGACACTCAGTAGCTGTGTAATCTTGGGCAAACTGGTTAACTTCTCTCAGCCTCAGTTTCCTCATCTGTAAAAGGGGAACAGTAATAGCACTTACCTCATGGAGTTGCTTGGATAAAATGAGACGATTTATGTAAAATAATTTGCAAATATTAAAGTGCTATTCAGGTGTTTATCACTATCATCATCGTCATGGTTGTTATAAGATATAGGAATGCTGGTTATGGAATAAATACTTTCAAATATGCAGTATTATTAGTACTCCTCAGCAATCAGTATGTTGTGCTGAGCTTAATAATCCAAAGAGTTCACTAGGGGAAAACAAGGCTAGAAAGCTAAACAACAGTTAGGAAAAGGACATCAAAACAATAGTCCAAAGGCTAGAGAAGGCCAGTACAGAGTAAGTCAGGCACAACTAGAAATTTCCGTATCTGGGGAAAGTGGTAGAGTGAGATAGAATGGTAGGTTTACCTGATGTGTGGCCGCTAGAAGGAAAGAAATGTTCCCTAGGATAGCATGAGGTTCTTAAAATACAAAAGTGGGGAAAGAAGGACCACTGGGGCAGGGCCACTGTTACTAGTACCATAAGGAAAGAATTGGAAAGGAAGAAGGTGCCATTGAGATGATGTCATCAGTACCACTAATACCAGAAGGACAGGGAAGGAGAAATACAAGAGATAATTTTCCCCTGGGACAGTTTTAATCATCTCACTATAGTTAGAGCTCATGCAATATTATTGACCAAGCATTCACAACTGCTAGTTTGTCTCTTCCAAAACATATGGCTAAGAGAGCAACTTTTTATTGTTCCAGTACCCCATCTTTTCCCTGATATTATTCTAACTGCCTATGCAGCTGTCCTGTCCTGCCATATGCTTTTTCCTTACTTTCTCTTCTCCATTTTAATATAGTCCTGGTTAGGAAGAAGGCTGATTAGAGGATCTGTGGCCCATCTAATTGGTTTCATGCACTCCATATTCTTGAATAATTGAAACAATATTTTTCCTATTAAGTACATTCCATTTATTGTATGTTTTTTTAAAGTCCAGCTAGAGGATATATACTGATTTAAGCCTCTCTAGAGGGTACAGACTGGAGATGAGGAAGCCAATTCATAATCCACACAGTAGTGTACTGGAGATTCAGCATTAACTTAATTTTTAGTCAATTTGCTTCCACAAACATTTGCTAGGTACCTACTGTGTGTAAGCCACCAGGGATACCCAGAGGAAATGAGACATAATCTGTGCGCTATAGGAGCTTATAGCTGCACAGGGAGAATGAGACAGGTACCAAACAATTATGACACAAGACAAAATGGGGTAAGTATACAGGAGAGATTGAGACAAAGTATTTAAGTGGTCCGCTCTTCTCACCAATGTAAGTACTCCCTCCAGTGATACAGATCCCAAACCATTCACGGATTGCCTTTCTGTGCAACTTTTGTCCATGACTGTTTATATATCAGCCATAGGAGGTTTCCCCAATGTGCTGGGACCTTTCTTACGTATTTCCCTGACATTGTGTGTGTACCAATAGAGCTTATGGGTTTATCACATGAGTTATCTTTCATTTTTACTCTAACTATAGTGTTCCATAATGTTTGTCCTGGTCATGAATATCTTAGGACATCTTTTACATCCTTGCTATGAAATTACTCATTTTTAATGTGCTGCCATTTCTTCATACCCACTATACGCCTCTCCTTTGCCATTTGGGAAGAGACTAAGTGCCTTGAGAAATTTAAAGTGATCATTTTTGACTGGATAGATTAGAGAAAACTATATATTTATAGATCTGGTGTACTGGAAATTCAGGCCATTGACTAGTTCATCTTCGTGAAAAAGTTTTCATTAATGGCCAGTTTGTGCAGGTCATGGTGAAGGCCAGGTGATTTACAGAGCAGAATATGTCCCTGACCTCTAGTGTTTTACTGGCTAAGACAGAAAGCTATGATAAGTGCAGATGGGGCAGAATAATGCAGCTGGGGTAAATTATCAAGGGATAAGAGTTAAAGTCCAGTCAGTCTTCTGAAGAACCCTTTATATCTTGGGAAATCTCCTCAATCAGTGTGGGGCAATTAGAGAGAGTTCTACCAGTTAAGGTTGGTAACCATTCAAAATACTAAATCACATTGAAACTACTGATACATGAGATCTCATCACTACCACACTTGGAGCCTTGTTAAATACAGAGGAGTTGGTACTTGACGTGGTGATTAGAATTTCAGTTCAGTCTCTGAAAACTCCAGGATATGTTGGAGTTAGAGTGCATAACTGTGTGGCTAGGAACCCCAAAGGATGATGATGGTAGTGGTGGTGATGATGATGATGACTATGATGATAAGTATTTCTATATCTCTTAGAAACTACTTGGTCAAGAAATTAGAATCGTTGGTCTAGATAAAGGAAAGGAGAAACATGATCATGAATCTATAAATAATATACATGTATTTATGTATGTACATATATAAAACCTATATATGTATATAAAGATATATTATTCACAGGTAATGTATATTGCACATATGAATATATATTATTTGCAGACAGCATATATATCACACATTATCTAGGGATTGATCCTATGAATTCGTTGGTATAGAGACAATTCCTTCTATCAATGCAAGTCGGCAATTAATAGTCCCAGAGAGCTGCCTAGCTCACTGAAAAGTTAGATCTTTGTCTAGGGTCATACAACTAGTACATGTCAGAGGAGGGACTCAAAGTATTTCCTTGGTCTGAAGTCAACCCTCTATTCACTACAACCCATACTGTTCATGTGCATGTATATAGTGTAGGGAATGCCTAATGTGGATATGAGCTAATGGACATTGAACTGGCTTCAGTCAGGAATACAAGCATAAGTAATGTCCTGAACATATGTTAACCAAGTGATTATTGGCAAGTCACTTGACTTCTTGGCCCAAGGAACTAACTGTCCAAGACTACGTTATGGAAAAGTTGTTGATCTGAAAAAAAAAACCAAACCCAAAAAACCCTCTGATTTTGATTAGCTTTACAGTTTCCAAAGTGCCTTCACAAACCATTTCATGGACACCAGGAAGACTTCTATGGGTTACATGATGCTAGGGAAGTCACAAATTCTCAGTACTCAAATCTGGGAGATTTTCTGGGAATTATAAAGTGGTGACCTTAGTAGAAGGAGTTTTCTCACTTAGGACTTTCCATGTTCAGTCGTTTTTCCTAATGGCCAGCTATTAAGAAGCAGCATTGGGACCGAATCCCAAAGCTTCTTACTCCACATCCAGCGTTCTATTCTTAGGAGATCTGGCATATTCCAAAGTGATGAGAAAATGCTTTTCTTAGAGGGGAATAGGTTCCAGGTATCTCTGTCTATAGTGGAAATGCCTTTTCGTTGAGAAGCAGACATGATCCCTAATCTCATCCTATCCCAATATGTATTTCTATGATCACATTTCTCTCATATAATTTTGCCTTTCTATTAGTGTGTCTTGAGCAGCCAACTCCACAGTAGCAAGGAGGAAATAAATGGGTTCTGTATTTACTTTGTAATTGCATGCTAATTGATTTTTTTTAAGCATTGCTACTGTATTGTGTTTACTCTGTAATTCATTGCTCTGGTTACAGATGTTTCAGTACAAACCAATAGAGCACTGTAGACTGCTGATAAATGGATCCATCACTTACGTCTTAAACGTTTTCTGATTTTAATTGGCACCAGGTTCAGCAAGAAAAATAGCCAATGGTACATGGCCAAAATAGTGGTTAGTCAACAGGTCGGGAAGAGAGTAGATGCATTATTTGGGTTCACACACAATGACTTTTTAGGATTATGTCTGTGGTTTCTAGAACTAAGAAAACGTCACTACTACCACACACACTCCAATCAGAGATAGCAAATCTCATGAATGTTTATTAATTGTGGAGCCTAAATTGCTGCCACAGTGATACTAAACTAAAGGCATTCCAATCTGACATGAGTTGATTCATGTGGTAAGCATAAAGAGCCTACTATGTGCTAGGCACTGTACTGCAGTCTGGAGATTGAGAGTCAAAACAAACAAACAAGCAAACAAAACCAGCTTCTGCTCTCTAGGAGCTAACCAATACACATATAATTCAATGCACAATATATACAGAATAAAATTTTAAAGAATTAGGGAAGGGGCTAGTAACTAAGAAAAATCAGGAAATGTCTTAAGTAGGGGGCTGCACTCAAGCCAGAAGGAAGAGAGGGATCTTACATAGTAGAGATGAGGAGGGAGTACATGAGTGAGGGTAGAAATCTTGGAGTCAAGATGCCCATTTCACAGAAATGATTTAACTACTGGAGTCAGGGCACTCCTATCTGTCCTGTGGTTTCGTTAGATCTTCCATATGGATGAAGAGATATGAGATTATGTGCTACTCTACTAAATGGCAGTGATAATGGTGGTTTCCTAGCTTTGAGTATCATGCACTCTCTAGTGATATATAAAAAGACAAATATCTAATAGTTCCATCTTTATTTGTCCAGGGGAATTTGGGTTGTATGTCTGTGGCAACATTCCCATCTTTCCATCAAGATATATTCAGGGACCTCTGTTTCATCTATTTCTCCCACAGAATCTGTCCAAACCAATAGTAAATGAACAAAATGACTCCCTCTCTGACAGAGTTCCTATGGAAAACTGGCCTTTTGAAGGTTGAAACCTCACTTTCTGTTTTACTTCTTTGCCGTCAGCAATGCCCCCTGGAAGGCAAAGAGCATTACAAATCATAACCAGGCCTCAAATTGGAGAAAACGAGACAACAAAAAAATCTTCTTTTGAGGCTTAAATGATGTTTTTCCTTTCTATTGATCTGGTGATTTCTGTTTTGAACCGAGTGAAAGCTAAATTAGCTTTTCTATGTCTTTCTCCTGTTTCCTCTTATCTTTTTTCTCTTCCATCTATTCTTTTCTGTGCACTCTCTTTTTTCTTCTCAACCTGTCTTTTTTTGTTCTTCTTCCAATTTTTTTCTCTCTCCTTGTCTTCAAATATCATGGCTTCTTTCTATTCTTCTTTCTTTTCCCTCTATATGTTATTTCGTTTTATTCTCTTGACCTCTTTTCCTCTCTCCTCCCTTCATCCTTTCTCTGTTCCCATCTCTCACTCCCTCTCCTTCCCTCCTTCCTTCCCACCTGTCTTTGTTTCTGTCTCTGTGTCTCCATCCTTTCCTCCTTGTTTTTGTCTGTCTCCCTCTTCTTTCTTTCTTCTCTCCCTCCTCCCCCTCTTTCTGTTTCTGTCTCTTGTCTCCCTCTCTCTTTCCCTTTCTCTCCTTCCCTTCTCCCCCTTTCTCTCTGCTTCTGCATCTGTCTCCCTATACCTCCGTCATTCCTTACCTCCCTCCTCTCTCAAAAACACACACATACAGATACAGTCCTCTTTCGCCTTCTCTCTGCAATTCTCCTGTCCCACCTTCCTTCCCCTTCCCCTCAGGCTCATCCCTCTCTGTCAGGCTACCATCCTCACAGCCCAGCCAAAGGAAGTTTTATTGATCTTTCTGTAATGCCTGAATGCCTCTGAAGGTTAAGGTCAACAAGAGTAAAGCATCCTGCTGAACCACAAAACCTAAACTCTACTTTGGTCTGAAGGGACATCAATAATTCAGAGATGTCACATCAGAGGCTCACCAACTCTGATCATACTGAATGGGAGAAATTTAAAGATGAGCACATTGACATTTAATGTTGGGTAAGATTGGTCTGACTAGTGTGATGCTCATAACTGAACAACCTCAATGTTCTGAGAGAATTACAGTGATCAGAGTCATAGGAGGCCTTTGAGGGATGCCCAAGACCTTGTCATAAATTTATGGATGACAAAGAACAGAAAATAATGTTTAAGGGAACGGATAATCATGACCAAGATAGCAAAAGGTCTGGAAATCTTGTCATATAAAGACAGGTTGAGGGAACTAGGAGTGTTTAGACTGAAGAACGTTGTTTTAAAAGGGGGTGTGGTATGATAGCTCTATTCAACTATTTGAAAGGTTGCCATATGGAAGAGATATTAGATCCAACCTGTCTGACCCCAAGGACAAAAAAGAAGTAATGTCACACGAAGGTAGGCTTCAACTCAACATAGAGAAAAAATCCTCCCAAATTACAGCCATCTAAAAGTGGAATGGGGGCCTCAAAAGGCAAAGAGTTGTCTTTGAGGTAGCAAGGTGTTTCAATGGATGTAGTGCTGGGCCTGGAGTCAAAATGATATGCATTCAAATCTGGCCTCAGACACTTAGTAGCTGAGTGACCCTGGGCAAGTTGCTTTACCTGTTTGTCTCAATTTTCTCAATTATAAAATTCAGAATAACAACAGCAAATACTGTTGTGAGGGTCAAATGAAATAATACTTGTAAAATGCATAGTACAATGCCTGGCATACTACAGGCACATAATACATGTGTGTTCCCTTCCCTTTCCCCTCCTCTTCTCTGTCTTTAGAGTCCTTTAGCTAAAAGCTGGATTACCATTTTCTGGAGTGCTGTAGAGGATATAAATTTTCAATTATTGCCTGGGATAGGCAATCTTTTCTAACTCTGAGATCCTATGAGTCTGTGAATATTCTGTGTAGAAGAGAGAAATAATAAAGCACCAGAGCATCAGATTATGTAATATAGGTCTAGCATTTTAAACATCTTTATACATTAGTATAATTTTTACTTGGTCTTCATCCCCCTATTTGCAAATTATTGCATAAACGGGGAGTGAGGCACTGTGGTACAGTGGAAAGAATACTGACTCCAGAATAAGAAGACAAGGATTCAAATCTTTCCTATGACATTTGAGTGACTTTGGACAAATCACTTAACCTCCCTGAGCTTTAATTTGCACATGTATAAAATGGGAAAGTGGGGTAGAGGGGGTAGCCATGGTCCTACCACGAGTCTTGGGCATCCTCTCTCTCTCTCTCTCTCTGTCTGTCTGTCTGTCTGTCTGTCTCTCACTTATTTTTGTTTGGATAGATTGTTTTGCAGAGGTTGGTATTACTATATTCACAGTAGGGGAATTTTGGTAAAGAAAACATATGGGTAGTCACATGCTATGTGATATAAACCTTAGAAAAAAAAATCTAACCCAATTTTCTTGTTTTCAAAATCCATACACTCAGAGCAGATTGTCCCTAAAGAATAGATATTAACAAATAACATCTTAACATAAGAAAAGATGTCCAGAGAAGAGCCAGTTCATTTCCCTCTTTCTCTGCAGAACCTCAGTCAACCCATCCCAGACTAATGGGTTTCTTCCCTTTTTGATGACTCCAAAACAAAGAGATTCTATAGCTTTTCTCTGTCACCTCTACTACAGTCAAGAAACCTGGCCAAAGCTGATGTTCATAAAGCTTTCAATCTATTCATCAGAATGTTATGAAGCCCTCATAGCAAGCAACTCTAAACTATCCTCCAAGAGGGTTCTTTCATGAAGGTGCACTGGACACATACCAACCAATTTGAGGTGAATTTAATAAAGACAAGTCTGATAACTCTCTTATGCTAGGATATCTTGAGTATAGATGGATAAACATTGGTTATATACCACATTCCTGGTTAACCTACTGGCAACCATAGAAGAAGCAGCCTTGAATGAATGACATTCCCACTCTTAAACTTGGGGTATATTCAGTTCCTTGATGTATACTTCTCTGAAAAGCTGTAATAGGTGAGAGATATTCCCAAACCTCACTTTGCAAAACAGAAATGAATTCTCTGACCATCAACATTTGCTAATGATTAGTTGATCATTTCTAAAGTTCTTCTGCTTCAGGCGCAGGCCCATTTTGCATACTTTTCTGCCTCCTCATACCAAAGTCATTGATTTCAGTGTGACACCATAGTAGTGGTATGATGCAAATAAGTCTGCCTTTCTCTTCCTCCTTCACAGAGAAGACATGGGTTAGGGGAAGTTCTGAAGTCAATGGTAAATTATGAATGATGGTTTTGTATCTGCAGGTTTGGGTTTACCCCTGTGGTTCCTCATGTGGCTCATCATATCTCACCACTCCCTACTGCTTTGGTTCCTCCTCCTCTCACCTATTAGAGTCTGCTAATTCATCTCAGAATCTCAGAGGTGGGAAGGGCTTCTTTCTTCTCTTCACGCTCCTTTTCTATGGTACTGAGGTACCCAGGGATCTTTGTGAGTGCTTTTTATGTCCTATGCCTCTAAAGAGTGCTAAATTGGGTCGGATGTGTGGGATTAAGCTCACCTCATAAAATTTGCTTGAGAAAATCTCAGATCCATTAATGCTTCATAAAAATTTTACAAGGTTTCTGCTAAAGGAAGGAAAACAAACAGAGGTGGTGTCGGCATCTAGGCGCTCTTTAAATCAAACATTCTCTCTCTAATGCATTTTTTTTATGGTTCCAATCAGAAAAGCAATCAAGCATGAAGCCTGCGGCTTCCTCCACTTCCATTCCTAGAGCAAAATGTCCAGGATCCTAAAGCAGTTCAAACAAAGTCAGATGAACTCTGCTATTGCTATAAGAAGCGCATGGGAGAATTCCGGGCTCTCAAAAAAATACAGTAACTGTATTAAGTGTTCCCTCTTCCCAAATGATTAAGAAAGGAGGTCAAAGTGATGAAGAAATTACCCCATTCTAGAGGAGTTTTTTATTTTGACAGTTGATACTGGAACAAAAATACTCGAAGTTAGGTGACAGCACAAGCAGATACCTTAAGAGGGTTTCAGCACTGGGAAAAGTGGGTTAAAGAGGTTTTTTTTACATAATAGTATATAGGTGAGATTCTTTGCCAAGTCTTCATTTTATAAAAGTGGTGTTCACTGAATGAAGATGGTAGGGAGCTCGGGATCTTGGATAATCAATTTCTCAACAAGTTGCCTACCCTGTGCCAAGAACTACAAGAAGTACTGATAAACAAGCAAAATTTGAAGCCACTGCTCATCCCTCTTCTGACCTTCTGTTATTCTTTCCTTCTATCCCTCCTTCCTTCATTGAGACCCCATTCTGTTTAATTCATCATCAAGAGTGTATAATGTACATACTATGCACAAGGTTTGAGAGGCATTCTACCTCTAGTGGCCAGTCAGGAATTTAAATCTCATTTATGATATCCACTATCTGTGTGACTCTGGGTAAAACATGTAACCTATATGCACTTAAAGCAATATTGTAAGACTGATCAGCCATGTTCCAGATTGAGTTGCAATCTGAGTCAATTGGGGAGGTTGGGGGGAAGTAGCTTCCTTCAGCAGATGAGCTCTGCACCAATAAATAATCACAGATACCTCAGTGTTCATATATGTGAAGGCCATTGTATTAGGTGTTTTAGTACAAACAGATACTGGGCAACCAATGTTTATAACTAGCTTCATTGATTGAGGTGGGGGGAGGGGAGGGAGGAGGGGAAGGTAGGAGGTTGATTTGAGACACAAGGCTGAAGCGGGTCTTTCCTTTTGCTTTTCATTAAGCTAGTGATCGGTGGGATATAGGTCCTGGAGTAGGAAAGTAAGTTATGGGGGAATAGAATGGAATACCTAAAAGATGAATGGGATCGCAGAAGCACTGAAGAAAAGGGGATGTCTTTCTTCATCAGACTCTCTCAAATCACATAGACAGAAGATTTTAAGAGGAATTAGTGCTGAACAGCAGCCCAATGGATGGGAACCTCTTCTCTCATGGCTCCATCAAGGAGATGGGCATCTCTGCTCAAGAGAACCGAAGGTTTAGGTTCAGTGCACAAAGGTAACGATAATGATCTCTCAACCTACTCTGGGAGAGTGTGTATCCTAGAACAAGGGGTGGAGTGTGTTGTTAAGCAAAATTGTCTCATTCGCATGGCTTTTGAGTGGAAGTACTTTCAGCTGTTAAGTGCTAAGCCCCAGGCCCAGGGCCCTGTCAGGTGTGAAACCTGTGTGGGTGTGGATTGGT
>CM053622.1:674609707-674620485 GCA_028646595.1 Phalanger gymnotis
ATACATGATTATATTTGAGATCATAAATTCGGCCTTCCTACTACAGAGTGTCACTTTGTTAAGAAAAATTTTCCCCAAATATCAGAATAAGCTTTTTATCATTCTGCGTGTTTCCCCCATAAGAACAAAAACAAAACACACAAGCACACAAAACAACAACAACAGAGCATCTTTTTGTTTTTTATTGTGGACTTTCAATCTTATATAAGCTTTTATGCTGTTAGGGCAACTAGATAGAACAGCAGATAGAACACTGGGCCAGGAGTCAAGAAGATCTGAGTTAAAATCTAGCCTCGGACATTTACTAGTTGCATCACCCTGGGTAAGTCGCTTAACCTTTATTTGCCCCAGTTTCTTCATCTGTAAAATGGGGGTAATAATAACAGCTATTTCCTAGGGTTGTTGTGAGGATCAAACAAGATAATAATATAAAGTGCTCGGCTGTGCTGGCACATAGTAAAATTTATATAAATGTTAGCTTTTCTTCTAATGATGATGATGATGATGTGTCTCTCATTAGAATATAAGCTCCTTGAGGGTAGTTTTTTTTTTCATTTTTGTCTCTGGGTTTCTAACACTTAGGATTGTGCCTGACACATACTAAGTCCTTAAATATGTCAATTGATTGATTGGTTGGTTTATGAGGTCATTTTAGTACAACAGAATGGGGATATCTCAGTTTTCATCTGGCTGTTCTCACCATTTAAGTGTTTTATAGTGGAGAAGAAACAGACCAAAGGGGGAAAAGTAAAATTAGCACCTGCAAACCTCATTCCAGTTCCACTTGCAGGCTTTAGCCTGACCTCTCTAGTGCCAGCTAATGTATGTCTGTGGCATTTGCAAAGAGATTTGTTCTAAAGAAAATCAATGGCAGACTCTGAGACACCAGGTATCAGACATCTCAGAGACTCTGGCTTCCCCTTTTGGCCCGGGGTGTTCTCAAGTACGGAGAAAGAAAGAGAGAGAGAGAGAGAGAGAGAGAGAGAGAGAGAGAGAGAGAGAGAGAAAGAGAGAGAGAGGAGAAAGGAAATGCATTCACTCAGCCTCTGACCCATATGTTTCCTAAATAATTCAGCACAATAAAGATGCTGATATTTTAAGAATAGTCTGTAGGTGTTGCCCTGCCCCAGAACTCTTAGAGGTCCCAGAGTGGCTCTCTGGTCATTCTATGCTCATATTTAAAAATAGATAAATAAGAGTATAGAACTTATATTTAGGAAGTAATGGATTTTGGGGGACAAACAATTGCCCAGTCTGACCAACTGGGCCAGACCTTTTATTTCTACAGGATCCCATTAGCATTGGAGGTACAGGTACCCTACCCAATGCTAATAACTAGCTTCATTGGGTGAGGCTGGGGTAGTAGGAGGGCAGAAGGCTGATTTGAGACACAAGAATGAAGTGGCTCATTCCTTTTTCATTTCATTAAGCTAGTGATTGGTGGGATACAGACCTTGGAGTAGGAATATAAGTTATGGAGGGGACAGAAAGCAATACCTAGAAGATGAATGAGATTACAAAAGTTCTGAAGGAAAGGGGATGCTTTTTCATCAGACTCTCTCAAATCATACAGACAAAAGATTTAAGAGGAATTAGTCCTGAACAGCAACCTGATGGATGGGAATAATTATGGAACCAGAACTGGGCCTGAACATAGCATTTTTTTTGCTTTATGGATGGAAAGCAACTAAATTGGTCAGGTCCCTCACAGAACATTCACCTTAGAAGTCGTCAATTCCAACTTTCTCATTTTACAAACAGGGAAACTGAGGCCTGGAATGGTTAAGCAATTTTCTCCTGACTTCGAGTCCAGGACTCTATCCATTGTGTTTCAGGAATTCTCTTCTCCAGTCACAAATTTCATGAAGGGAAAGAGAATGGCTATTGGCCATCTTGTCAGCAACTCATACATGGATGAATTCTTGCCTTTCTTAGTGGAACCTCTAGTTAGGTGTAATTGTCTAATAACAGAAATCCACAGTTCTACTTAAATGTAGGATTTGTGAGAACTTAGATATTTCCCTAGTAAATGATCTCTCAAGTCTCTTTGAGCTCGAAATTCCAGGAACCAAACACACCAGGCAGTGTCATGGTAGTACTATTTGGAGCAAGGTGCTATGTGAACCACAGGGAGGAGGAGAGCTGGCCTTGAATGGACAAAAACTTGGCTAAACCATGCACAGAGGAAAGTCAGCTGTCTTAAGTCCATTATGGACCTCAAGAGATGTCAAACTGAAGTTCTGACCTCTGACAACTCTTGCATCTTCCAAAGGTTCTCTCTTTTCCCCTATAACCCAAAAGGTACATAGGGCCACCAATGGGGGAAAGAGAAAGGGTGGGGCCAGCATTTAGGGAATACACACAGTTCTGGACACAGCCATTAATACTCTGCTGGTGCTTAACCCTTACTCCAAGAGTGACCTTTAGCTATTGCCACAAACTCTGGGGAAACACTTACCAAAACTTATTGGACTAAATGCCCTGAAATCTCTACCACCCAGTCCCCTACTTCACTTTACTTAGAAAGAGACAACGTCAAGGTCAGGAATATACTTGCTTGGGTGTCCTACCCACCATCAACTCTGTGTTCTGAGGTCTTTGCTATATAGCTCCTAAAACTCACCTATCTCCTTCAGGCATTTAAGCCCAGTGCTAGGTGGTTTAATGGATAGAGTGACTGACTTGAAGTTAGGAAGACTCACCTTCCTGAGTTCAAATCTGGCCTCAGACATTTACTAGCTGTGTGACCCTGGCCAAGTCACTTAACCCAGTTTGTCTCAGTTTCCTCATTTGTAAAATGAGCTGAAGGAGGAAATGGCAAACACTCCAGTATCTCTGTGAAGAAAACCCCAAAAGGGGTCACAAAAACCACAATGACAGAACCATAAATGCTACTTATGTTACCTTATGCAAATAACATGCTCTATAACCTCGTTCTAGCCCCATTGTTATTGTTCAGTCATTTCAGTCATGTCTGACTCTTCATGGGTTTTCTTGTCAAAGACACTGGAGTGCTTTAGCATTTCCTCCTCCAACCCATTGTACAGATAAGGAAACTGAGGCAAACAGGCTTAAGTGACTTGCCCAAGGTCACACAGCTAGGACGTGTCTAAACCAGATGTGAACTCAGGAAGATGAGTCTTCCTCACTGCAGTCCCTATGTTCTATCCACCTTGCCACCTAGCAGCCCGTTCTAGCACCAGCTGTGTGCTGTACCTGAGACAATACTCAGAACTGTGAGACAACCTGTCAAGCACACTATTCTAGAAAGTCCCTATCTTAAATAGCTCTTCTCTTAGCACACTTAATTTTTTTTTTCTGTGGGGTAGAGGTGGAGGTAGTGTGTGTAAAGGAGGAGTCTTTTAAAGATGCTAATTCATCTTTCCCCTCTGATCTGACTTATTTAATCACAAACTGCCAGAGAGAGGAGAAGCAGTCTTCACAGTTTGAGTTATATCACCAGAGTCAATATGTGTTGCATCTGAGTGTTGGAGAGTGACATTCTTCATCTTTAAAGAATTTCTTCCCTACTCTGATTCTGCTCCCAAGTCATCCAGATGCTATTGTTTCTTTATTTTATTTCTTTATTCCTTCTCTTTTTCCTTCTCACTCTGGAGCCCATCTCTTCCTCTTCTGTCCCTTGGATCACTCATCTTACTAGAATCCACCTTCTTTATTGACCTCTAGTCAATGCATTTTTTAAAAATTCTCTCCTCCTTCTTATTTCTTTTATATCCAAATTTCTGACTACTGCTTCAGCAAGAACATTTGTGGGTAGTCTTGAACATGTGCCCCTGACCCTGAGCCTCAAGCCTCAGCCACTCCTTAGCATTGTTTATCTACAAACTCATTCATCCACAGAAATTTATTAAGCACCTACTATGTGCCAGGCACTGGGCTAAATGCTAGAAATACAATAAAACAAATCAGGCCATGCCTTCAAGGAGCTAATATTCTATTGAGAAAGGAGAAGGGAAAAGACAGCAGGTACCTCAAAAAACAAATTTAAGAAACATATCTATCCATATATAAATGTATATGTGTATGCACACACACACACACACACACACACACACACACACAGAGACACACACAAATATAAAGTACTATTGAGGGTGAAAGGAAGATGGTAACAACTGCTCTGGTGATCTTCCTGCAAGTAATTCCACTTCGCCCTCAGCCTCTAATTATACATTCCAGCTCCTGCACTGGCATTCTGTGCTTCCGATTAGTGAGAGTTTACCATATCTATAGCTAAGTGGCACAGTAAATATATTGCTAGACCTGTAGTTAGGAAGACCTGAGTTCAAATCCAGACTCAGACACTTTGCTGTATGACCCTGCACAAGTCATTTAACCTCTCTCTTCTTCAGTTTATTCATCCGAAAGATGGAGATAACAAAAGCACCTGCCTTGTAGGGCTGTTGCAAAGATCCAATGTGATCATACTTATAAAGCACTTTGTAGGCCATCAAGCATTAAATCAATCTTAGCTATTACCATTGTCTAGCAGGTCCCAAGCCTACCACAGGGAGCTCTGGCCATCTTCCCATCACACCATTACACAGGGCTCCTTTCTGCCCTCTCCCCCAATCAAATCAGCACGAATATTCCTAGAAAAGACAGGCTGAACAATTGCCTAGAACTTCATTCACTATCCCTGTAACTTCCCAGACCAAAGTATCCTTCCCTAATTATGATCCTTGGCTACAATTCCCATATATGTATATACATATATATGTGCATATATATGTATGTAAATATATATATATGTATATAGTCTTCCTCTCTTAAAATGTAAGCTTCTTGAGGGCAAGAACTTTGCTTTGTATTCTCAGCACTCAGTACGATGCATAACACGCAGAACTTAAAAAGTTTTTTCATTCATTCAGTCATTCATCTGTTCATTCATTCATTCATTCATTCATTTATATGACAATATCCAGCAGACGAGGACACAGGATATAAGCAATTCAGAAACATTGTTCAGGATACTAGAGGGCCAATGAATGGCTGCTTCCTGAGACAAAAGAAACAATATTCACACCTTTCCAACAGTATGAATTTACTTTATTCATATTCTTCTATAGAACACAAGTGGAATGGAATCATATAATACGGTCATCTCCATGACCACTTAGTACAATTAAATCCATTTTCCACATAAGAGAACTTTGAAGTTAAAACGACTCGCTAGGAATAAAACAAAACTAGGTTGCCTGGCTTCCTAGTCAAGGCTTTTATGCAGGGACTTGATAAATGCACGGATGACATAGTAGATGCAAGTCAAAATATCTTGTTTTACATTCAACTTAAAGGTTCCTCTTTCTTGGCTTTGCATGAGATAAATGTCTTCACACTTGGTGCTGCTATGAGTTTAGGGTTGGGAAGGGAGGTGGGGATTGAGCGTGGAATTGTCACAGCCAGAGAGTTTTATCACTCAGCCCTAGATGTCAGGTAAACCTTCGCCAGGCCCATTTCATTGTTTCAAGATCCTCATTCATTGGGCCAGGTTAATAGGGTAGAGAGGGAGCATCTGCTTACGAGAAGGCTATCGAGTAAAAGGCAGTAATACAGTCTCCAAACCAGCTTTTCATAGGCTCTTACTTATTATTTAATTTGGCTGCAGCGTATGGAATTAGGCTAATGACTGTTAAGTGGCTAAGGCACAAATACCGTCCATCTGCCGAGAAGGCTTCAGGCCATTGTCTGTTCCAAAGGCTAAGGAAAAAGGATGAGTGAAACATCCTGTTAGGCTGAGAGCCTCATCAAATGGCTTTCTAATCCTCCCCTGCTCTTATTTCTTTCAACCCAGGTGCTTTTGCTGGTGTCATATTAAGAACTCAAAAGAAGAGCCTAGATTTGGGGTCCATTATACAACTAAAAAAATGGGCTATTATTGCCTGACCCCTGTATTAAGGTTTCTGACATGGAAGAAAATCCGGTCTTCAGGCCCCGATTGTATTATCTGGGGCTGAGTTGGGCAATGGTCAGACATGGGGAGAGAGGAGGCCTAAAAGGGAAGGAAAAGTGAGGAGACAAAGGATTGGTGGAAGCTACCATTAGGAAATGGGAGTGAGCCAAGGTGCATTTTTTATCACACAGATGGGGTTGGAGGAATAGGGGAATGGCACTGGCCAATAGACACCTGAAGATTATCTGCAAGGCTAGATTATACCCTGTCCTTGCAATGGTGTCTTATCCCTGAGAAGCCTACATAAAAATGAGCATACAAGTCAACTTGCCTTAATATGAGGAACGCTACACCTTCAAAAAGACACAGCCCGGAGACCAGGCGAATATAAGATTTCAGCTGAGGCAGGATGAGAGCAACAGCAATCATGATAAAAGTAGCCCCTTAAATTTGGGAGATGCTTTACAGTCAGGAGGCACTTTCATATCCATTATCTCATCCGATCCTCACCAGAAGGAGGTAGCATGGATGTTATTACCCCCCTTTTGCAGATGAAACCTAGAAAGGTTAAGTTTCTTTCTCAAGTTTATATAGCTAATCAGAGGCAAAGCAAATATGCTAACCCAGTCCTTTCTGACTCCAAGTCCAAGGAACTGGAAAAATGACTAACTCACTAAGGGATGGACTAGACTAGACCTAGTAAGCATTTAAAGGATGGCCTTTGAGATCCCTTTCATGTCATCATCAAACATTTATTAAGCACCTACCAGTCACTGCAATAAACACTGATGATAAAAAAAAAGACAAAAAAAAGTCTGTCCTCAGGAAGTCCACAGCCTAATGAGGGAGAAAACATGCAAATAATTATGTACATCCAAGAGAGATATAGGATAAATTGGACATAGTCTCAGGGAGAATAAACTAACATTAAGGAAGATGAGGAAAGGCTTCTTGCAGAAGGTAAGCTTTTATGATTTGGGGAGTCTAAGCTAGTCAAGATTTCCCCTTTGTTTAGGGAGATTCTTCTACCCTGGGATTCTACTGCACTGCTCTAAATTTGGTTTCTTTCTCAAGGGGAGGGGAGGGGAGTGACAGAGGAGAGATGATGGCAGAGTATAAGCCTAGGAAAGGTGAGCTGGAGGTAATCATTTCGGTTCAAACATTCGTTCCCTCAGTTACCTCAAGACAACAATAAGAAAAGTCAGAAACTACCAGAGCTGCACTTCCTGCCTTGTCAAATGAGAA
This sequence comes from Phalanger gymnotis, assembly GCA_028646595.1. NCBI lineage: Eukaryota > Metazoa > Chordata > Mammalia > Diprotodontia > Phalangeridae > Phalanger > Phalanger gymnotis. The sequence goes on from CM053622.1 coordinate 674,616,867, forward strand.
TCTCTCCCTTACGGGAATGAAAGTGTTTTGGTAAATGAAAAGGACTAAGTCCTGTGGGTTTCCAAATATGATTTACCATATAATGAGAATGATTGTTACTGTCATTTTGTATGCCTTGAATTAATATAGCATTCATTATTAGAAGGCCTCAAAGTGCTTTACATACATCATTTATCACTTTACCAGACAGGTGAGGCCAAACTCATACTCCCTGGGGTACCAAAATGCCAAGCCCTAACCTAAGTTCACTAAGCAAATCAGCTGGAATCCAGTGTCAGGGTCTGCAGCCTCATAGATTTTATTCGTTCCCTCTGGTTCCCAACTTGTTGATTCTAACAGTTGACTCTAGAGGATAAAAACACTGATAGCTCAGATTCCAGTCCAGCGAGACCCTGACTTGCTGTGCTGCTGTGGGATCTGGCAAAAACAGAGGCTAACACCACATGTGAAAATCAGCAGGCCATGCTAGGACCAGATGGGACAGGCAAGTGTTTAAGGGAGTCTTTGTGTAAGAGGGAGGGTCATTACTGCCCTTGATCAGAAGGAAAAAAGTCACTTTTCCACCAGATCTGCATGTGCCCAGAGGCAGGAGGGAACCAAAAGGACAGAAAGGCTGCTAGCTTCCTGAGAGGCCACCTTCCTCACAAAAGTGGGCATGGTGGGGAGGGAGGGCCTATTATGGAATGATGCAAGCTGTTCTCATATTGAGTGAGGAGCAAAGATGTAGGGCCTGAAAGAAAGCCCTGGAGGAGGAAAGGAGGAAGAGCCTTATGTAACTATAAAAAGGAACTGAAAGGCAGGGTAAATAATGACCTGGGACCAAATGCTGAATTAAGCCTTGTCTTCTCTTTCCCTGAGCAGTGACCTCAACTCGGATGAGAAGAGTAAGAAAAAAGAAAGAGCCTACACTTGAGCATGAAGCTCTGCACACCCACAACTCTTGCTTTGGTAAACTGAACAACTGAAAGGTAAAGAAGACGGCCCAAGTGTACTACCCATTGAGTTATCCCAGAGGAGTAAGGTGGCTATTTCTTCTCTCTATCAGAAGATGAATAAAGACTGTTTTATGCCTAAGACTTCTCGGAAATCTGCAATTATATGAAGAGGCAGCAAACAGTAATAAAAAGAATCTTGGATGTGGAATCAGACGTCTTGGATTCTAGTTCTTCTCTGTTACCAACTAGCTGGGTGAGTCTGGGCAAATAATTTGTCCCAGTCTCTCTGTATGATCAGTAGGTTGGAGGAGGTGATCACTAACTTCAGAATTTTATAGATTTTTAAAAATTAAGCATGCCGTTTAAAACAAACCAAAAACTACGGCCATACTGGAGTTAGATGGCACAGTGGATAGAAGCCAGACCTGGAGTCAGGAAGACTCATCTTCCTAAGTTCGGATCTGACCTCAGACACTAGCTGTATGATCCTGGGCAGACACTGTTTGCCTCAGTTTCCTCATCTATAAAATGAGCTGGAGAAAGAAATGGCAAACCACTCCAGTATCTTTGCCAAGAAAGCCCCATAAGGGGTCACAGAGTCAGATGCAACTTGACTGGACAACCCTGTAGATGCTAAGAATAAAAGTTATCGAAACATTTCTTTATTTAGAATATAAGCTCCTTACAAACAGGTGTCACTCTATTCATTGTCTTGCTCTCCGTAATGCCTAAGTACGTAGTAGGTGCCTAATAAGTATTTATTGGATGTTTAATTTTTCACAGATCTCCCGAAAAGTCTCCCAGAGTACGTGAATGTGCTGTTTCCTAGGGTATGTTTATAGTACCTCTCTGGATGATTTATCTTTCCCTTTACTTTATTCCTTGGCTCCCTCTCCTCCTCTCTGTGGCCTGAATCTCACTAGAAGTATCTGAGCTATATCTATCTTCCTGTGCTGTTGCTATCTCCAGTTCATTAGCTGTATACAAAGTATATGCGTTCAATCAATCACCCCACCTTCTGTTAGTGACCATGTAGGGAATATAAATAGCAGACTGTACTTGGAGACGCTTAATAGGCAAGATTGCTTATCACTGGCAGAAAGAGATTTGCCCAGCACAATCTATTCATTTTAATACTTCTGTCGGTATATACATATTTCAGGGTGCAGAGCTTAAACTTGTAAAGTACAGGAGGATTTCAGGGACTGGTCATTGTGTAGTTCTGAGACTATTAAATTAACAATAAGTGCAGTAAATAGCACATGCTATGCATACTCAACTTGCAGCTAATAACACACTGGTTTTAAAGATAATGTATTAGTTTAAAGATAGCTAAGCCACCTGATTATTTTTTATATTTTAAAGTTATATAGGAGTCCTAAAACATTTTTAGGTTTTTTTTTTTTTGGATTTTAGCTTGATGTTTTGCTGCTGTGGACAGGAAGTCAGGAAGACTTATCTTCATGAGTTCAAATCCAGCCTCGACATTTACTTGCTGTGTGTGACCCTGGGCAAGTCACTTAACCCTGTTTGCCTCAGTTTCCTCATCTGTAAAATGAGCTGGAGAAGGAAATGGCAAACTATTCCAATATATCTGCTAAGAAACCCCCAACTGTGGTCACAATGAGTAGAATACAACTGAAAATGACTAAACAACAACAACAGCAATGTCCCTTCCAGCTCTAAATACTATGGTTCTGTGAAATAGATGAATGTTAAAGGCTTATAGCTATGTTCCTCACCTTCAACTCATTACTTAAAGGGAGCACAGAGAAGGTAATAAAAGAAACCGTGGTTCACCAGGCCAGTTCAGGTCACTTCCTCTTTGGTACTGTAGAGCCATACATATTTAGCTGCATCTACCCTGATGTGAGAGGGAGCACAGTGCTCACCCCTCCCACCTCCCATTCTACTTAAAAACACACTGAGTGTCCCAGGAGTTACATGTGACTCTTGACTTCAAGAACCAACTCAAATGCCATTTATTTCATGATGGTTTTTTCTGATACTAACCTCTCTGGGCTTCAGTTTCTTCATCTGAATTATGAAGGGTTTAGACTAGATCATTTCTAAAATCCCTTTCAGCTCTGAAATTCAATATTTATAAGAATCACTAATTATATATATGCATATGTGTGTATATATATAAAATATGTAATATATGTTTTATATATATATATGTATATGTGTATATGTGTATATTTACCACTTTGGACTCTGCCTGCAACTCTCTACCTCTTTATTATACGCTCACTATGTCTAGCTTTATATAACAGTTACTTGCCTATATGCCATAGCTCATTCCAATCTCCAATTTGATTTTAAGTTCCTAGGGGGCAGACACTATACCTTTTTATACATTTTAATAAGGAAAAATAATTGAACTAAGACCCAGAAGGTCTGTGTACTACTTCTGGCCCCACCACCTAATAACTTTGCAATGTTGAGCTAGTTATATAAACTTCTATTAATATTTCTATCTCCTATGCCAAGTATAGTGGGCTGCACATTTTTAGTGCTTAATAAATTGTTTCTGGAATTGCTGTTGAAAATGTGGCAGAGGGATTTCCTTCCTCACCTTCTATGGAAGGATTTTGTGATTTTTCTTTTCATAAATTATTTAGCTCACATTTGTTTGAAAGGAAAATTTCCGTGGACTTATATTTACCTTACCTTATACTATT
>CM053622.1:674630712-674652235 GCA_028646595.1 Phalanger gymnotis
GGAAGGAAGGAAGGAAGGAAGGAAGGAAGGAAGGAAGGAAGGAAGGAAGGACGAAAGAAAAGGAAAATCCAGCATCAGTTCCTTCTCTGGAGGTGGATAGTCTACTTCATCACGAGTTTCTTTGGGGATTGTTTTGGATCATGGCATTGCTAAGAATAGCTAAGTCATTCACAGTTCTTCATCGTACAATATGGCTGTTATTTTGTACAACATTCTCCTGGTTCTGCTCACTTTACTTTGCACCAATTCATATAGATCTTTTTGGATTTTTCTGAAAAGGCACTATAAACCTGTCCTCCTTTTCCACTGCATCCTCTGAGAATCTTTCTGTGTTAGGTTACAGTGCAGAGATCACTGAATTTAGAATCAGGGAAGTGGAGTTCAAATCTTTTCTGGGCCTCAGTTTCCTCAGAAGTAAAATGAAAGAATGAGATTAAATGACCCCTCTCAATATCCATTCTGGGACAGCTAAGTGGCACAGTGGATAGAGTGCAGGGCTTGAAGTCAGGAAGACTCATCTCCCTAAATTCAAATCTGACTTCAAACATTAGCTGTGTGTCCGGGGGACAAGTCTCTTCACCCTGTTGGCCTCAGTTTCCTCATCTGTAAAAATGCGCTGGAGAAGGAAATGGCAAACCATTCCAATATCTTTGCCAAGGAAACTGAAAGGAGTCACAAAAGGATGGACACGACTAAGAATGATTGAACAACAACAAAAACATCCCTTATAGCTATAAACCTATGGTCTTAGGATTGATCCTAGACTTTTTCTCATAATCTTTCCATATCCTATTTTCCACTGAAATTCAGCTTTCTTCTTCTGTAGTCATCACAATCTTTGGCACCCTCTCCAAGGCTAGCTGCTCCTCTCCTGTAAACAAAAGGAGCCCCCACTTCCAGTTTCAGACCCTCTCCTTAAGGGCTCAGCAGTCTTTATGCCTCCTTTTAAATAATAAAAAATAGCTATCAGTATATAGACGTTTAGGCTTGCAAAACACTTTACATAGGTTATTCCATTTGATCCTCCCTTTCTATGAGAGCTATGAAGTAGGTGCTATTGTCATCCCCATTTTTCAGATGAGGAAACTGAGGCATGTGGCTATTAAATGACTTGCCCAAGGGTCACAGCTAGTATCTGAGGAAGAATCTACACTCAGGTCTTCCTGACTCTACGTCCCATAGTCTCTACACAGTGCTATCTAACTGCTTTCTTTTTAGATCCCCACTTCTATGATCTATGAAACTCCAGGTCACTCTCCTCAATAAACTCGGTACCGAGCTAACAGGTTTTTTCATCTATCGTAATCCCTGCCCCTTTCCAACACTCTGCTCTCCCAATTTCTTAGGCTCCTCCATTCTCACAACCTCTTTTTCCAATCTACCTCTACCTTACAAAGGAGTAGTCGGGCAGTAGAATACACAGGGTTTGTTGGTGAGCATGCTGACCATTTTTGTATAGCCGGTGAGCTAAGAAATTTTTTACATTTTTAAATACATTAAACTTTATCTTAAAATGTAAAAATCATTCTTAACTCTAGAGCCAGGCAAAGGCCCAAATCTAACCCAGGGGCTTCAGAAGTTCACCAGCCCCTGCCTTAGTCAAACAGACGATCTCCGATTCTCCCCATCACCTTCATCCCCTCCCTACCTTCTGACCAACTAAATCTGTCCCAGGAACGCAATAATTTGTAGTTGTGACTCTGACAACCAGGAGAGTGAATTGTCTTAAAATCAAACAGCACAAGGAAGACCTGGGAATATTTGGAGCACAGAAGAGAACACTGAGGAAGCATGTGATAACTAATTTTGACAGGTACTTGATGAGTTATAATATGAAAAAGGAATAATATTTGTAGGGGGTTTTTTGGTCACAGAAAGCAGAACTAGGATCAATAGGAGATGTTTCAAAAACACGGTCAAGCTCAATGTTAGGAAAGACTCCATAACAATCAGAAGTAAGGGGAATGGGATGCCTCAGAAGGTAGTGGGTTTCTCTCTAGAGGTATTCGAGCAATAGCCAGAAGGCTGCTTGTTGGTTGAGTTGAAGTGAAGATCTCTTCTGGCTATGAGTCACACTAGGTGGTCATTAAGATCCCTTTCATCTGTGAGATTCTGTGATTTGGTGGCCTTTTCAATTTCTAGCTTGGCAGTGTATTATCTCCCTTAAACCTGATTAACGTAAGAAATAGTGAGATTCTGACCCCAAAGACCTAGAATTATTTAGAACTGTTGGGGGGACAGTAACTTACTTTCAGTGCTTTAAGGATCTATGACAGGCTTGTACAGGTGTCATCTGCACTGATAGAGTAGGTTTGCTACAGACGAATAAGGTCTTTGAGATTTGCTGTGGCTAAAGCGCCCATAACCTTTGTGGATGATCTGGCTACAGACCTCCCCAAATTTCATGAGATTTATCCTCAGGCAGCAATACAAAGACTTCCGATGGGCCTTTCCGTCTTGGTAGTACCAGCTAGTTCTATTACAGACAGGGAGAGTCCAGAGTCCCCTCTCTCTACCATGAGGAGAGATCAAAGAAGGACTTGCATAAGTGTGAGTCTGTAAAGTCTCTAGGCCCTTTGTTATTAAATAACAACCATGTGTGGCCTAAGTTAATTGGATGGCAGGTACTCACTCTGCACAGACATACAGGAAGTATTGTGGTATAATGGAAAATACTCTGCATCTGGAATCAGGGAACTGGTATTCAAATCTTGGCTCTGCTATATATTACCCCTGTGACCCCGCTCAAATCACTACAACTCACTGGGCCTCAGTTCTTTATCTATAAAATGATGGAGTTCAGATAGATGTCCTCTACCACCATGAAGTTAGTAGCCAATAATAAAACTTTTATTTTTTTAATTGCAGCTTCTAGTTCAGCACATTTTACATTGATTGTACACGTGGGATTTTATTATTTGTAATACACAAGGGGCAACAACAGTAAACACAGACCTTCCCACTCCAGCACTGTAAACTTTAAAATATTTATCCAACTATTTACATCAATTACCGTCTTTACTTATTTTATCTTCTCTAAGCCCTCTCTCCTCACTTCCCCTGGAATTACACACATGGGAAATGGATAGCATTTTGCTACTATTTAAAAGTTCCATTATATTATTTATTAGTGGAACACTACTGTAGTTGTAAGTAGCCCTTTATATGAGGTCAGGAATAAAAATAAAGAGAGAATATCAAGGGCAGTATCTGGACAGGGGCTCAGGATGAGGATTTAATGCAGAGAGGAAAGATTCTTGAAGGCTTCTCGGTGCCTTTTTCAGAATAGCATCATCGACAAAATGAGGCAAAAAGTGTGGGAGATATTCTTAGAGGTGAAATGGCCTGAATACAAACTTTCAACAAAAATGTCGTTTTCACTATACTCAGTCTTCTTTAGGTCAGCTTCTGTTAAGCTTGTCAGAGAAAGGGTGAAGTACGAAGGCGGAAGTCAATTTGTCACAAGGGTCTAATTAAAGGTCTGTTTCTGATCAAACCTTTGCTTCCAGTCCCATCTCCCGTATGGTACCATTTTCTGTCAATCAACCAGCTCTCCACAATGTATACATAAGGAGGTGGAAAAATAGATCAAGGGCTGCCAAGTGTTTTCCAAAAACACTACCTCTCCCTTCCACAGATAGTGGGACTCTCTCTTCCTCTGTATCTTTGAAAGGCAGCAAAAATAAGTTAATAACAAAACTTATTTTGAAGGCAGAAAACCACCACAAAGTAGCTTACAAGAATCAGGCGTCTGTGTGAGAAAAAAACAGGGTAGCAAAAACCAGATTTCATGCCAGGAGCAAGAAGGCACTAAGTAGTTTCATGCCAGGCAATTTGTGACAGGCTTCCCTATTACTCCTCATAAATGCTGACCAACACTTGTCTCAGTTTTCGCCAAGGGCTCTTACTCAGAGAACCCAGAAGACAAAGAAAATTGACTGCCCACAACTTCTGAGACCCAGTTCTTTCTCTGCCCCTGAGGCTCTTTGCTGAACAGCCTCTACAAAGTTTAATTCACACCCACTACCTCCTACCCCCTTGCCATAGTTGAAAAATTGGGCAGATCACAATGAATGGCACATTATATGAATGTGTTCAATGAGAATAGGAAGCCATTTGAAGAAAAAGAGGCAACTCATTTGTAGTATATATAAGGGACTTCCTGACAATGGTCATATGTCATCTAATTAGTTCTATGAAAACAGGACTTACAGGTGAAATGACATTAATTCCATTGACACAGAGCTAACGAGAATAGAGCTGAAGCCAGTGGGAGAGGAAACAGAGAAAAGAAGCCATCTGGGAGGGGAAGAGAGGAGCATCACAGTAGGATTCCCTTTGCTGTGACACAGTCTGGCTATAATGTATTACAGCAATGTTATTGTGAAACACCATTAGTCATGGCAACATAATATGTACTATGCCTATTTAGAGTTTATTTCTCACTGAAACAGGTTAGCAGAGATCAGCGGAGGGATCTTCTTTTCTTGGGGTTTTTAAGTATTTGACAGTGTTATGCTCTATCTGGGAAAAGAGGTGTCACTATCAGAAGGTCATATGATTTTGGACCAGATGCTTAGGAAAGTCCCTTTTAGCCCCAGGCTTCTGTGAGTAGTATTGATGATGTAGGAACTCCATCCACATCTGCCCGTTTATTTCCAAGAAACAATTCCAATGGCCTCAATTGCTTTTTTTGCAGCTATGTGAAGGCATCATGGTAGCTTCTGGCCTCCTATTCCAACATACATATCTTTTATACTGATAGTTGTCATTTTCCCATGCATTATAAAGAGAACTGGACCCACACACATTCCCTGTGTACCCCACATTTTAACTCCTTGTCATATCTGCCTAATAGAACAAGAAATAATACACAGAATATTAAAAGACATTAATAGTGAAAGTGAATTATTAATTCAATTAAAGCATGAGCCCAATAATGATTCTTTTTCATTGCATTTATTAAAAGGAATTATTAATTGCTAACAGAGTATTAAAACACATACATACACACACACTGCTGACTATTCAGAGTGAAAACGCGGAATTTCTCCTCTTTCAGTATAAGTAAGGGAGAAGTCACATGGTGTACAATAAAAAGGGAGAAAGAGTATTTCCTCTAGCCTCTCTTGATCCAGGGATGCTCATGATCTTAAACTGCACCAGAGATTTTCAGAATTGAGATACTAAAAGACATGACATCAGGATTGATGAGAGAGTGAAAAATCTCAGTGTTCTCTCCCTAATGCACATCTTCTACACTTTATTGCCCTCCATTCACTGTCCTCTCTGTCCATCTACTCTCATCTGTCTTTTAAGGTCTGCTTTTCATCATACAGAATGGTCTTTGGCCCACCTGTTGATACAGCCCACAATTCACCTAAATTCTGAGACTGAGATGGGGGTTGGGGGTATAGGGGTGGGGTATGGCATTTGAAAGCAATAACATTTAAATTAATCATATGCTAAAAATGAGATCTTCAAGAATTTATGTAAGTAAATAAACTAATTTTGTAAATAAGGTTTTTATAGTAATGCTTCATTCAGTTATCTGGAATTATCAGAGAATATATTCTACATGAGAGGCTTGGTGGTACAGTAGACAGAATGTTGCCCCTGAAGTCAGTTAGAGTCATCTTCCCTGAGTTCAAATCTGGCCTCAGACACTTACTAGTTGTTTGACCCTGAGCAAGTCATTTAACTCTGTTTGCCTCAGTTTCCTCATCTATAAAATGGGCTAGAGAAGGAATGGCAAACCACTCCAGTATCTTTAACAAGAAAATCCCAAATGTGGTCATGAAGAGTATGAAAGACTGAATTACATATTCTACAGAAGTGAAATATAGAAACTAAATTTATAAACTTTAAGCCTGTCTATGATGTCTATTTGAAATCCTGGTTTTCAAGGCTTTCACAGTCTAGTGCCATCCTACTTACTCATTTTCCTCTCATGTTTCCCCTTCCACGTACTTTAGACTTTTGTTAAACTGTGAATGACTCACCACTTTCCATACCACAAGATGGAATTTTCCATTTTTGTATCTTTGTTCATGTTATCTCTTATGCTTTGGATGTAGCCCCCAATCTCTATGCAGAAGCTGCCTGTTTAATTCCTCTGATGCTTTTAAGGTCTGACTCAGAAGCCACCAAAAAGCCTTCTCTGGAACATCTAGCCAGTGAGCACCTTGATTCCCTCACCCCCTCCAATTTATACACCTTAGATCTCATGTAATACTTCATTTTCAGCCCTTATACAAATACTATTTTGAATTCTAGTTACAAATCTATGTGTCATATCATTCCAACACTGCACCAAGGAGCAGCTATCTTATTTCTCATTGCCATTTCCAGACCATCCCTTTGCCACCATCACTAATCAACCTTTATTTTTTCCCCTTGAAGTTCATTCTATTCATCTATGTCACCCAGTTCAGGTCCTTACAGCTGTTATCTACAATCTTCCTGGTCATTTTCTTTCTTTGCTCAAGGAATTAAGCACCTAACTCAAGCACCAGAACTAGCTAATTTTGTCCCCAAGGCAAGAATATGTAATCATCTCTCTATCTTGAAGGACTGTGCTTAGGAGAGTCAATGTGAGTTTTGTACGTTTTTATAAGCTCCTTCATTTTTGTGTGCCTACGGCAAATACCTTAGATGTCTCATCTTTTTTAAAAGTTATGCTGAATGACTCACTCATTTCTCTCAACCTCAACTCCTAATCTCATACGGGGAGTTCAATTAGAATGTTTCTGTACCTAGAGTAATAACGATAACTCACATTTATAAAATACTCTAGTGTTTAGAAAGTACTTTACATATGATATCTTATTTTATTCTCACAAAAACTCTGTGCTATTATTCCCATTTTAATCTAGATAGGAAATCTGAGGTTCAGAGTGGTTAAATAACTTGTCAAGGATTACCACAGCTAATAATTATCTGGGTCAGGATACAAAGGCAGATCATCTCACTTCCTAGTCCGGTACAATATCCAGTACACTCCACTGACATTCTGGCTTCCCAGTTTGTCAAAACTGTCAAAGTTGCTAACGTTTATCAAACTCATCAACTTCCACCAATTAAGTCTTCACTCTACCTCATCTTCATCCAGGGATGGTCATGTCTCTATCCTGTGAGCCTGAACTGTGCAATTCTTCACTCAGATGATAATCTTCTCTATATCCATCGTTCCTGCTGCTTAATGTGTTATTCTTCTTCAGCGTGGCCTTCAGTCCCTCTACCCCTCCCCGTTTTCTCAGTCTAACGCTTTGGCTCTGACTGCACCTTATTCTCATCAGAGTTTATCCCAAGGTTAACTAGCTTAACTACAGGCTGTCTCCTACCTTTCAATCTCTTTTCTCTCTGCCCTGTTGCCACACATGTCCTGTCACAAGCTATTCTTGGTTTGGCCCCACTACCTGCCCTCTCTGTTCATCCTTGCATACTACTGAACACCACTGGATAAAATCGCACCACTTCCTGACTGGGTCAAATACAGACTAACGCTAGTTAATCAAAACCGGGACCTCACTGGTGACAATCTCTTTATTCTTCCTTGACTGACTCATTATCAAGCCCCCTGCAGAAGCTGTTCAAACTTTCTCTTCTCTGACCCTTGATTCCTTCTATCTAGCAGAGGACCTTATCTCCCACATTATTGAGAATATTAAAGCCATCATCCATTAGCCTCCCCTGCATACCTTATAATCCATCTAGTCTTTCCTTAAAACGTCCCATTGTCCTATTTTGCTCTGTTCCCTGAGATAGTTTTTCCCCCTTTTCTACTTATCCACTTGACTACATTCCTTTAAAAGGATCCCAATTTCTTTGAGAGCTCCTCCTGCCCTCCCCACATTCAATCTCTCTTTATCTAATGGTCTTTCTCCTGATACTTACAAACACGTGTGGGTTTCCCATCCTTTAATTTTTCCTCTTTAATTGTACTGTTCTCTGAAAATGTCATTTTCCCTCCTCCCCTTCATAGCCAAACTCTTTTAAAAAGTTGCAGTTGTTTACACTCACTTTCTCAAATGCTACTTAATTCTGAATACCTTATAATCTGGCTTCAAACTTTAGCCCTGAACTCTAATTGCTCTATCCAAAATTTACTAATGATTGCTAATTCTAATAGCTTTTTCTGAGTCCTCTTCATCCTTGACCTCTCTGCAGCTTTTTATACTGGCAACCATTCTGTCTCCCTAAATACTATCCCCTTCTTTTATTCATAAGTCACAGTTTTTTAAATTCTGTTTTTCTTCTAAGCTGCTTGAATCTTTATTCTCAATCATAGTTGCTGCCCATCCTCAAATGTTAGTTTTCCCCACTGATCTATCCTGAGTCCTTTTATCTTCTTTCTTAATGGTATAACCAGTCTTCGCAGATTCATCTTAACGTAGATAGCTTCCAAACCTATATATCCATTATATATCTATTCGTAATCTCTCTCTTGACCTAGTTCTTCATAACCAACCACCTGGTGGACATCTCCACTTGGACTGGCATGTCGAACTCAACATATTCACAGTAGAATGAATTCTTTTTTAAAAGTTACCTTTTTGTCACCTAAAACTTAACTTTTCTATTGAGGATATCACAATCCTTAGAATGAACTTGGGTTCACAAATTCATAGTCATTTCCTACTCTTCCCACTCCACCCACACTTCCAATTAATTGGAAAAGTCTTGACAATTCTATCACCACAATTTCCTAAATGTGTCCCTCATCTCTATTCACACAGTCACTACCCAGATCAGATCTTCATTACCTCTAAGCTGAAACACTGAAATAGCTTAATAATTGATCTCCATACTTCTGGTCTTTTTCCTATCCAAGGCATCATCCACATTGTTGCCCAAGTAATCTGCCTAAGACACAGGTCTGACCTTGTTATTATCCTGCTCAAAAATCTTTAGTCACCCCCTATTGCCTCTAGGCCAAAAAACAAAGTATTCAGCTTTGTGTTTAAGACCCTCCACAGTCTAGTTCCAGCCTACTTTTTTTCATTATATGTTTCATATAATACCCACCTATGTATTCTATAGTCCATCCACACAGATGTAATAGCTGTTTCCCTAACTCAACTTTCTATGTTTCACAAAGGCTATGTGGCCCAATGCCTAGAACAAATTTCCTCTTCAGCTTCACTTCTTAGAATTCCTAGCTGTCTTTATTGTTCAGCTCAGGTGATACCTCTCATTCAAAGTTTCTCAATCCTCCCATTCGTTAATATTTTCTTCCTCTTTAAATTGTCTTCCATTGGCCACTTGTCTACATGTATAACCTTTTGAGTAGAAAAGAAGCGCCATAAATTAGAAATGTGTCCTTTTTTGCCTTTGCATCCCCAGTACCTAGTATCATGACTTGTACATAGTAGACATGAATAAATATTCGTGGCAGAAAGGAAAAAAAGAAAACAGTACATTCAAAAGAGGAATGGGCTCTTCATTCCCTCTCATCGAGGTGTCAAGTAGAGACTAGATGATGACTTATTCACAAACGTGTAGAAGAGATTCTTGGTCAGGTACAGGTTGGAATAGATGGCCTCTGGAGACCCTTCTAACCCTGCGATTGGGTGATTCTTTTATTCTCCGACCTCAAGATACTAATCCCCAAACATGCAAAACAACGGTCTATTACATTAGTTAAAAAATGCCAATAACATTTCTCTAATGGGCCAAGTTCTTCATACCACTATGACCAAATATAATTATACTGCTCCTCTGTTTTGCTTTTAAAACTGTTCTCAACTTGGTTCCATTCTATCTTTCCAGACTCAATGGGCATGACTTCCTCCCCTACACTCTATAATCTATCCAAACTGGCCTTCTTTCTCTTCCTCACACATTTCACTCCATCTTCTATTCCTTGACTGTATCAGCCGTCTACCATGCCTGAGATACACTAACTCCTTAATTCTGCCTTAGAGAATTCCTCTATTCCTTTAAGATGCAGCATAAGCTCCATCTTCTACACGAAGCCTTTCCCAGTCTCCTTCTACTGCTAGGGCCCTCCCTTCTGAACTACCTTGTCTTTAACTACTTTGTATATATAAACGTAATATTTATTTTTATTAACTTTATGTTATGTTGTGTATGTTTGTAGGTACTTATCTTCTTTGTTAGAATGTAAGTTCATTGTGAATAGGAATTGTTTCTTTATTTGTACTTATATCCCTGGTGCCTAGCAAAGTGCCAGACATATAGAAAGCACTTAATAAATGCTCGTCGATTAATTTCTCCCTGTGTATGAGTTAGGAACCTACAGAAGCTGCATTTGCTCTACAGGCAAATGGGGTGAACTAAGGCAGCGACTTAATAACAGGTAGCTTAATTGGCCCTGGGAGACTTAATGCAGAATCCAAAGACATCTATCTTACTTCCAGCAATAAGCTCAGACCTAAAAGAATTTAGCTACACGATGCAGAGTAATTATCCAGCAGGTAGAGCAGAAAAAGGTATATTTGGTAGTGAAGCATAACACCAACCTAAACAACAAGATTTCTAACTTTAGTGGTGGGACCAAGTTTCCAGGAAGAAAGCAAGGCATGCCAAGTCAGGTGAGGTAAGTAGAAAAATACACATCTTGACTTTGCCTTGAGGTCAGTAGGAAGAGGTCCGATGAGTGAACTTAATGAAAAAAAAAATGACAGTTTGGAAACAAGAGTTAGTTGCCCTTCTCCAAGCTGTTGGCAAATGGAAGTATGTTTGCACAGGGTCTAGTGCAAGGCCCTCATCTCTCAGCCTTTGGTCTCCATGTATTTTCCTGACAGTCCTGGATCCAGGAGCCAACTGGCAGTGCCGGCTGCATTTGCAGGGGAAATAGAGCGGCACTGCCAGCTTTCAGTGACAAAAGGAGTGTTTATAGCAGGCGCGCTGACAGCTGTCCGAGTGCCACATTTATTTACAAAACGTTAGTTAAATTAGTGACAGTTGGCGCTGGAGAGGAAAAGCTGAGAGAAAAGCTGACATTACTTGATCTAGCTGGTGCTTTTGCACTGGTTTTGCTAACCCTATTTATTTATTTATTAATTCTATTTGCTTCCTAGTTTATTTATTGATACGTTCTACCTCATTTTCCGGCCACTGGTTTTAAGAAGCCGTGGATGCTCTCGTCAGTGACTGCTCCATTTTCTTCCAATCCAAAGGTCCTAATGGCTAAACGTGACTTCTGGGGGTCTATGAAACTCAGTGAGTCTAAATAGATAAGAAATTTCCAGGAAAGTTTCATGACGATGGAGAACATATCTGCTGGGCTCTTCCAGAGAGCACTTAGGGATGATCAACATATGCTTATTAAGTAATGAATTATCACCACCATCAGCATTACTTCATTACTTCTCTTCTCAGTATGTTTCCCAAAGATATTACTTCTACTTTTATTCTTTCTGACAGTAGGAATTAAATTGTATGACGCCAAGTTTCATTTAGAAGCTTAAGAGGTTGTCCTAATGATGAAGGGTTTTTAAGACTCTGGAAATATGTTCCTAGGAAAGCCTACAGAATTTTTTTCCCTGAAGATTTTTTTAAAGCCTTACACAGCAGCTACTTTTTCACATGCGTATGTTCTGACTCCCCAATTAGATTGTAAGCTCTTTGAGGACAGAGGCCCTTATTTTTTGAGTTGAGGGGTAACTCACTGAAAACAAATAACGCATTTCTCTTATGATGACAGACTTTGGTTCTCTTACAATAATTATGACAATGATTTATGACAGCAGCAATAGTAATAGCTGCCATTAAATAGCACTCTCAAGCTTTAAAAATGCTTTATATACATTATCTCATATAAGCATCACAAAGACCATTTGAGATAGCTAGTGCAAGTATCATTGTCTCCATTTTATATATGAGGAAGCAGAGAATAGAGTGGTGGGCCTGGAGTCAAGAAGTCTCATCCTCCTGAGTTCAAATCTGGCCTCAGACACTCAATGTCTGTGTGACCCTGGACAAGTCACTTAACTATGTTTGCCTCTATTTCCTCCTCTATAAAATGAGCTGGAGAAGGAAATGACAAACCACTCCTTGTCAAAAAAAAGAAAAAAAAACCAAATGGTGTCACAAAGAGTCAGACATGACTGAAAAATGACTGAACTGAATGGATCAGATAGAATAAGGGACTTAGTTAGGATTCACAGCTATAATTTTTTAATTGAATATTTATTTGAATTTCTCTTAATAACAGTATTCAACATCTTAGAAAAATAAGCTAAATTGTGAAGTCTTTTAAAAAAAGCCTATCCATTACAAAAAAGTTAAAAATAAGCTATTTTCTGTATTTCATGGCAAAAAGTAGAACGTTGTCTATTAAAACAAACAAAACAACAAACCTTTCGCATACAGAGTAGTATTTTAAGATCTATATATCGTGATTCACAAGATATGATTTGTTGAATGTACACACAATATCTGTATGCCAATATGAATGGAAGGGAAAAATGTGCGCAGCAAATTGAATGCTCTTAAAATGTGCTTTGAAGGGGCAGCTTCCTAGTGAATTAACAAAAGTTAGAATGTTTTAGAGGTGGGATTTGAACTCAGATCTTCTTAACTGGAGCTCCATCACCTCCTTCAGTGAATTATAACAACCACAGAACCTTAAAGACTGAGGAGACGTTGTCACTCATGTAGTGAATTGCTTATTTTGTGGACAAGAAGGCTGAGGTACAAAGTTAAATGATTTACTCTAGAGCATACAACTATTAAGCGGCAGAGCTAAGACTTGAGCCCAGGTCTTTAGACTCTCCAGCTTAGTGATCTTCCCATAATATCATAAACGCTTTGGACTTATTAGTGAACCAAGGATTGGACAACTTCTGGAGTCCATTCCCACTCCATGGTTCCATATTTCCATGATCTTTTCTTGAAGCTGTTTCCATCTCTCTGGCCAGACTTCTATACTGTCATAAATCTCTTTTTGCTACATTCTCATTTAGCTTTGTGAAATAGAGTCATGGCTGAAATATTATACAAAATTTGTTTGGAATTCCTTCTTGTCATAACAGCTATAAGTCTGCAGTGATAATAACCATTTCATTTGGCCTTCTAGTGGGAAGTTCACAGACTCTGAGTTGAGCAACTAAAATACTGATAGTGAGAAGAGAACTCCGTAGATGGTTTTTACTTAGGGATAAAAGTCAACTTAAATATATACAACTTTTTTTGTAGAATCACCCCATCCATCTTTCCTGGTCCTATACTCTCTGTGACAGACTAACTTCTCCATGGCAGAGGGATTAAATGTCTTCTCTAATGCCTCTCCTTCTATCAAAAATGAGTACTGCACCGTATCTTGGTATATTTATTGAAGACTCAGAGCACTCCACCCACCACTGATGTTTTTGATAATTATTAACAAAATAGACACTCCAGTATAAAAAATAAGGCTTTGTGTAAAATGGCGTATTTCTATTCTATATAGAGTTTTTCGCATATTAAATGTTGTTTCCTGGGGTGAATTGCTAGTTACTCTCTTGTGTGTATTTTAAGAATTTTTTTAACTGATGTTCTTTCTTTTCTCTTGTTAATTACATATTAACAGTAACTAGCAAAGCAACTATTTTTTCAATCTCAGGGTCAAGGTATATTGTGGCTACCATCATAGTGGATATTGCCCTGGACTTGGCCTTAGAATGAACTGACTTTGATATTAACTAGCCATATAACACAGTTTTGTTTTTCATTTGCAAGATGGGACTAAATTATCTTTAGTAGTGAATTCACAAGATTACTGTGAAACTCAATTGAAATTACATGCTATTCGAGCAAAAAGCTACAGGAGTCCAACCTTAAAGCTATATATTAAGGTGGTATAGCATAGTAGAAAGAATGCAAACTTGGGTTGCAGAGAATTTGCATTCAAATTCCACCCCAGATGACCTTGGGCAAGTCATTTTAAGTCTCCAAGCTTCAGTTTCATCATCTGTAAAATGAGACAGTTGGACTAGCTGGCCTCTTAAGTCCCTTTCATCTCTTGTTCTATGATCCTAAATGACGTAGGTTATTCAGGGAGTAGAAAAGAAAGACAAAGTCCTTATTGTTTCTGTATATGTGGTACATGTTTCTCTACCAAAGACTATGAAGGATGTGCTAAATAATCTTTTATCTATATGATTATTCATCCAAAATACACAAATGCCATGCGGACACAGGTACAGGCTCATATATAAATGTAAAATACAAGTTTAGTTTCATAGTGTGGTTACTTGTTGTTGTCCTTCATTCTTGAAAAGGACTAAAATAGCATCACTATGTTGGAGTTCAAGGTACAGTGTGTCCAACTACGGCTGATCAGACCAATATGAATTTGGACCTCTCTACCAAAAGTCGGGCACATACAGTCCGTATAAACCTACTTGGAAAAGGGCAATAGTCTTCCTTCCCCTACCAAGATGGCAGTGTGTATCTCAGTGATCACCAAAGAGAATTACGCACTCTACATATGAAGCAGCCCAGCAAAGTGTGAGCCAAAGTTCCATTATACGGTGCGCACATCTCTCGATGGGGTAGACAAGAGGGTCTCTGCAATGGAAAAGGCCCTTGTGGATATGAGGGAGATCTACCTGGGACTCCTGTACCCCACAGAAGACTACAAAGTATATGGCTAAGTGATGAATTCCAACTTGAAGTTTGTTATGATGGTGGATTCCTCCAACAGGAGACAACGTTTGAGATGAGATCCACGGTATGTTTTGAAAGCTACATAATTCCTACACAAATGTCATGTGTAACCCTTTCTATAACTCTGGAGACTGTGTTCATTATAGGGCCTTTGATAACATGGTGACTTCTGTGATGGTGTTGGTTTGTTGAGAGAGAGTATAGTTTACAGTTATTTCTGAAAAATGCTGTTTTGTACAGAACTATATCATGTAGGTGTGTGTATATATTGCCTCCTCGTTTGTATAACATGAAAGCCGCTCTCTTTGGATGTCCAAAAACCCTTGTACAAAGTGAAAAACTATATAAAACTTCTTTCAATAAAAAGTTGGATCTGTAAAAAGAAAAAAAAAGGAGAAGAGGGGGGCAATAGGCAGAAGTTGGATTATATTGTTGTCAATTTGTTGTCCATTAGTTCTCAGTTGTGTGTCTAACTCTTCATGACCCCATTTGGACTTTTCTTGGTAAAGACACTACAGTAGTTTGCCTCTTCTCCTCCAACTAATTTTCCAGATGAGGAAACAGCAGCAAACAGGGTTAAGTGACTTGTCCAAGGTCATACAGCTATTAAGAGTCTAAGGCCAAATTTGAATTTAGGAAGATGAGTCTTCCTGACTCCAGGCTTGTCACTCTATCTACTGAGCTGTCCTCTAGATTACATACTCCATTTCAAAGAATTAGCAAGCAATTAAGTATTAGTACAGGTTAGGCACTGTACTCAGTTCTGGGGATATAAATCAAAAACAAAAACAATCCTTCTCCAAAGAACATTTGAATGAAGAAGACAAAATACATATAAATAGGTATATATAAGGAGAAGGCATTAACAGCTAGGGTGATCAGTCAGTCAATTAATATTTCTTAAGTACTCTGTGCCAGACACCATACTAAGTGATCAGTGTAGGCTTCCTGCGGTATTAGGGTCTTGAAGGAAGACAAGTATTCTAGGGGATGAAAGAGAAGAGAGAGGATACTTCAGGCTTGGAGAGCCAGTGAAAAGGCATGGAGTTGGGGGCCAGAAAATTATGGGAACAAAAGCAGTTAGGCTAGTGTGGCCAGACCATATGGATGGAAGTAATATGTAGATAGGAAGAATCCAGGTTTTGAAGAGCCAGAGAAGTATATATTTGATCCTCAAGGTAATAGAGAGAGACACTAGAGTTTACTAAGTAGGGAAGATGATATAGTCAGACATACACTTCAAAAAAAGTCATTTTGATAGCTGTATGGAGGATGAATTAGAACGGGAAGAGGATTGAGGCAGGGAAATAAATATGAGGCCATTGCAACCATCCAGGCAAGAGGAAATGAAGGGCTGAAATAGAGTGATGGCTGAGTAAGTGGAAAGAAGAGGATGTATGTGAGAGATGTTGTGGAAAAGGAAAAGACAAGATTTAACATCTCATTATTTACACGGGGTGAGTGACAGTGAGGAATTAAGGGTGATACTGAGTTTATGAACCCAAGTTATGTGATGGATATGCCACTCTATCTATCTATCTATCTATCTATCTATCTATCTATCTATCTATCTATCTATCCATCTATCTATATCTATGTATATATAAGTTTGTATGTGTACATACATATATGCATGTGTGTACACATATGTGTCTACACATGCTCATATATACATATATGAATTGATATTCTACTTATACATCAGATTTAATTGACAAAAGTTATAGATTGTGAAAACCTGTAAAAGTTCAGAAAAGAAAAAAGTAAGGCCCTTGCTAATCACTCAAGCTCTAAAATCATAAGAAAGTATCATTTGCCACCTGTCTAGGATGAACATGTTTCAAATAAGAGAGATAATAGTTATCAATACCATTTATATACCTAGGGACTATGAACAAACCATATCACCTTAAATGTACCCACCTCCTGATAGAGAGGTAATAGGCTCAATATGTACTGTGAGACACACACTTTTGCACATGGCCAATGTGGGGATTTGCTTTGCTTGACTATATATGCTATAAGATTTTTCTTTTTCTTTCTTTTCCCCGGTGGGGAAGATAAGAAGAAGGAGAGAAAATAAATGCTTGATAATAAAAAAAATAGAATTAAATCTATAATGTCTCATCAATTGCTCCCATTGGATGCTCCTTAAAATTTATATATATACATATGCATGTATGTGTGCATGTATGCATGTATACATACATGTATGTTTATATGTGTGCATATATACACATATATGCATTATATACATACAGCGTGTATGTATATATGTGCACATATGTACATGTGTATATGTGTAGACACAATATGTACACGTAGTGTGCATATATGTACATGTATGTATATGTGTATGTATTGTGTGTATGTATCCTTATGAAGCTACTTCAATGCTAGCAAGACCTGGGTTCAAGTCCTACCTCTAATAAACATTGAGTATGTGACCAATGGCGAGCCACTTAATCTTTCAGTGAGCTAGGCAACCCTAGTCTAAGACTATAAATTACAGAAGAACTGCTTACTTGCCTTGTTAAAAAAAAGCCCCAGCTTCTGCAAGAATTCTTTCCCTATCCTCCTTAATATTTGTACCTTCTTCTTGCAATTTATCATGTAGACAGCTTGTTTGTATATAGTTATTTAAACATTGTCTCCCCCATGAGAACACAAATTGTCTTTTGCCTTTCTTTGTAGCCCTATTCTTGGCACAGAACCTGGCACATAGTAGGTACTTAATAAATGTTTGTTGAATGACTAGAAGGTTCTTATATGAATAAAATTAAAGGTATAGTCACTATCGTATCTTAAGGATCTTCATGACTAGCTCGTCCGCTTCTAATTCTTCATTTCATTTCCAGTCCACCTTCCTCTTCCTCCCAGCCATTTTTACTTGTTTGTTTTTAATATTTGTACATCAGAAATTATTATCTACTCTAAATTCTAGCTTTACTGAGTTGTGAGAGATCTGAAACATTATCAAATTCTGACCTCTTTCCAAAGCATGAATTGCATCTTCATTTCCATGCCTTTCCTACCCATAACTCTCCTGGTCTTCCTCACTATTTCAAATATCTTCACTCCATATATGTACAATGTAGGCCTATCCTATCCTATCCTATCCTATCCTATCCTATCCTATCCTATCCTATCCTATCCTATCCTATCCTATCCTATCCTATCCTATCCTATCCTATCTTATTCTATCCTATCTTACCCTATTCTTCATCCCCTGTATTTACAAGGTAGGCCCATACTATAATCTCATTGTCATTATATGACTACCACCTGCATACAGTTCATGAACCTGACTCTTGCCTCTGGGTTTATTAAAAAATTTTATGAAGAAGAAGCCTACAAATTATCCCATCTGTTTCCCTGTTGTATGTCAATTAAAGTACTAAATTTACAATTATCTCTAGTACAAAAGGTTATCCTAAACAAGGACCTTTCAGCGATTAATGAGAAATTTTTCATCTAAAAGATATTTTCCACTAATTATAATGTCTTATCTTCTATCCATTTTGAACATGTTCTAATTTACCGTACTTCAGTTCAAGATAAAACTTGCCTTGCAGGTGATGTTTATACAAGTGCACATGAACACACATGTATACACACACAGCAAGATAAGCTTTTTATTTAAGTTAACCTTTTGAGGCTTTCGACGTGTAATTATCAATACTGTCTTTCAATTATATTTGAATCAAAGATTCTGCCTCACTTAAATCCAATTCACCCACAAGTCAGGACATCACCTTCATGATATCATTGGTTCTCTTCAAGAACAAAGAACAGACAACAATGATAAAGCAAATGCTTATAATCAAATCTTAAACAGGTTCTTGAGGTCATCTGGATCCTTGTAAGAGTGTTGGACTACTTCCCTCTAATGTTTTTTAAATAGATTAAGAGCATTTGAAAGCTGATCAGATCATAGAGATAATCTCGTCCCTCATTTTAAGATGAGGTAGTTTGTTCATGGCCATACCCAGATAATAAGTGGTAGAGATAGGACTAAAAAGCGGGTCTCCTGGATCTAATGGCAGTACATTCTCCACTATATCATACCACTCAAGCACAATTTTTGAGTGCTTATAGTATTTGCTTTGGGACCAATTCCACTTCCCAACATCCCTTTTGTATCCAAGTCATGCCTACGTGTTTCTAGTTGTTTCTTGCAGTATCAGTACTTGTTACTGTACGCATTAAATATATTTCTAAACACTCTAAGCCCCTAGTCCATCCTATTTAGAAAATGTTGCTGTTCTTCATAGATATCCAACTCTTAGTGACTCCATTTGGCATTTTCTTGGCAAAGATACTGAAGTGGTTTATCATTTCCTTCTCCAACTCATTTTGCAGATAAAGAAACTGTGGCAAACGAATAAGTGTCTGAAGCCAGATTTGAACTCAGGGAGAGGAATCTACCGTGACTCCAGGGCGGGCACTCTATCCACTGCACCATCTATCTGCCTTTTTAGAAATTACATTTCTGGGGGGAGAGGGGGGAGACTTGAAGGAAAAAAATATTGAAAGATCATTGATTTTTCTCATCAGATTCATAGCCTCTTTTTATTTTATTTTTTAAATCAAACTCACCACCCACTATCATGTGAGCCACTGTATATTTTTATATCCCTATTAGACTTGAACCCAAATTAGAGCTCAAATCCTTCCTCTGACATGCACTGGCAAAAATAACCTTTGGCAAATCACTTATCTCCCAGTGCCTACCAACGCTTGAACAATATGAGGTGCAGAGTAGGTGCTAATCTGCACTCACAGAAGGAGTTCCTCACTGGGAGTCCCCTACACTGATTTAATAAATCATTAGTCTGGCCAACAGCAACAATAAAAATTATATGTAAAGAATAATCACTTACATCTGTATAGTGCTTTGTAATGTTACTATTTTCCCCAAGACATAGGTAATACAAATATAATAATCTCCATTTTGTAGATAAGGAAAACAAAGTTCAAAGCAGTTAAGTGAATTGTTACAGATCACACAGATAGTAACACAGCAGAGCTGGGATTCTAACCCAAGTCTCCTAACTACAAATATAGAGCTATTTTCACTACACCATACTGCCATCCCATTCAAAATGATGGGACTTTACTTGAAAAAGGAGGGCAAGTCTGATTTTATGTTGTTTGTATTTAGGTTTCATACAGTCTAGCACATCCCTAGACCATTTCACTCCCAATATCCCACCCAATCTTTTGACTTGGAAGAGGAAAGGAAGAGGAATAAGTGAAGAGAATAAACATTTACTAAGTCCCTATTATGTTCCAGGCACTGTCTTAAGTGATTTTACGAATACTACCTTATTTGATTCTCACAACAACCCTATGAGGTAGGTACTACTGTTATTCCCTTCCACTGATCATGAGGGAAACTGAGGCAGATAGAGGTTAAGTGACTTATACAGGCCAGTAAATGTATAGGGCTGGATTTGGAATCAGGCCTTCCTAAACCCAGGCCTAGTATTCTGTCTACTACACTAGCTTGCTTCCCTAAAGAATATATCAGCTCATGTTTCAGTTAACTCCAACATAAACTATTAAAATCATAATTCAGAATCCATTCCATTAGAGAAAGAAACTAATATTTACCTATTTCTAATGTAGATAAGCTGCTAGCACTACAAATTAATATTCTTAGTAGGTCAGGGTTAGTGTCAATCTGAGTTTGTATCTCCCCTAGCACTCTAGCATCAACAACTATATACATATATATATATACATGTTTGTGTGTGCATATGTGTGTATGTATATATATGTGTATGTGTGTATGTATATATGTGTATGTATATATATATATGTGTGTGTGTGTACACATATGCACACATATATATCCAGTAGTGGTATTGCTGGGTCAAAGATTATGTATAGTTTTATAGCCTTTTGAGCATAGTTTCAAATTGTTCTCCAGAATGTCAAACAATATTTCTTAAGGAATATATATATATATATATATATATAATGTATATGTATGTGTAATGTATATGTATGTGTCTATACACATGTGTATATAATATATGGATATGGATGTGTGTGTGTTTAAGAAATATTGGTTGGGAAAGGGACTTCGAGTCCAAACCCCATGGACCATGGCGGCTGCTACACTGGGTGAGCAAGCTCCTGGGTGTGAGGAAGAAGAGGAGGAAGAAGAGGAGCAACTGGTCATGGTGGAATTATCAGGAATTATAGATTCAGAGTTTTTAACAAGATGTGGAAACAAATGCAAGATTTTGGGCATTGACACTGAAAGACCTATTCTTCAAGTAGACAGCTATGTCTTTGCTGGGGAATATGAAGATACTCTTGGGACCTGTGTTGTGTTTGAAGAAAATACAGATCAGGTTGATGCAGAAGGTAACCATAAAACAGAGCTGAAATATAAGTGCCACACAATGAAGAAACTGAGTATGACAAGAACACTTCTGACTGAGAAGAAGGAGGGAGAAGAAAACATAGGTGGTGTGGAATGGCTGCAGATCAAGGACAATGATTTTTCATATAGACCTAACATGATTTGTAGCTTTGCTCATCAGAAGGAAGATGAGGAAGTTGCAGCTCAAGCCCCAGACAAAACTTTGGAAATGGAAGAGCAGGAGATGCAAGCCAAAGAGAACACGGGCATGGGCAGTGAACTGGAAAAATCAGACCACTTGGAAATGGAGGATGCTGGTCCTCTTCTTGCTAGCCCTTCTTCTGAGACAGAAGATTCTACTTCTATGGAAACTCAGGAGCCTGCCTTAGAAGCCACTCCTAGGTGACATCATTCTTGTAGGTTCTAGGCAATGGGCATAACTGGAATTCTGATTTTGGAGAATTGAATGTACAGCTTTCATTTATTCATGGATTCCATGACTATTATCCATACACATAATATAGCTGCATA
>CM053622.1:674652335-674752588 GCA_028646595.1 Phalanger gymnotis
AAGCATTGTTTGGTCCTGTTCTCTCCTCTGTACCATGACTCCATTCTATCTTGGAATAATTGGCAGAAATTTAATTTTTAATTTTCAGAATTATTACAGACTTCTGATTCTATAACATTGGGCTTATATACCTTATTCCTATAGTGTGAGGAACTATAGAGGATCATTTTTTGTAAGGTTGTATAACAAACCATTCCAGATAAGCAAAAGTCAGATAAATGAGGTGGTAATGTAGTCTATTTACATGAAAATGGAGTAATAAATACCGTGGAGAACATGGATGCATTTTATTTTCTCATTTGTTTATAATAATGTTTGTATATAGTAAAATAAAGTCTTATTTTTCAGAAAAAAAATTAACAAAAAAAGAAATATTGGTTGACATTCTGAAGAATAATTTAGAATTATGCTCAAAAGCCTATAAAACTGTGTATGCCCTTTGACTCAGCAATACTACTACTAGGTCCAAAATGATCACAGGAAAAGGACATAGACATATGTATGTAATATATTTATATCCTATATAGTATCATAGGTATCTTATTGCTTAACTTTATCAGTGAATGGGGGAGAGGCTGGAGGGAGAGAGAAAATTTGGCACTCAAAATTCTTTAAAAAATGAATGTTTTAAACAAAGAATTAAATGAATAAATAAGTAAATAAAAAGAAATAACGGTTGAATGAATGGTTACCAGACATTGTAATATTTTATGGATAGACTTCTTTAAAGGTGAGGTAATAGAATTGGTCATGGAGTTAGATTCTTGTTCAGAAATTCAATGTCTACGTGGCCTTAGGCAAGGCATATCTTATGAATGTCAATAGATAGCATGACATGGTAGAAAGACCTATGGGTTGAGAATTTGAGGACCTGGGTTCAAACTTCAATTCTGTTACTTAATAATCGTGAACTTAGGAACAAGTCATTTACCCTCTCTTGGCCTAAATGTTCTATAAAATTAGAGAATGGACTTAATGTCTCCAAATCCTATTATTATTTTTACTTAATCATTAATACTAGCTGAGTGGTATCTAGTGCCTTCAAAATGCTTTGCATGCATTATTTCATTTGAGCCTAACAGCCCCACGAGGTGCTATTAAATATATTAATATTCCCATTTTACAGTTGAAGAAATAGGTTCAGAGAGGTTAAATGAAATACCCATGGTCCTATAGCTAGTAAGTATGAGAAATGATATTTGAACCCAAGCCAAATGCTTAGGACGCCAATTTTAGCATTCTATTACCATACTACCTTTGCATTACTATCCCTAATTTCCATCTACAATTAAATATACTGAGTAAAAAAGTCCACATTTTTTTCTGTTCACAGAATTGAAAGGGTTAAGGATGTTTTGACTTGAGTGTTTTTGATGAGTAAGTTCGCCCAAAGATGATTACTCTGGGTGAGGAGCAGTCTTTTCCACTCTTCGCCCACATTAGTAGCTTGTTTGAACTCCAGAGCAGATCTGAAGATTATTTTCACACAAACACATCTCCTGTTGCCTTCACTAGAGTGAAAGGGCTTTGTCTGAGGGTTGATTTCGGCTATGTAATTTTCCATGACTCTTTGGGGTTGGTGCTGTTTTCATTAAAAATTCTATTATACTTTTTAAATCCATCAAGGAGATTGTAAGATTAATTCATATTGCCCATTTTGTGAGAAAAGGAAAGATAAAAAAGTCCCTAAAAAGCTTTCTGAACCCAAATGTTTTACACTGACAAGAAAACCAAGTTGGACAAATAAGCCCAAACAATTTAACCATGTCAAAATATGAGATCTGGAAAAAAATGCCAGTATAGAAAGACTGACTTCTTTATGCAAACACATTCCAGCTAGTCTATTGTGTTTGGATGACGGACTTCAGAGTTGGATTAAAAAGTCTTTTCAGACCTCATTGTAACCTTTTCTAAGACCATCATTCAAATCAGAGATCAAAAACTGAGATTTGTGAATCAAATCTGTTCCAGTGACATTCCAAAATAGCTCAAAGTATCAACATCTCATTTCTGAAACTGTGATGCTGTCCTTGGTCCTGCTCCAACCTTTTGCATGAGGAGGAATGAGATTGTCTCTCCAACCCAGGGAGCAGTTCTGAAACTGGCTGTTGAGAGGAAAGGTTAGAAGTAAATTCTCTAATATCTCCTCTCTGCTTTCCCACTTGCAGTGAAATCCTCCACTAGCCATCAAAATTTCCAAACAAGGAGGAGTACAAAAACAAAAGTAACAATCCCAATAACAATAATAATCCCAGTAACAATCCTAGCCCAAACAAAAGGCATCATAAATGCACCTGTAGTACCCCTACCTTAAATTAAAAAAATCCCCTCTCTCCCTATCATTGTTTTTTAACATGTAATTGGTCTCAATTGGGCTCTCTCTCTCTCTCTCTCTCTCTCTCTCTCTTTCTGTCTCTCTTTTTTGTCTGTCTGCCTCTTTCTATTCCTTGGAAGACAAGAAATGTCTAGAATAATAGTGAAATATATTATCATATATTTAATAATAGTAAAATATATTATCATAGAGAAAATTATCATATCCCCAAAGAAATGCTATCCTTCAGAAAATGTTCCAAGAAATTAAAGCACAAAGAGCAACTATAGGAGGGCCACTAGTAATAATACCATTTATAGCACCTACTACGCTCCTGGCAGAGTTTTAAGCACTTTACAAATGTTTATCTCTTTTGATCCTCACAAAAAACCCACAAGGTAGGTGCTATTATTGTCTCCACTTTAAAGTTGAGGTAACTGAGGCAAAGAGAGGTTAGGTGACTTGCCAAGGTCACACAGCTAGTAAATGTCTGAGGCCACATTTGAATGCAGTTCTTTCTGACTCCAGGACTAGCACTCTGTCTACTGTATCACCCAGCCATCTCTGAACAAAGAAAACCCTAGAGCAGGTTACCCCTTCCTTAAAGCTCTTTATAAGAAGTACAGTTATCATTGTGGTCAAGCAGATGTTTGGAACCAGTGGGGGTTTGGGGGGGAGGGTAGGGGAGAAGCTGACACCTATACACCGAAAACCTGCAGTTCTACCAGTTGTATTCAGGTGAAACTGTCCTCTGCTTTCCCTCCTCCTTCCCCAGTAAACGCACTTGTCTGACTCATGGAGTCCTGTGTTCAGCTTGTCTTGCATTAAAACAGTATCCTAAATACAAGCAATTTAAAGTCTCCTAAAACTAGGACTGTTTTCAGCCGCTCAGGCTCTTTTCGAGGGGAGCTGCTGACAGGCCAGTTTATTGGTTATTATCAGTAAACTATTTCACAGAATCCACTGCTGTGAACAAAGCAACTAGCTCCTGAGGCTGCAAAGACCCTTCAAACAAAGCAAGGATAATGTTACATGGATAACACTTTACACCTCCATGGAGACTTACATCCTAGGAGCTCAAATGCTTTGTTAGTATTAATTAATGAAGCTTTGCAAAGTTCCCCCAGGAGGCAAGTGTCGTTAGACCAGCTTCTAGCAGAACCATGAGCAGGGAAGGTTGTAGGTCAAGGTCACACTTCATGGTAGACAATATCTTTTGCTCTCACCTATTCTTTCACCCAAGTGCCCAGGCACGTGTGCATATCATATCTTTTTCTCTCCCTTGCAATGGCCATACCATATGTTTTCATCTGAGATTTTCCAGCACCTTTCTTCCTGGTATCATTTGAAAATATCCAGAAGAGTATTAACTGTCTCTGAGAAAACCTAAGATTATCCTCATTTGGAATACAAGGTTGGAAGGCAAAAATAAATAATAATGTCCTGGTTTACTCAAATGAGAAATATTCTCTGATTCTGTGCTCAAATGGGTACTCCAGAAGGCAAGTCATTCTCTGTTTCCAGTTCAAATGAGAAATATCAGAACTTTAAAATTCTCAAATCCTGTTCCTAAGTCTTCAAAGAACAAGATTTCTACTCAAGAACTTATTAGAAGGAGAAATTAGATTTATTGGGGGTGAGAGATATCCAGTTAAACAAACAAACAAACAGAATTATGTAATGGGAACAAGTTCTGTATTTGCATTTAGAAGACCAAGGTGCACATCCTATCTCATAAGATCACAGTTTTTGAAATGAAGGAGATCATACAGGTCTGATCCAACTCCCTCATGTTGTATGTAATGAAACTGGGACCAGTGAGGTTAAGTAAGTTGCCCAAAATCAAATAAGTTAGGCAGAATTAGGATTCAAACTGAGATCTTCTGAATTTTTTTCACTTTTTTTTTAACTTTACAGAAATGTAAGATGTGATCTCTGCCATTTACTACCTGTGTGACATTAGACAAGTCACTTACCTTCTCCAGGCCTCCGTTTTCTCCTTTATAAAATTAAACAGTTGGATTAGATTACTTCTAAGGTCTTTTCAGTCCTAAATCTAGTAACCTATGATACCAAACTTTGTATTCCTCAATATAGTATTATAGTTAAGCAAACAGTGTCCCGAAAGGAAACCTAGCTGTAATTCTAGTTAAGTCAGCATCTTGCAGTATAAATAGGAATAAATAGCTTTAACTCTCTGTGGCTCAGTTTTTTCATATGTAAATTTAAAAAGAGCCAGGCTTGATCATTTCTAAAGTCCCTTCTAATGCCTAAATTCTAGTATTTTGAAACAGGAAAAAAATGAATGGTCTTTTAGTAAAGTGCCTGCAAATTTTGGTGGGGCATGCAGAAAGTTGGGCTGTTCACCTGCTATCTTATCTAGCCACTTGGATGCTTGTTGTCAAACTCCTGTCCCGTGCTTTGGGATTTGGCTTCTGAGAATACTCTGGATCCCTGGTGTCTGTGTACCTGATTGCTTCCAACAACTCCTCTCCCAAGTACCGTCTGAACACAACTTTCTACATTTCATTCCACTTGCCTGATTTTTTGCAGCCCACAGAAGGAGGTATGAGGTGGTAGATCCTGAGAAGAGGCAGAGAAGTAAAGAGATTCATCCCAGAACAGAATGCTGTTCTCTGAATGGTATTGCTGTTCTGAGCAAGTTAACTCAGAAACAACAGATCAATAGTTACACCAAGAGACAACCTCTACCATCAGAGTTGAAATTGAGAGGGATGTGAGAAAGCCTGAGTGAGACTTTTGGGGGCTCTTTACTTTTTTGGAAATCATCATTATTCTGGAGCTCTCTAATTTGGTTTAATGCAATAGTGTAGATTACTGCTCCCTCATGGGGGTTAAATGCAGAGGGACAGCATGAGAAGGGAAGAGGTGACTAATATGGTTCGGTGAAAGATGGGCATTTGCTCCTGCACATCGTCACACAGAGGAGATTGAATGGAGTGAAATCAGACCAATGGGATCTGTATGGCCACAGCCTTCTCACTGTCACCTCCATAAGGGCAGTAAGACAGCAGAAATAGCAGTGAACCAGCTCCCTGAGAACATCAAAATTCAGGGATGAGGATAGAAGTGGAGCCAGACAAGCTGGACTGTCTTAGGCAGGTTGCTAAATAAGGACTCGTAAATCCCCATGTCCTCTTGAACAACTAAATTGTACTCAGAACTAGTTGATGACATAGCCACTTGTGTCCTGCTCACTTTTACAGACATAAAGCTCATGGCTCTGTCCAGAACTCAGGCCATTTAGTATTAATTGATCCCACTGTAGAGGAACAACAGAGCTCTGTCCGACTGAAGCCCAGAAAGTGGACCCTATAACTGTGTTACTGTTACCTACTTCCTAGGTGACTCTGAGGAAATAAGTCATTTAACCATTTGCTTCCTCATTCCACCAACATGAGAAGCCAAGCATCAGAGCATTTACCAGAATATCCAAATGGCAGACAAGTAAAGGAACTAGATTTTCTTCAACACCCAAACAACTGTGATTTTATGTGACTAAAAGGAAGACATTTATTCCCCTCTGCTTGGGATTTCCTGCTTTCTTCTTTCTGATGTCCAAGTCTAATCCTTGCTGTAGATCCTGCCCAAGCTCCATTTCTTCCATAAAGTCTTCCTTAATTGCCCTGGCTGTCAATAATCACTGTTTGTTCTGAAAGCATATTGTCTATTCCATTCTACTCATTTGGTATTTGGTACATGTTTACTTATATAGATACTTAGCCTTTTATTTATATGTCCAATCTTCTAATTCAGAAAATAAACCCCTAAAAAGTCAGGACCATATCTTATGCTTATCTATATCCGCAACACTGAGAGCACCCTCTTTCAAAGAATAGTTGTTTAATAAATGTCACTATTGACATTTGTCATGATGAAGAAAGTGACAGAGGTGTTAAAGCATTAGGTTGATTGACAATGGAAAAAAGATGTTGTTTAATTGGAAATATATGTATCAAATATTATCAAAAGGGAGCTAGGCAGCACAGCAGATAGAATGTTGGGCCTAAAGTCAGGAAGTCTCAGTCTGGCCTTAGACATATAGTAACCTTGTGATGCTGGGCAAGTCCTTATTGGCCTCAGTTTCCTCATCTATAAAATGATCTGGAGAAGAAAAGGGCAAATCACTTCAGGATCCTTGCTGAGAAAACCCCAAATGGGGTTATGAAGAGTCCGACATGACTGAACAAAAATTATCAATACTATATAAACTCCTTGATGTTAGGGCTTATTTCATCCTTTGTATTTGTATCTCTATTTCCCAACATATAGTAAGCATTAAATAAATGCTGGTCAGTTTATAGATGCACAGAAGATATTCAACTAAGTGCTGGGATAGATACAAAAGAAATACAAAACATGATATTGTCCTAGAAAATCACAGGATCCTCTTCAAATCATAGATTTACAATTGGAAGTGAGCTCAGAGGCCATTTAGTCTAAACCTCTCATTCTACAGATTAGGAGACAGACACCCAGAAAGGCTAAGGGTTTTAACATTTCAGTTGGAAAAATGAGACATACATATGAAATAAATAATAAATGCTAAGTAGTATGTGATTAAGTGCCCAGATGAGATAGTAAGTGTTATAATAATTCTGAGGTGTGGAGATCAATGAGGAATGGTGATAAGAGAAGTCCATGTGAAAGACAGGTTCTCACAGGCATCTAGTTAACTTTAAAAGCTTATATTCCTTCATATTAAATGACACCAATTTGAGCTTCATGTAACACATCTACAGGAGGATACAAAGAAGGCAAGAACACAAACTTTTATTGCACAGTGGGAAGATCTCTGAATTTAGAATCTAAGAAAATGGGTTTGAATCCCAGCTCAGCTACTGACTACTTAAGCAAGTCATTTCCCTACCCTGGACTTTGATTTCTTCATACATACACAAAACGAAAGGGGGAGAGGCTGTGGATGAGCTGAGCTCTCAAGTCCCTGTTCTAAATTTTAGGAGGCTATAATCATCTCCCAGAGAGAGATGATTTCCAGAGAACTATGCAGGAGTATCATGACAATACAATATCCCTGGCTGCAATGAAACATTTTTAAAAGTTTCTTAATATTAGAATGTATTTACAATGGTAGCATTTTTCCCCAAGAGGTATGATAGAAATTCTCAAAAGACAGAAATAGACACAAACATACGAAGAGCAAAAATAAAACTAGAACCAAAAGTCCTCTGCTGGATATTTGGAAAACTACAGCCATTAGAAAAGAACATCAACTCTGGAATATGCTTGGATTGCCCTTCTCCCTTCAAGTTTTGATGAGGGAGGAGGCAGGGGCAGGGGCAGAAGAAAGGGAAAGGTGAGAGAGAGAGACAGACAGAGAGAGACAGACAGAGAGACAGAGAGACATAGAGACAGAGAGAGACAGACAGACAAAGAGACAGAGAGATAGAGAGGAGAAGAAGAAAAGGAAGAAGAAGAAGAAGAAAGAAGGAGGAGGAGGAGGAGGATGAGAAAGAGAGAGCAGAGGAGAGGAGAACTGAGAAGAGAATAAATAATTGAAAATGAAGTAGTAATGACCCAGAGCCCAGGACAATTCAGAAAGTAAGACTGGGTGCAGCTTCAATCAACCTTTCGCTCTCTAAACTTAAGAATACACAGTGTTATTAACTAAAACAAAAATATCCCTAGATGCTACTTAGCAAAGTGGATCTTAAGAGAGACACAAAAGCCAAAGGTTTCTACTGTAA
Source organism: Phalanger gymnotis (assembly GCA_028646595.1). Classification (NCBI taxonomy): domain Eukaryota; kingdom Metazoa; phylum Chordata; class Mammalia; order Diprotodontia; family Phalangeridae; genus Phalanger; species Phalanger gymnotis. The sequence goes on from CM053622.1 coordinate 674,660,379, forward strand.
AGGATATGGGGACCGAAGCAACACTCCTGCATCTGAGTTTACACAATTCTAAGAAAGAATGAGAACAATGTGAAGACCTGCTAACAGTTAGGGGACTTAGGGCTGACTTACTGCTCCTTACAGTAGCTTCCTTGCCACATCTAAAAGTCCAGGTTTCAGATTATTTCCCATCTTGCCATAACTCACTGTCCCACCTGTGGAATAGCTCTATGCAGGGTGAGCTCACAACTTACATGCTTCAGGAAGAGACACAGATCCAAGAGAACAGAGGAACAGAAGACTGGGCCAGGCACAATTCAGGGGATGAAGAGGCACCCACAACATGTCTGTTGCACTACCTATGACTTTAATTAATACTGTTTTGCCTTGAGCACATCCATAGGTGGCATGAGAGAGATGACCTCTAGACACATAGAGACACTTGGCTAGTGAGGGATGGAGAGAGACGAGTAAGACAAGTAAGGGAGAAATTAACGTACATGTGGTGCTTTTGTGCAGTCATAAGTGGTAGAAAGTATGGTTAATAAAAGAATCACCTCAGAGATACCAGAGAACACTTGCATTATTCAAGGTCCCTTAGAGACTGAAAAGAAAGCAAGTTCTAACTCAGGCATAACCTCTTACTCGGGCATTGCTGAATTCAAATATTTTAGGGAGATACCTGGAATGAAGCCAGATCTCAGGAATGTCAATAGGACTAATATAACTACGAGGAGCTCTAAATTCCATCACAGCCTACAATAAGTTTTTCTTTGCATACCATTGGCCTTGGAAAATTCCCCTTTTCTGAACCGAGAATTGCATTAGAAAGGTAGATAAAAAGAACTAATGAGTTAAACATATCATACCTCTTAGAAAAGTTGGTGCTTTGACATTCATTGTTTTCTGCTTAAGACTTCTGAATTTATTGCATTATCAGAATTCTGCTGAAATCCACTTGCCAACACAAGCAGAAGGATTATGTATAATAGGACAACTTGTGGTGTGGGAAGAACCAGATGTTTAATATCTACATGACATAGCTCTTAAATATAAACCTGAAAGAGGGAAATCATTTGATGATTAAAGGAACCATTAGACAACTGAGAATTTGTTTGGAACATAAGAGTTGACCCCTCACAACAATGCATTGTGGGAGTTTTATTCTCTTGTACAGTTTCTTTAAACCACAGTACTTCCCTCAGGTCTGATGCCCTAATCTTATGTTAGTGAGCAGAGCAATTGTTCCAGTGAGCCTAGCAGTCCTTTTCATACTAGAATATTCCATATAGTGTACCAAGGATTGACCTTGACCAGTCAGAGGTCCTACCAAAATAGAAGGAAATAGCCATTTCCCGGGGTGGGGGAGGGAGGTAGGGAGGGAGATGTGTGTGTGTGTGTGTGTGTGTGTGTGTGTGTGAGAGAGAGAGAGAGAGGGAGGGAGAGAGAGAGAGAGAGAGAGAGAGAGAGAGAGAGAGAGAGAGAGAGAGAGAGAAAGGTCAGCCTCACTAATCAGCTTGGAAAACTAAATGAAGGGAGAGAAAATAGAAAGGAATCTGAAGATAGCCCATGACATTGTTTCTTGTTGACTTTGAACTCATCTATTTTGGTATCTAGTGCTATAGAGTAAAGTGGTTTGACTTTTCTTAACAACAATGAATGCTACATTGCTCTATTTTGGGTTAGTGTGTGTGTGTGTGTGTGTGTGTGTGTGTGTGTGTGTGTGTGTGTAGACATTTGAAATTGGAAGTCATTGGTTCTATAGCCACAATACTCATAAAGAAAAGCTGGTTATGTTACACTGTAACAAACATATCAGATAATCTTGATTTCTTCCTACTAGTGTGTCCTTTAACTTTAAAATCAACCCCTGCTCCCACTATAAGGTTCAAATCTCAGTTTTGAATCTTCATAATCAACAATAACAATAATGATAATAGTAATATAAACAACAATTAATAATAATGGACTTTTATGGCACTTTGAGTTTTATCTTGGTGGCTGATGAAGAGAAGAGAAAATGTATGACCAGGGCATATATTTCGCATGAACAATACTGACTCCCCACCATGGTTCCAGCATCAATAAACCACTTCCAGATGGGAGGAGACATTCCTTCTCTTTCCAACAGCTAACATCATCAAGGCATGAAACTCGCTGAAAAGCAGCAGAGGAGCCTGGGGCCCAGCAGTGTCCCTGCCAGGGAGTGCAGAATCCCAGTTTGGTAAGTCAGCAAGGCATGATCAGAGTCAGAACATCCAGACCAAAGCAGACCTCTTCACTGGGTGGGCCTCATTAACTTCAGAGAAGAGGCTTTTCATTTTCAGGCTTATCCAAGCACACGCAACCATTGCCAATAGGCTCCCCAGCACTTAAGTGTTAATGCCAGGGTTGAAACAGGATTTATCCACTTCTTTTTCTAATAGTTGATCCCTGGCTACAGATGTCCCTCACCCACCACCAGCCATGGAAGCCTAGATTCATGGAAACTGCAGATTCCCGGAACATTTGAGTTAGCTGCTATCAGTACTACAAACCCAGGACAGGATCCCTACAGTACACCTATCTCGCTTCCCACAACGTCTCTTCAGCTTCCCGTAATTTCAGGCGCAGAGAACGACTGACATTTCTTGCCAGAATTGCATGGCACCTTTTGACGTAGGTACCCAGTTTCACACACACCTGCAACCCCATTCACTGCTCTGTCTGTCTCTCCCTCTCCCTCTCCCTCTCCCTCTGTCTCTCTCTCTCTCTCCCTCTTTGTCACACACACACACACACACAACCACACACACACACACACACACACCCCAGAAATCATCACAACTGGGAAGACCCACTTTCCCCCACCACAAAGAAGCGAAGAGCTGCTCCCTACCTGAGAGTGGCGCTCTCCCCTTGCCTGACCGTCACGTTGTCCATAGCTTTGGGGAAGGTGGCATCTCCGCTGCGCACTGGCACTCCTGTGGGCAGAAGGAACAGCAGCCTGAGAGACAGGACCACGAGGAACCTCCAGGGCAGCAGCAAGTACCCACCGACCCCCATCCTCGACAGCCACAACTTCCCTGAACTGGAGCAGCGGCACCGCAGGCGCCCCCCAGCCAGTCACAGGAAGCGGGGCGGGGGGAGAGGAAGGGGACGGAGCGAACCAGGAGCACTGTGTGTGTTTGGGGCGGGGAGGGGAGCTCCTGCAAGTCTACTAATCCTCCCCCAAATCCAGTCTCAGCTTTCCAGCATCAGAGAACCAAATTCCCGGACAACAACATCTGAAGAAGGCTCCCTTGGTGTTCCTCCAGCAAGGGAGGAGCCGGCAGAAAAAAAGAAAAGAGGAAGGCAGGTGCAAAGGTGTGGACACGTTTTCAGGAGAGGATTCTTCCAATTAACAGTTCAGACATGGCACTTTGGTAAGAACTAAGCACTTTGGTACCGGGGATGGGGAAAACGGTTTCATTCAGCCACCAACGAGCAGATCGGTAATTTCCTCAGATGGTATAGGGACAAAAAGAACGATCCCGACACTTTCTATCAAGTTTCGGAGAAAAGGTCACCACCGTGAGAGGAAGGGGAAAGCTGTAACAATAGTAGAGATACAAAGTATAGATATGTATAAAAAGCTGTAGTTGCCGCTGCAGGGGGAGCGTGATACGGAGGGCAATACACCATTCACGCAGCTTCGGCACGGCACGTCCAAACCCCAGGAATTCTGCAGCAGCTTCCTCCGTTCAACTTCCTTGAATCCAAAATGCACACACTCCAGCCGCCCCGTTACATCCAAACCCTCCAAAAGAGACGCGGCACCGGCGGAGAAGGTAGAAAGAAGGAGCGAAAGCCGGGGGCACACGAAGCCGCGGTGCCCCCTCTATCTCCCTCCCTGGGTTTAGGCAGAGCAAGATGCAGAAGATGCAACCGGCCGACTGGAGAGCCTCGCCGGAGCCAGACCAAACTCAGCTGCTTCCCCCAGTTTCAGCACCTCCTTCCTCCCAGGAACATCTCCGACTCGCACACGCACAGACTTCCAGGGTTGTCATGACAGCAACTCCATCACTGACCAACACTTTCCCTCCGATACAGACACACTGAACAGCTGAGACTTAGCACATTAATCTCCAGGAAGGACGGTGAGCAGCAGAGAGAGCTCCCGCGTTAACCCCTGCAGCGCCTACACCCGGCATAGCAGCAAAGGCTAAGACTATAGCAGAGGTTAACCCTTGCAGAGCTGTGGTCCCTAAATAAGAAAGTTACAATCCAAATGCAAATTATCTTTCAGAAATATCTTCAGATTGTTATTGATACCCAAGAATGTCTTAATCAGTATTTTGTACTCCCGAAGTAGCAAATCTTGAAGCATGCACATGCTACTTTTCAATTGTTCGGACCGTATTCATTAGATATACTAAAACGCTTTGGAGGTAAGAGGTTCAGGAGGGGGTGCTTACTTTAACATGATCAGATCCTTACATCAATAGGACACACCCTTCCACAGTACAAACCCTCCATCACAGCCTCTACCTCCAAAAAGCAAAGTAAATTAAAGATAGCATTCAAAACATAGATGTTAGGTGTGATATATAAAACCTTCTAAGAAGTTGGCAAAGTCCCTTTGATTTTTTTTTCTTCCTGGGAGCAATGGGGGAAATCCTAATCTCCTATGATCTACTTACTTATGATTGATTTGGACAACAGAAATTTCCAGACTAAGGGCTATTTAATTCAATTTCCTCATTCTACAGATAAGGGAAACAAGATACAGAGAGTTGAATGAAACTGCCCATTGTCACACAGCTATTAAGTGGCAGAACCCAGGGAAGAAGCCAGGTCTCCTGATGCCAGTCCAGGCCACTAGACAGTACTGATTTTATGTATATTAGAAAAATGTTAGCTCTGCAAAAGAGCTCAAATTAGGGAAAACCTAGACACCTGGTATATCTATATTGAGGGATCCCAGGTTTCCCTTAGTTGCAAACTCCTGCACAGTTGATTTCATTCTTAAACACTGTGTCTTTCAAAATCACAGAGCCCTGGGAAAAAATGGATTTGCCTCGGTACCTGTCACTTCCCCTTTTCTGCAGTTGCTGTTTATCTTTGTACTTGCATTATGATTTTTCCCCCTCTTAAGTGCTGCTAAAAGGACCTGCATTCCCCATCACAGGGCCTAGCATCCTCTGTACCTAGGGAGCACAGAGCTTGGTTGGCACATCAGTGATGCAAAGCTGCTCGGTGCTGAGGGCCTCCGTGATGTAAGCTCTCGGCATTGACCTAAATCCTCTCTCCTGATCTGCAGAAGCACTGGTAGTGTCTTCTTGGGCTTTCTGCTGAACCTATTAACCTAGCTGCTAACTGTCTAGGGCTGTTTTATGAGAATCCATGTTTCTCAGAGATCTTCCCACACCAAATAGACTTGAATAGGACTGCCAAGGTTTTGCGAGTAGGGAGAGGTAGGGGCAGGGTGGGGGTGGAGGGTAGGGAGGGAAGAGTCATAAAAATTATTGGAGCCCCAGTAAGTCAAGCTGTGAGGTAGAAGAGAACAGAAATTATGAAGGCTACCTTCTTCACCTTAGTATCTATCAATGGGTTTTAATAGGTCACCATTTGGATGAGCAGGATGCTCTCAGAAAAACCTGGAAAGACTTACACGGGCCGATGCAAAGTGAAATGTACTGTGTACAAAGTGACAGAAATATTGAAAAATGATCAGCTGTGAATGACTTAGCTATTCTCAGCAATACAATGATCCAAGACAACTCTGAAGGACTTAGGATGAACAAATGCTATCCATCCGCAGAGAAAGAACTGATGGTGTCTGAATATCAATTGAAGCATACTTTTTTAACTTTATTTTTCTTGTCTATGTTTTCTTTCACAACATGACTAATCTGGAAATGTTTTGCATGACTACACATGTATAACCTATATAGAATTGTTTGCTTTCTCAATGATGGGGGAGGGTAAGGAGGGAGGGAGGGAGGGAGGGAGAGAATTTGGAACTCAAAGTTTAAAAATGAATGTTAAAAATTCTTTTTACATATAACTGGAGAAAAATAAAATATTATATATTTTTTTTAAAAAAATAGGTCATCATTTGAGATTTATAGTGACATCTAAGTGTTATCCTACATAAGATTTACTGGAACTGCCCCACTATTTTGGGGATTTAGGCTTCTTGATAATAAGCTAGGTGTCTGGAGAGAAGCAAAGAAACTTGGACTTGCAGTCAGCAGAAGTAGATTCAAATCCCAGCTTGGGCACCTACAAACTATGTGACCTTTGCCAAATGGTTTAATTTCTCCAGACCTCAGTTAACTGATCTGCAAAATGGGGCTAATAATGCTCCATACTGTCTACCTTACACAGTTGTTGTAGGATTATATTAATGTGGTCTCACTGTCATTATTTTAGATGACAAGAACATTAGCCACACAGCAGCAGGTAAATCCTCATTTTGGGCCTGAAAGAATGAAAAGTTACCAGGAAATGATGCAGGTACTGAATGAAATGGGAAGTTCTTTTTTTTAATTCGCTGTTATTTTGATAAGATGATTTTGATGAGGCGAGGCAAGGCAAGGGAGATTTATGTTAGCATTACTTGTTTTTAGAGGATCTCAGCAGGTGGTTGCACTATACTCAGTCCTGTTAGACCACATTTGTTTTCATTTCTAGATCCTGCTTGTTAGCAAATATAAGAGCATCCTGGAGAAGAAGGCTGAGACAGTGAGCAGACTAGAGAAACATGCCTTGCCACAATCAACTGGCAGACTTCATGTTGTTTAGGCTGGAAGAGAAAAAAAAAACTTAGTGGGGGACATGATAGAGCTATTCAGATATTTGAAGGGCTATTATGTGGAGGAAGGCAGCTCGATGGTGCAGTGGATTGAGCACCAGGTCTGGAGTCAGGGAGACTCATACTCCTGAGTTCAGATTTAGCCTCAGACACTTACTAGCTGGGTGATCCTGGGCAAATAACTTCACCCTGTTTGCCTCAGTTTCCTCATCTGTAAAAAGGGCTGGAAAAAGAAATGGCAAACTACCCCAGTATCTTTGCCAGGAAAATCCCAAAATGGGATCATGAAGAGTTGAAGACAACTAAAATAACTGAACAATAGATTTACAGAGTAACTGGCATATAGAGGCAGCTGATGGCGCATTGAATAGAAGGCTGCGAATTTCTCCAATAAAGGCCCCTTTTTAAATACATAGAGAACGGAGTCAAATTTATAAGAATATGAGTGATTCCCCAGTTGACAAATGGTCAAAGGATCGAAACAGACAGTTTCAGACAAAGAAATCAAAGCTATCCATAGTCATATGAAAACATGCTCTAAATCACTATTGATTAGAGAAATGCACATTGAAAAAAACTCTGAGGTACAACCTCACCCCTAGCAGATTGGCTAATATGACAGAAAAGGAAAATGACAAATGTTGGAGGGATGTGAGAAAATTGGAACACTAATGTGTTTGTGGGGTTGTGAACTGATCCAGCCATTCTGGCAAATAATTTGGAACTTGGCCAATAGGGTTATAAAACTTTGACTCAGCAATATTGCTATTAGGTCTATATCCCAAAGAGATCAAAGAAAAAAAGGAAAAAGACCTATTTATACAAAAAAATGATTTATAGCAGCTCTTTTTGTGATGGCAAAGAATTGGAAATTGACATGTCTGTCAACTGGGGAATGGCTGAAAATGTTGTGGTACTATAGTTGTGATGGAATACTATTGTGTTTTAAAAAATGGTGAGCAGGATGCTTTCAGAAAAACCTGGGGAAACCTATATGAGCTGATGCAAAATGAAATGAGCAGAACCAGGAAAACACTGTACGCAGGAACAGCAATATTATGACAATTAACTATGAATGACTTAGATATTCTAAGCAATGATCCTAGACAATCCCAAAGCACTTAATGATGAAAAATACTATGCACCTCCAGAGAAAGAACTGCTGGAGTCTAAATGTAGACCGGAATTTTTTTACCTTATTTTTCTTTTTGAGGGGAAGGGGGGACTGAGCTCAGGTTTCTTGACTTCCCTCTTTCTATACTATGCACACTGCCCCTGTTCTCCAAATGAGATGGTACGACCTGCACTAACAGTCCACACTTTACACATCCTGACACATCCTCCCAGTCATGTTGAGGCAAAGGCTAACATTAAGAGAAGAAATTCATTCAAATAGACCGGAATAATTTTGCTATGCTCCAGAGAGGAGCCCTGTGTGAATTCTCCCATGACAAGTTCTCATCTTGGCCTTTGCTCTCCTTCCCAGGTAGGTACCTCCGAACATCTGTTTCTGCATCTAGAAATGGGAACAATGAGAGCAAGCAGTTTCCCTTTGTGGCTGAACTCTATGATTAACTCCCCAGCAAAGTACTTAGAGATCCATTTAAGGTAGAAGGTGCTATATTAATAAAGTTTGACTGTTATTGCTACATTATTACTTGTTCATGGGAAAGTGATTCTCTTTTTAGGCCTCTTTAAGGCACTCAGACTCTACCAGGCTGCCTGCTGTTGATCCAAAGATAGTAAAACCTTCTTTATCTCTGGCAGTGAAGGGAGGCTTCCCAGGAGCTGCTGCCTACAGAAGAGCAGCTAGATAAAGGTGACTCAGAAGGGGAAATAGCCACCTGCAATTCCAGACTGGCTTTTGTCAGGCCCAGGCATCCACCCTATTCAAAATTTTACACTTATAAGTACATTATAATTACATTTGCTTCTACAAAAAGTAAACTATAAGGAAGGCATTAGAGCAATCATAAATGCTCCAGTCATTTAGAGGGTCAAACGGATGACACAAATTTATTCTATTTAAACTTATAAAATGATTCCATCTGAGAAAGATCAAAATTAAGTATACCTTTCTCCCTGGTCTTTTAAATACCTATTCGAGCACCTTTTCCTAGTATCACTAGGTTGGTATTATTTTCCTAGCCTATCTGAATTAATGAAAAGGGACTGATCAGTAAAAGCAATTCCATATTTGTATTTTTTTTAAGAAATAGTTTCCCTTCTGCCTCCTGGAAAGCAGATACCTAACCACCTCCTACCTCCAGCCTCTAGCTTTCCCCCGTCCCACTTCCCCCTCTCTCTTCCCTTTCCTCTTGCATACATATATACTGTACACATAAATCAACTTGTCACGGCTCGTCTCCTGGCTGACAGCTGTAATTGCTTCAGGTTATAAAAATATCTATAGGACAATACCTCTCAGGCACACAGACATACGCATACACATGCAAACACAAAGCAAAAGAAAACAATAATATTCTCTTTAATAATTCTGTGACTGCAGAGGGAGGATTGGGGGAATCCAGCATGGAGCTCGCCATAAAGACATTGGAGTGTGACAGCAGTCAGGTAAGGAAATGGGAGCAGAGTGAGGCTTCTGGAGGCTCCGGCACTCAGAAGACAAAGCAGGGCCTGTCACGGGGGCAAAATTTCAAGTGACAGTCGAGTTAGTTGCTCTTTTTCTTTTAACTTCTCAGCCTCAGCAAGCAGGGACGAGAGTACGAATGGGCTTATTTTGTATAGGCAAGATTCAGAAGGAAGAATACCATCTTAAGAAATTCAGTCATCCTCCTTTGCAAGGCTAAAGGCCCCCCTCTCCTGGTAGAGATTTCAAACACAGAGTGAAGGATGGGAGCGGAGATTCATTGGGCAGTTAAAGAATGAGATGATGCCTAGTTTGGTGTTAGAAGTTCTGATGGGACATCTGAGATTAAATGCAAAAGTTTTGAAGCTTAGACACTGCTTAGAGGAGGGTGGGGTCTGTCAGGGCCTTCAGAACAAACTTAGTACTAATTCTCAAGTGTTAAATCAAAAGACATTGGGGGAAGGAATGCACTCTAGAAATGGAAGAAAAACAGGCAAACTTTGAGCAAGGGTCCTAGAATATGAGAGTAGTCAGGACAGAAATAAAGTGAGAAAAAGAATGGACAAGAATTTGAAAGGTTCAGAAAAGCAAATCAAATTTTAGATCATTAAGATGATTTTCCTAATGCGTAAGGGAGATGGACAACAGATATATTAATAATAATAGCTTGTATTTATAGAGGGCTATTGTTTCACTTATGGAGCTGGAAGAGGCTTCAAAGAGACCATTGAGTCTAACTCTCCCATTTATTTTAATCAATGAAAAAACTGAGTCCCAGGGAAAGGAGGTGACTTGCCCAGGTCACAAAGCAGGTAAATGCAAGAGTCAGGATTCAAACCCGTGTCTTCTGACTCTAAATTGGTGGTTATTATTTTCCCACTACATCTCTAAATAGATAACAGAAGTAGATCCAAATAAGTAGGTGACAACAAAAGGGATGTTGGAATAATGGATAGATATATAGACAGTGACAGTCTCAATCCAGCAAATATTTCCTGAATACCTTCCACATATTAGACTCTGTATAAGAGTTGGGGAATACAATGACAAAAGTGAAAGAAAAAAAAAAACTCCTGCCCTCAAGGACCTTACATTCTGCCAAAAATATAAAAACATAGATTTCCATTGTTCTGTTATGACTAATCCTTCTCTCTAGGCTAGGGGTTAGGGGTGGTGCTTTCTTTAGGCAATTAGTAAGAAGCGGATATGTTGAGACCCAGGCACCTAAGGTTGTTTCCAAGACTAAAGATAAAATGGCATCCCTTGCTAGTATATCTATGGAAAAGTAGGAAACTACTGAGCAGTGGATGGCAGCATTGCCCAGTGTAGCCCTCCAGGAGCTGTTCATTTCCCACAGTACTGTGGTGAAATCAGTCCATAGCTTTATTTGCAAAAATTTCTATCAGTTGCTATAACACCCTGATGGACAGATCCTGCATTCAACAAATTATATGGCCCTAGCAACTAAGGAGAAGAAGGCCTGGAAATGCTTTGTTTCTGGTTATAAACCCTGAGATTGTTTCCGAATGCTCTAGTTCCAGAACTACCAGCATGCCAAAACATGTATTTTCCTCTCTCATTCAGAGACACTGTATGTGTAATCAGTGTCTCAGTCCCATTCACACTGAGCTCAGATGTTTTTTGTTTTTCCCCCTGGAGGAGTGGTTTGATCCTCAGGAAACTCCATGCAGAGTTGTGGTTATAAAGAGGAAGCAGCACTTTGCTTAAAGTCAGGAAACCTGAATATCTCCAGGTCTGAGTTTATTTGTAAACCCTGGGACCTGACCTGAGGAGTCTGGAAGAATGGTGACCTGTTAGCTCCCACCTCTATTCCTAACTAATGTCCTGGTGTCTTGTTCTCACAGAGGAGAGAGTATGGGCCCAGTTTGCAGGCTAAATATGAGAATATTTGATGCCTGGAGTACAGGATACTGCTTTCCCTTCTCCTGGGGCATGGGAAACTTTATTTTTGGGAAACTTTATTTTACTGTGTTCTCAGGTTTCCCAAAAAATAATCCCAGAAAAGCCTTATAAAGAAGAAAAAAAATACTTCTATATCCCACCTCCCCACTCCCTTTAAAGCCAAGAATAATTTCAAGCTTTGTTTTGAATTAATTTCTCCTCTCAAAATGCCCTTAGATACAGATCCCCCTAAATAGAAACTACCCTTCCTTTCCATCCATAATGTCTTTTAATTTTTCCCAATCACTAATGTGCCCATTTTAGGGACAAAAGAACTGAGGCATAAAGTAATTAATTGGGTTTTATGAGATCACAGGTTCACCAATGTAGGTGCCAAGATTACTAAAATACTATTGATGAAGGGTTTTCTTTTAAAAAAAAAGGCTCTGTTAATCTTCAATAAATACGCTGTTAATATTTAATTGGCATTTATTTAAACTTACAGTAACTGTCCCATTAAATCTAAATTAATTGCACATTTGGGAACCTTCCCCTAAAGCCTAGCTGGGATCTGGCTGTCTGGATCCCTCCACTGATTATACACTACACTAGGCACCCAGCCATAAAGAGAATTTTTAACCCACTCTTTAAAGACAAGTTGATTTGGATTCCATTTTGTACGCTACTTTATTTGACTGTCTAGAGACCTGTCTTTCTCACTCAACATTTCTCCTTTAGAAAATGTCTATTTTTCTTTCCCTTTATTTCAGACTCTCTTTCTATCTTCTATTTCTGCCTTTCTCCCTCCTCCTCAGTCATTTTCCCTTGCCCCTCTACCTCCTCTACTTTCTTTAGATCTTACACTATTCCCCCCAGTTCCTCCATCTCTTTTAACTTCTCTCTCCTTTTCTCTTCTAGAGGGTTAATCTCTGCCTTTGTTTCTGTATCTATCTTGTCCCCCCTCCTCTGTCTCTCTCTCTGTCTCCCTCTCTCTGTTTTCTCTCTCTCTCTCTCTCTCTCTCCTGCTCTCTTTCTTTTTCCCTCTTTCCTTCTCTCTTCTTCTCTCCTTCCTCCACCCCAGTTAATAGGTCTTATAATCACAATTAACCCTTTTCTAACAAGGACTAAGGGCAATCAGTTTGAGTGAGACGGCAAATTGTATGAGTTCTTTTTATCATATGTGTCTCAGAAAACCTTTTAAAATAGCAATTACATACAGAGGTTCAAGAAATCTAAAAGAAACTGAGTCCTGTCACTCTGGAAGGAGCAGTGAGAATGTAATTGGGTAGAACTGATCTTTACCATACTTTAAATTGAGGGCAGCTTGGTGGCATAATGGAAAGAACACCAAGCTGGAATCAGGAAGATATGTGTTCAAATTCAGCTTCAGGTGTTTACTAGCTATGTGAACCTGGACAAGTCACTTAACCCTCTTTGCCTCAGTTTTCTCAATTGTAAAATGAACTTGAGAGGGGAAAATGCAAACCACTCCAGTATCTTTGCCAAGAAAACTCCAAATGGGGTCATGAAGAGGTGGATGTGATGGAAAAGACTACATAACAAAGACAACAAAATCCCTGAACTCAATCAATCGCATCGGAAGTATCAGAGTCAGTGAACTTTCTGATGTACCACATTGCCTCCTGCTTGAATTTGTATCTGTAGACAAAATATTCTACTTTCTCCACCTGGCCTGCCCCCAGATCATGTTACTATACAAGCCATCCTATTTTCAGGGGTTTTTTTTCCTCCTGCTTTTGCTTCAAGCACTATAAAGATAGAGCCAGAAGATATAGTATAGTTCTGCACTCAATATGTCTTGGGATACAATGTCTCTGCAGTCAAAGTGCCTCTTCTATTTCATATTATTGACTCTGAGAGATCCAAGAAATAATTAAACATATCTCTGTCTGCCTGTATGTCAATCTGTCTGCTTACTTATCTGCTTGTCTTTATTTATCACCATCAGGACTGAAGCAGGCTTTATAATGAATGTGCCCTCCTTCATAGGAGAGATAATAAGTGCTTCTCTGACTCATGCCTCCTATTGGGTATTAGGCAAGGCCAACAGTCACAGAGAATGCCAGAGAAAGGAAGGGAGCCACTGGAACCTGAAGATTCCTGTAGATATAGGACATAGAAATAAGAAGATTAACTTACTTTGCATACATGATTAAGGCTGTCTAGCTTAGAATGATAGAGGCTGAGAGGTGAAATATCCAGATCTACAAAATCACAAAGGATACTAGGAGGAGAAAGAGTGAGCATTGACATTCATAGACAACTTCACTTGTTTTATCTCAGTTGAGCCTCACAATAGCCCCATAAGCTAAGGGTTATAGGTGACATTATCCCCATTTTATACGATGTGAAAACTGAACCTGAAAGAGAACTTGGGACCTGGTGCAGGGGATAGATGGCTACTGGACCTGGAGTCAGGAAGACCTGAGTTCAAATCTGACCTCAGACACTTATTAAGTGAGTGACCTTGGGCAAATTACTTAATCTCTGTCTGCCCCAGTTTCCTCATTTATAAAGTATGGATAATGAGATAATATTTATATAGCTAAATAACAATAATAATGATTTTAATGAGAGCTAGCATTTATGTAGTGCTTGAAGTTTTGCAAAGCACTATATGTATATTAATTGTATTTGATTGCAGCCAGAACCCTGAGGGGTGGGAATTTTTATTATCTCCATTTTACAGATAAAGAAACTAACCTAGAGATATAGGTTAAATGACTTGCCCAGGGTCACATATCTAGTAGGTGTCTGAGGCAGAATTCAAACTCATGTCATCCTGATTTCTAATCTAACACTCTTAAACACTGTGCCACCTAGCTAACTTTAACTATAACTGCCATGATCATTACAGCAATAATAATGAACATTTATATAATATCTATTAAGTGTCAGGCACTGTGCTAAGTGTTTTTTTATTTATTGTCTCATTCGATTCTGATAACATGAAGGAGGTGGGGGGGGGTCAATGCTATTATTATCAGCCACCTTTTATAGATGAGGATACTGAGGAAAGCAGAGGTTAAGTGACTTGCCCAGAGTACCATACCCTGACTCCAGGGGATCTATCTACTACACCACCTAGCTGTCAATTTACTATTCGTGTTCACAGAGCTAATACAAGTCAGAAGCAGAATTTTAACTGAGGTCTTCCTGAATCCAGATCTATCATTCTAATATATTACATCAAGCTGACTTTTATTCTTCAAAATTCAAGAATACTAGAACTAAGGAAAAGCCCCTTAATTTTTGGAATGTAATTTTAGGTGTTTCTTTAAAAACAATTTTCAAAGTACATCTTTACAGAATGAATTTTTATAACTCACATAATTTATATAGGATGAAAATATTTTAAGAAAGATTTTAGAGCAAGGGTTTTTAATCTTGGGTCCATCCCTCTTCCCTTTTCCCCTACTCTTGGGGGCTTATTTATAGATTTTAAAGAGTCTATGAACTTGGATGGGGAAAATGATCATTATTTCAATAGTTTCCTTTGTAATGCTATTTATTTTTTGCATTTAAAAACATGATTCTGATGATTCCAAAAGCTTCATCAGACAGCCAAAAGGATCCAAGACTCAAAAGAGGTTAAAGACCCCTACCAGAAAAACTAACAAAGAATGAAACTGGAGAGAAGCAGTATAATACAACTATTTATGTCCTGGATGTCAGCATACCCCACATTATAGCCTTTTTATAGATCACACAATTAATGCACACAGAGTTAGATGAGGCTCTTCTCATCATGCAGGTGTATAATAGAAATGCCCATGACTTTTTCTTCATAATGCTTTTACATATATTTACTAATTTGATCCTTACAACAAACCTTTCAGGGCAGTAAATACTGCTCCTATTCTATAGACAAGGTTATTATTGTCTTTTGTGTTTTGGCTCCATATATATTGCATTTGTTTCTCTGAATATGTGTTGTTTATCTCCAATAGAATATTAATTACTTCCAAACAGGGACTGTTTTTTTTCGTATTTGCTTTTGTATTCTCTGTGCCTAGGACAGTGCTTAGTACATAGTGGGCAATGAATAAAGGCTTGCTGAAATCTACTGAATCCAAGGCTCTGGAGTTTAGTGAAAAGAGACAATATAATTGTGATTTGCCTATCAGTTAATAAAAATATTTCCCAGAGCACTCATTCAGCTCTTGGGGAAATTGACTAACAGCACTACCGTAATGAATCTACTTTAGTACCAGCACCCAACTTGTGACCTCCCAGCACTATCTGTCCAAGAATAACATTAATAATAATCATACTATTAAACAAGGGCTTGGTTTGCACCTGAAAAATTTGAGAAATGGTCTCATAAATTACATTCCAGGGATACCATCTTTAAGCGTTAACAGGCAGAACGGACTCTGAATTCTGGGAATTGAGCATAATTACATGGAAATTGACAAGGCACAAATGCCAAGAATTCTGTTAACCTTTAATATTTTGAAAAAACTCTCCCCTTGTAATTATCTCTTTCTTTTGTCTTAAATGTTACTGATGAATATTTAGTGGCAAAAGCAAATAAGAATGTGAATGGATACTGGAAACTTAGGTTCTATCTGGAATCCCAGGTCATTGCAGATATTTGGTAAATAATGGGAAACTGAAAGTAAGAATAGAAGGAGCTTGGCTGTTTCCCAGATTTATGAACATTGTGGATGTCTCCTAGGTCATTTTTCCAATGATTTTCCAAATAACAGATAAGTTCCTTATACTCTGACCTAAAGTGACAGTGTTGATCTACAGAGCTAGTCTGGACTCAAGAAAAGGCTTTGAATCTCTTTAGTCTTCAGATAGCCTGCCTGGAAAAATGTGGTGATAATATTTAGCATTATTTTTAGTAGGGGGACCAATAATTGGCAAAGAGATACCCTTACCAGGGGCTCCATACACTGATGGAATCACAGAGCCAGAGAAAACCACCACCACCAACAATAATACTGCCTTAAATGCAAATAATCCTTTTTAACTTCACAAAGTAATTTTGCACCTATTATTTTATCTGATCCTCACAAGAAATTGTTTGTGGTAGGCAAAATAGGCACCTTCATTTTACAGTTAAGAAAATTGAGCTCTAAGTGATGCCTGAAAAGTATTCTTATTTAGATTTCAGGATGAGACATTATCCAGCAGGAGAAAATAATGTATTATTACTGTTAGAACCAATCTAGTCTAGGCCTTCCTCTAGTATTAGTATAGAGAACTTACTGTAGATCTTCTCTGGGAGAAAGAATTCAGTCTTCACATATAGAAATGTGAAGGTTTAGAGCTATGGGACTCTACCTACCATTGGTTATGGTATCTGTTTTTCTTTAAAAACTCACATTCCAAACCAGAGCTACAATAACCCTCATTTTAAACCAAAATCCCCAAGAGATTCTAGCTGGATCATGAAATAAGCTTCCTGGAAGCATCCTCAGTTCTTCATCATGGTGGAGGGAGCAGACCAGCAGCTGAGCTCTCTGGCATATCTCCAAACTCAGCTGAGCCCATCTGTCAGTAGCTGAAGCCTGCCCTTCTCCCACTTGCTTGAATGTGGAATGGAAGTGGCCTTTTAACAGAACATTGTCTTAGGATTGTTTGAGGCAAGTCTGACAGAGAAAGGAAGATTCATTCCTGACACCAATCATACTAATATCTGCCACCAAAATGACATTTTCCTTTTAATGATGAAAAATGCATCTGGAAATCCAGAGAAAGAGCAACTTTTATCATCTGTTCCGAAGTGGAGAAAGCCACTCCTGCTCCTGGTTTGCAATTTGAGGATAAGAATTAGGGGACTGATGGCAATTGGGTTATTGCTCAAATTAAATTGGAACCCAATTTGGGAGAGAAGGATCTAAGTAGATGATAGCCTACAGCTCAGACAGCCTTCTTTACCAGTTGTCTAATTTCTCAGGAGACCTGCTGCCTAATTTTTGTTAGCATTGCCTTGATTAATGTCAGGCCCTGAACATGTAGGGCAATGCTGGCTTTCATAGTTATCTGACATGTGTTATTTCCCATGCCCATGTCCAGTTTCATACAGTTAGTGAATCTCATGGGGATTCACTGATACGGATTTTTCAGTTTTTGTGATGTATATTCTGTAGTAGTGACAGAAAGCAGATCTCTTTGTTTCTACTATATTCTGAGAGACAGAATTAAGTCAAGGGTTTATTAGATGCTATTTAAAAAATGAGATTTCCAGCTTATGCACAAGCAAAATCAATGCAACAAGGGTGGAATGGGGAAAGGGCGGAACCTGCCCATAGCAGTGGTGTAAACAAAATCAAATACAAAGGGATCTCTATAGGCAGCATATTGACTTAGAAAACCACAAATTAACATTATCTATATTGTATTGAATTTTTATTTTATTACATATTTCCCAATTACATTTTAATCTGGTGTGCTGATTTCCAGCATTTTGTCTGTGCAAGGGAAACTGACTGCAAATTTGATAGCTCTTGTTTGATAGGATAAAAAAAAGGTATCAAATATCTATATTAAGGATCTGGTATTTAAGCTGCTAGTTCCCTCTCCTCTTCCCCTCCCCCAAAAGACTATCTTGTATTATTTTTTTGCCATCTGAATAATTTTTATGTATATATTGTCTATTATGCTAGAATGTAAGTCCCTGGAGGGCCAGAACTGTTTCATTTTTTGTCTTTGTAATACCAATGCTCAGCATTGAGCTTGCCAAATTGTCATTGTTTAATTAATACTTGTTAATTGTTTAACATAAGTTATCAAGGGTTATACCTTAATGGATAAACAGTCAAAAGATATGAACAAACAACTTTTGAAAGAGTAACTAAAAGCTATTATCAACTATAGTAGGAGAAATATCTATTAGCATCTCTTGTTTTCATACAGAAATAATACTAGTTGCTAGGGCAAGGTGTAGGTGACTTTCTTATCTATGGGAATTCACTACATTTGCAAGGAGTAACCTTTGGGATTCCAACCCAATGTTACTACCCCTTCATTCTTTTTTTTTTTTTAAGATATACACTTCAGAAAATGCAGCATTTTAAAGTTCTTACATTTGAGCAATGTGGAGCTTATAATTATTAAATATACAAGAATATATATATATGTATATATTATTTGCACACATGAAAAGTTTGTAACCTCAAACTTAGTCCCAGTTTCACTTAGCCCAGGGATAAATCAGTATAGTGCTTTAGAAAAAGATCTGGTCATGCAGTCAGGAAGCCCTGAGTTCAAATTCCAGCTCTGACACTTAACTCCTTATATGACTATATGAAAGTTGCGTAACCTCTCATCTTTAAAATGAGGGGGTTGCCCTTCTAGCACCAAATCTATGACATAAATGGCATCTAAGATGCTTTTCAGTTCAAAATCTAGGATGCTATGATATTGACTTGGTCCACTCAGTCAGAAGGTACAAGCATGCTACTCCTCTGTAATCCTTTCTCTTTCTCTGTCATATCCTTTCAATAAATTGAAGAATTTATATCAACCTACTAGGATGCAGATGACATAATAGATACCCCCCGAGAAGAAGAGAGAAGCTGCTATGACTGTTCTCAGGGAAAGAACAGCAGGGAGCTAGAGGGGAAAAAAACCTATCCTGTCTGAAAACTGAATTGTTGACCCACTTGACTAAATGACGTTGGCACCCCTGCTGCCAGCAGCCTGGAGTGAGACATCACCAGCCTCACCCTGAATCCCTGTCAGAAGAATAAGGCTCTTGTCTGTTATGGAGCTCTGAGTTTAAAGCTGAACTCTAGTGACAGTCAGGGTGAAAGGACTAGAGTGTTTTTGCTACTTCTGCCCCAAAACAAGAAGCCATAGTGGCAAACTTCTTGAAACAGGGATAACTTGGGTTCATTCCATGTGCTTGATCCAACAGGACTTCAAAGATCAGCTCCCCTATGGGAGAGCCTGCAGCTATGTAGTAGGATTGGTATCACATAGCAACTCACTATTACTGAAGTAAATAAGCCATATAAAATGAAAACTGCATAGATGTAAACAGGAAGAAACTACAGCATGAAGAACTTTGGTTAGATTAAAGGTAGGACCTACTGATAATGAAGGATATTAAAGACTGAGTGAAAAAAGTTATAGATTCTTTATATTAGATATAATCTAAAACAAGGACAAGTTACCTGTTGCTTAGAACTAAGAGAAGCATTTCTCCTATTTACCACTTGTGCGTGTGTGTGTGTGTGTATGTTTGTGTATGTGTGTACAGTGAATTAATTGCATGGTTTTGTTTTTTAATTGAACTGATTGGATTTTGCAATGACAATCCCAACTAACCCTTGACCCGGGTCAGCATGGCAGACAGGTTATCATGTTTCTTAACTCTACCTAGAATGGCCTTTGATACGTAGTAGGCTCTAAGAAAATATATTAACACCCCAGCTATCTGGGAATGAGTCACTTTATTTAGCCAAATATTATAGAGAACTGAAAGTTTTTCTTTAACTTTCATTTTTACGGAGATCTTTCTAAAATGTTTTACATACTCACCTTGCCTTCTTAAACAGATATTGAACAGAATTAGCCTTTTCTTTATTACTCAGGGCTGTCAGAATGAACATTGATCATTGTACTTTGCTGTAATACAAAGTGTCTTGCATTCATATATCCATTGTATCTATATCTATATAGATAGATATATTCATTTCATTTATTTCTTCACATATTGCCTTCATATAGTTCATATATTTTAAGCTACTAAAGCTTAAAACTGCACTAAGATTTTAGGACACTTTGTATATACAGATTTTTTTAATGTATGCTCCTATATTAAATGACCCCGGACTATTGTGTTTTTGAGTTATTATGTTTTCTTTTTATAATATTTTTATCCCCTTTATCACTTTCAGTTGTCACATCTCCCCACAGTCATTATGCCCATCTTTAGTGGTCCTTCTTCCAGCTTCTGATTTTCTGTAGTTAATCTCCTGTGAGACTAGACGGTAGCTAGCCACATTTGTTAAAATTATATATAAAGGAAGAGTGAATAGGGCCTGATTGAGGGCCTAGATGGCTCTTTTATTTATAAAGTGTTTTTGCTTAGTGCATAAACTTTTTCGCAATTATTTGGCTGCTTTTTGTGGATTACTTCCTGGTTCTTGGACATGTTGTAGACAGGTGACATTTTGAATAGCTAATCTTTGGCTAAGTGAGATATTACCATGTTTATTGAATGAATGAATTCATCTATAAATGTGTTCACATCACTCACCCTGAATAATTCCTTCCCTTGATCAATCTCCTTGAGAAATTTGATTCTTCTTCCTTTAGCCATCAAACTTTTCTGCTTCCATTTTCTCTTCATCCCCTCCTTCTTTAACCCTTTGCAATAATGACTTTTCACTAACCATTGGTTTACAATTACTCTGCCAAAGGCTGCCACGTGCTAATTAATTATAGTGCAGGTGTGTTTTTGTCAGTCCTAATTCACCTTGACCTATCTTTAGCATTTGACACTTTTAATTACCCTCTCACTGAAATTCTTTCTTTTCCTGGTTCCTTGTTGTTTTCCTGTTCCTACTATTTTCCCTCACACAGTCGATGACTCTCTCTCTCTCCCTCTTCCTTTTATTGGCTCCTATATGAGGGTATTCTACAAGGTTTGAGCCCCATGCCTCTCTTCTCCTGACTTGTCTCCCTTCCTCTTTCTTCTCTCTACTCTCTTCCTCAGAGATTTCAGCTACTCTAGGCTCTTGAACTGTCAACCTGACACCAGTGAATTCCAAATCCTAGTCATGACTCCAGTACTAAGTTCTTATCTTACATTTTCCACTGCCTACTTGACATTTCCATTTAGAAGTCTCAAATGATCAGAGGTGTCACGGATGGACAACAGTTCATTATCATATGGGGCAATGTAACAATGTATTACTTTTTAAAAAAATTAACCTTTTCTTTTTATATCTCCCTTAACTACGCTCCTCATGGCTTTCTCTCCTCTGATGCCTTTGTATCCTTCCCTCCCCCTCCCCCTAGCACCCCATATCAAGTCAATTACCAAGCAATGGTGATTCTTCCTTCTCAATGCCTCTTACATGGATCCCTTCCTTTCTCTCCTCACTGCCACGACACTAGTAAAACTCACATTAACTCTCACCTGAGCTGGTGTAGTACCTTCCTAACTGGTCTCCATTCTCCATTCTCATCCTCTTGAATCCATTCTACACCTATTTACAAGTTAATGTTCATAGATTTGATCTGCGTCTGCTTTGATCACTGTCTGCTCAGATACTTTCAATGACACCCCACTGACTGTAAAAACAATGGTCAGAGCTCAGCCTTCAGAGACCCCAGTGGAGAAACTAGCCTTTCTCTCCAGCTTCTCGTTAAATATCTAAGCAATAGATACAACATTGGACTCAAACCAGAAAGACTTGAGTTATATCCCACCTCAGAGACTTGCTAGATGTATGACTCTGGGAAAGTCACTTAAACTCAGACAGCTTTTCATCTGCAAGTCAGTTTCCTCATCCTCCATTGGAACTAACAGTGGCATCTACCCCAAAGAGTTATTGTGAGAATCAAATGGGTTACCATGTGTGAAGAGCTTTAGAAATTTTAAAATATTACATAAATGCTAATTATTCTTATTCTTACTTATTCCTCCTAAACTCCAACTAAACTGTTCTTCGTTCCTCATTCCCTTATATGACTTTCCCTTTCCTGTCTTTGTGCCATTCCTTATTATGTTACCTCCACGTAAAAGAATGGCCTTGTTCTCATCTCCACTTACTGAATTTTTTTTTCTTTAAAGGCCTTACCTACTTGGCGCATTAGCATCCAATAACCCTAATAGCAATGGATGTCATCTTCCACAGAGTAGGTGCCCGATATTTTAAGAGCTTCTGTGAACTGACCATCCTGTGGCTAAAGGTGGCAGGATGGGCAATGGATTTGGAATCCTGAAATCAATCCAACTCAAGAGATAGAGCAGAGTTATATAAAAATATGAAGACCAGGAATACAAATAATATCTTCCTTAGCCAATATTAATATCGTTAGGCTCTGTATAACCAATTGGTTGAATTTATTGTTTTTATTATTATTTTTTCATCTGACAGTAGATGAAAGTTGTTCATATGATTACATTTTTATATGCAAAGAAATAAGCAGGAAATCAATTCAGCTCTAATAAAAAATGATTGAAAATTGCTAATATGAGCTCAATAATATAACCTATTTTGAGAAAAAATAATTAAAACATATATGGATTTAACTGTATGGACACTGTAAAGCCAGCACAATGGTTAGCTCCTACTGTTGCCTCCCTCCACCCACAACTTTCTAGTGGTTATCCCGGGCACGAATCCTTGCCATTGACACAGTGATAGAAATTAACTTCAGTAATGAACAGACATCAGATTCCAGGAAAACCATAGTCTGTTCTGAGGCAGCCGATCTTGGCTCAACAAATGACAAGATGATGTTCCCCGAGGGTATATTGTGTGTCCCCACATGAACAGAAAGGTTCTGGGAGGGCCACAGTCATATGGGAAGAAAACATGTGTCTGTGAGCAGACTTGGGGAGAACAGAGAGGGACCTACTTAATTGAAAAGCTGTAGATCAGGTAGAAAGGCACTGGGAAAGAAAGGAGGCTAGGGAAATGGGGTGGCATGTGCTTATGTATGGCAGGGGCTTGGGGGCACTTTTCACATAAAAGCAGGAGGAGTCAGTGTAAAGTTGAGAAATGAGACTTTGAGTGCAAAGGATTCAGTGATTGTGCCTAATGCATGCGTAAGTAGGATGTTGCTGAAAGTGGAGGGAGAATGGCTCCTGCAGAGACATCTATCCTTGACTTTGGCAACAATTTATCATGCAAAAAGGAGTCATTTTTCCTCCTGCTTCCCTCCTTTTCCTTCACCCATCTTCTTCATTAAAGACAGCCCATTTGCCCCTCCTTCTTTTCTTCTCCCTCCCCTCCACCAACATTACAGCAATTTATTTATAAATGATAGTCGAGAGGGAAGAGCCAGCTGTTCCCTTTCTGGGAGCACCAGGGGCCTCTGGGTGATTCTCTGTGCCTGTTGGGTAGTACCTTTTGGAGGCCAGTATGCAAAATCTAGTGGGAGACATCTAGGCAGGAAACACCCTGTCCCCTTAAGGACCTTGTAATGAGTGAACAAGGCCCTCTCTGGGACATCAAAGACACAGGCAAAGAAACAAAGTGGATAATCATGTTTCATTTAGCGCCTATCAGAGGAACAAATGGATTGCAAACAGTGAGATTGGAAGTGGTGGGTGTGTGTGCACTCATGCCTGCATGTGCATGGAAAGGAAGTACTACCGTATGCTTCTGCCTGGGTATTGCATCTGCAAGAGTCAATCCTGGCCTATTGTGTCTCTGGTCTTAAAAGGAATAAGGCAATGGGCCTCATGAGAAACAGCATGAAGGACTAAAATGGAATCCCTTGTTTCGTCTCTCCTCCTTTTTTGTCGCTTTTTGTTTTGGTTTCATTTTCACAGAAAGCTGTATTTGTAGGCAAATTCAAAGTGAGTTTGCTACAGTTTGAAGCTGGTGCTGTCTAGTGATAAAAATGGAGGACAGAGAAGGAGGAGAGGTTAAGGCTGATTGGATTTGTAACAGCCAAATAAAATGAAATACAACATTTAAAAACCATCCGCAAGTATGTTTTGGGCATAGGCATGCCTCATCCAACAAGCCTCGTATTTGCTGGTCCACCCTGAAGGACATGAAAATAGCTCCTGAGTTCTAGTGAATGGAGGTATGTGAGCTGAACTAGAACTATCAGAAGCCATTGGATGAAAGGTCACTCTCTAAAAAACAGGGTTGCCTGAACTGTGTCTAGCCCTTCTGACAAATGGGAGTGGAGGACAAGCAGACCTGGGGGAGTATAGAAAATGAAAGCCAAGATGTTATTGCAAGGTTTGGGGTATTTTTCTTGGCAGGGTGGAGAGCTTAACTTTGCACGCGTATTTCTGAGGAGGCTGCTTTTGGAGAAGGAAGCAAGGGGGAAAAGGTAGGGAGGAGTTCATTTTCCAGATAGTCTCATCAGGGAGTCATCATCTTAAAAGCTTCATACTTTAGTTAATTGTTCCTCCATCAATATAGGGGTCTTCAAAGGTAGAAACAATTCTAACATCAGGTTACTTCATTGGTTTTTTTGTTGCTGTTCCAGTGGTATTATTACTTGTTGATGACATCTCATGTTTTTATGTCACAATTATTTCTTTGTATACCTCACTGTCTGCTCCTACCTTAGTGAGTCTTCCTTTTTAATAGCAGCAGCAGCAGCAACAACAGTTTTGAAAGACCAACCAACACATCCAAACATTGACCGTATCTGACAGGATGTGCAAAGTTTCACATCCATGGTCTCAAATCTCTTCCGTGGAAGGAGAGAGGTACATTGCCTTGTCTCTTCCCTACAGCCAAGACTGGTTATTATAATTATATTGTATTCAACTGCATTTAATGTCCTTTTTGTTCACATCAACAACTCCCTTTGGATGCAAGAGTATCTCAGGAATTCCTTGACATTTCAAAACACTATTTCAATAATTTGATTCAGAGGAAGACTGTTGGAGAAATAAAATATGCTCCAATTCCTTACCAGGATTGAGAAAGGTGACAGAAGCTAAATTCTTTATTTCTTACTCCGTAGATATAGCCTTCCCCCTCATCTCGGACAACAGTCATTCCACTTCATCATGTAATGATACTCATTAAGCCCCTTCCCCCAAATGAAATAATGTTCCAAATCACTAATAAGATAAATGCATTTAAGAACAACTCTAAGGTTTTACTTCACACTAAGGAAATTGACAAAGATAGCAAAAGATGAGAATAGTCAATGTTGTAGGAGTTGTAGAAATTTGAGCCCACTCTTAAATTCTTGGAGCTGTGAACTGATCTAACCATTCTGTAAAGCAATATGGAATTATGCAAATAAAGGGATTAAAACGTTCATTCTCTTTGACCTAGAGATACCAATGCCAATTATGTATCCCAACGAGGGTGATGATGAAAACAAATAAGCCAAATAAATACACCAAAATATTTATAGGAACACTTTTTTTGTGGTAGCAAAGAAGTAGAAACAAAACAGATGATAATTGATTAGGTAATGGCTAAATAAATTATACTACATGAACGTAATGGAATTCTGTTCCATAAGAAATTATTAAAATGATGAATACAAAGGAGCATGAAAAGACATGTGAACTAATATAAACTAAAATAAAAACTGGGTAAACAATGACTATGACAATGTAAGTGGAAACAACACAACTATTGTGAAATTATAATGACAAAGCTTGGCCCCAACAAAGGAATGGGAGAAGATATCTCCTCTCTCCCCAGTTTCTCTGCAGAAGTGAGAGACAGGGTATATGAAACATTGCTTTTCATATCATACTTGTTTGATATGTCAGTTATTGTTATTGAACGTCATTCCCTTCCTCTTTTTGAAATGCTTTATTATAACTGGTAACTCTCAGGGGAGGAGGGATAAAATACAAAACATATGTGAGGCAAAACCAAAGGGTATGAAAAGATTTTCAAAAAGCTGGCAAACCTTATCATTTTAAAATTTAATTTGTAAAAGCATGCCCCTCCTCACCTCCCATGGAAAAGCAATTATTAATACGTTGTCTACAAAATACAACAGGAAGTATGAAAATAGCATCTGTAGCAAGACTATTCCTGAACGCCTATAGTTAGTAGCATCAAAGAGGAGAAAGCAAGGATGTTAAGTCAGAAATGGTGGAGGAAGGAAGAGAGCAAGCCACAAAGGAACTCTAGGGAGGATGGAAAAAATGAAATTCTGTCCCCCAAAGGAACCCTGGCTTGAAACAAGAGGAAGGCAAACCTCAAGTATGTTCAGCTCAAATCCCCAAACAAGTGAATGGAACAGACATGGGGCAAAATAGAGGTACCGGGAAATAGAAATGAGAGCACTGCAGTATGTAGCCCAGTTGGGGTGGGGCTCCCTCCACTAACATAACATAGGCTAGGCACATCCAGATGAAGCCTGGTCACCGGGAGGAGCTTTCAGGTCTCGCTTGCTGCTCTTCCTTCTACATAGTGCTGCGGTATAAAAATTAAAGGTTACTTCCCAGGTAAGTGTCCAGTTGCCTTCTGGGAGAATAAATCGTGCTACCGAGTCACAGTGGGCTTGGAATGTCAAGGGCGGAACAGGTTTGTCACCGGATAGGAAAAAAAAAACTGGACACATTGAATATTGATCCCAAGCTTGCCAAGGAATCCAAATCCCAAATTCCTATCTGGATGTCACCTGAACCTTTCCCTGAAGTCATGTATCCCAAATACTCATTCTAATCTATGCTCTTAGAACCCTCTCACCACTTCCTGTCTTTTTTCTATCCAATTTTTTTTTTCTCTATGGGCCATTTGGAGCTGATGAAGAGCACCTGAAGTATACCAGCACCTCTAACATAGACAGTCATGGTTATTCAGAGTCCTTCAAGTATTTCTCTTTACATAATTTGGAATTCAGTCAACATAGTAAGGAAGGTAGTCGTGAAGTCAGCACAGTATTTTCTAAGATCCAAAAGAGGGTATCCAGGGTTCGACCAGGTCTTCTCCAAAGACAAAAGGGGAACAAAAGTAGTCCTACCTAAGTAATGAAGTTACAGGGATGTACTGGTATAATATATGCACACATGTGTATGAATGTATACACATGTGTATACATATATACATATTTATATACATATATATACACGTATATTTATAGACAGCCATTTGTTATATGTGTGTGTATGTATGTATATGCATAAATACATATATATATACGTATATAAATGAAACACTTCAGTTTCATCTGCATTAACATTTTCTCTGTCACATTTTTAAAGACAATGACTAAAACGAAATAAAAAATCAAGCACTGATTTGTAGCATTTGTCAATTTCCAAGGTGTAAATGCTAGTACTGAAAATTTAACAATCTGTTCTCCTTCAGGTAAGAGCTAGGGAAAAATTGAACTATCATCCTCATCATCTGGGTCTCGTTGATGAGCATTTAGAACAAATGGGCCCGATGACGGACAACACCTAGGAGAAATTATTCAGGGTTTTAACCCCATGTATAGAGAATGAAGGAACATGAACTGCTTATTGTGACACCTTACTATATACAGTTTATCTCTCCCAATACACTCACACCTTAGCAAAGTTTAGTTCTGTACTTGAACTGACTACAAACTTAGTGGAGTTGATGAGGTGGAAAAATAAACTGTTAGTGAAGCCAGACAGGGCAGGAGAAAGGCTAGGACCTAGGGACTCCATTTTTGATAGGAAAAATTTCTTCCTTTTTTTTTTTATCCCTGAGTGGTGCTAGCAAACAATGAAACTGAGCTTCTGCCAGTGGATGAAACAAGGTGCCACTGTTCCATAGACTTTAACTTCTTTGGATGTGAATATTCACCACATGCAGGCTTGTTAAAGGCTTAGGTTTTTCCATTGCAAGAAGTAAGATGCCCTGGAAACCGCAGGGAGCTTTGTCCCATCAGGGGACATGTAGTACCATATTCATCTAGTCATTCCATAATTCAGTGAAGCTTCAGAACAAAAAGCCTTTGTGTTGTGATGGCTGATAATGCAATGAAGGGCTCTCCCCCCCATGCACTAATGACGTTTATACAGAGATGACATGTGGCTATGAAAATGGAATTGGATGGGGTGGGGGTTGGCTTCTGCCTTCTTTTCTTGCTCTTGTTGTTTCTGCTGCTCAACTCCCAAGGAAGAGCGTGGGATGTTATCTATTAGTCTGTGCATCAGGATTTTCATCTAATTTCATAATGAAGATGTTGCTCCATCAGATATAGATGACATGTCAGCAGAAATGCAAAAGGCCATTTTTATGTGTCAGCTGGCACTCTGTGTGGGCCCTCTCCTGCCTAGGAATGTCTAAAATGAACTGGTCAGATGGGCTGGCTCTGCTATACCACTGCATAGGACCACTGAAGTGAGAGCGCTAGCCCAGAGGCATCACTCTAAGAATGGAAAGAATACTGGATTTGGAATCAGGGGAAATTATGTTTAAAACTTGCCTTTGGCGTTTATCTGTATGATCCTGGTCTAGTCATCTGGCCTCTGGGACGTTCAATTTCCTTATCCATAAAATGAGGGGGTGGGAGTAGATGCTCATGAAAGTCCCTTTTGCTTCTAAATTTATGCTCTTATGACCCCTCCTTCTTTCCTATCCCTATCTCATATGGCACCTTCTCTTTAGGGCTTAACCTGGACACTGACAGCATTTGAATACTGAGAAATGGAAGACAACAATAGTCAACCACAATGTGTTATCTTTTAAGAAAGAAAAAGGAAAAACACCTTTGATCCAGTTAGTCCTCTGCCCTTTCTCTAGTTTTGCAGCCACCCTATCTCCTATAATAAAGACTAAGAATGATAGAGTAGAGAGAACACTG
Source organism: Phalanger gymnotis (assembly GCA_028646595.1). Taxonomy (NCBI): domain Eukaryota; kingdom Metazoa; phylum Chordata; class Mammalia; order Diprotodontia; family Phalangeridae; genus Phalanger; species Phalanger gymnotis. The sequence goes on from CM053622.1 coordinate 674,689,070, forward strand.
GACTTGGTATCAAAGGATAGTGGTTCTGGTGCCATCTTTTCTACTAGCTTGCGGGGGACATCAAACAATTCACTCCATTTCTCTGGATCTCCCTTTCCTCATTTGTAAAGTGAGCAGGTAGACTTGTATTTTTATTAATTTAACTCAGTTCTCTATATATTTGAGAAAAGAGGTCTTTATCAGAGACACTTGTTCCAATTCTCCCCCCTGCCCCCAGTTTTCTGCTTTCCTTTTAAGTTTGGTTACATTTGGTGGCTAAGAATAGGAAATTGAAGGGGTGCCCGTTACTTGAGGAATGACTGAAAAAGCTGTGGCATGTTTTTGTGATGGATTATTGTGCTCAGAAATGAAGAGCACCGCTGATTTCATAAAATCCTGGAAAGATTTACATGAGCTGATGCAAAGTGAGGTGAGTAGAACCAGGAGAGTGTTTTACCCAGTAACAGCAATATTATATGATGAAGAGCTGTGAATGACTTAGCTATTCTCAGCAATATAATGATCCAAGACAATTCCAAAGGAGTAATGATGGAGCATATGATCCTCCTGAAGAGAAAGAACTGATATTGTCTGAATACAGATTGAAGCATGCTATTTTTCACTTTCTTTCTTTCATTATTTTATTCTAGTGTTCTTGTATAAAAAACTAACATGGAATGTTTTACATGATTGCACATGTATAACCCAAATCTAATTGCTTACTCTCTCAGAGAGGGGGGAGGTGGAAAGAGGGAGGAAGGAGTAGAATTTGGAACTTTAATAAAACCCAGAAATGTTTAAAAAATTGTTTTAACATGTAATTGGGGAAAAAATAAAACAGTCTATATTTAAATAAAATCAGTAGGTAGAATGATATGATCTCTTACATCTCATTAGGTTATAGTTCAAATGTACTTTGGGATATTTCTGATGGTACATGCCCAGGCTTCTGGTTTCCCAATAGGACACAGCTCCGGTTGCAACATATCCATACTTTCTGATGTCCTGCTTGATGAACCAGCAAGTTTTCTCTTAGTCAGTTGAGTAAGGCTACATCATGACCTTTGAATATAAAATATGAATGTTTTGACTTTTTCCTTTTTAATTATTTGAAAAACACCATAATTGGATAGAAAAGGTTACACGTTGATGTACATGTCTTGGAGATCAACAAACAACCCCATCTTAAGACCTTATTTCTTGACTTAGGATGGTCAGATGCCCTTGCAAACTACTGAGTGTGAGTCTAGAGAGGAGAGAAGTCTATAATTCACCCAAGTTATAAATGAACCATCGTATAGAACCAGGCCAAGGACAGCTCCCGGGGCTCTCCATTACAGGCCTCCCTTTTGGACTAGTCTGACATTGATTTATTGATTTATTAATGATTACTTTTTAGTCTTCAGTCTTCCAAATAGTCCAGAATACACTAACAGTGCTATCACAGTACTCGCTTTAAGCTCTGGTAGCTCTTGTTATCATTAACTTTACTTACGAGGGATGTGCCTAAAACATATCACTCTCTTCACAACAGTTCCTGGGCTCTTAGAAAATAGTATAACACAGTAGTCCATCTGGAGCTTTTCTTGGAGGTCATTCTTTTCGACATGGTCCGTGCCCACCCCCAACCCCAGTTCCTAAGAGACTCGCCATTCATGATCCACTGGTATTTTTCTAACCTGCTCTCCATCAGAATAAGGAAGGAAAACTAATTTCCCTGTGGGCCACAAGTAATCAAGGACCTGCAGAGGCTCTGTGTTGTTTTTTCGATCAAGTCCAACCTACTGAGATGTCATTGAAGGTGCCCATAATCCTACCCCATTTTACCGAAAGAATCTTATCTCTCATTTCTCTTCAACATATACCACTTATTTGAATGTTCTATTGCTGACTCCTTACTTTCCTCTCTCTATGTCTTATTTATCCTTGTCTCCATCCTGAAGGCAGGAAAGTTGCATAGCAGATTCAGTACTTGACTTGGATTCAGTAATATCTAAGTTCCAACCCTGCCTCTGACAAATAGTAGTTGTGTGATCCTGGGAAAGTAATTTCCCCAGACTCAGCTTCCTCATCTTTGAAGTAGGCATAATGAAAGCACATACCTCAGAGTCCTGGTTAGGATCAAATGAGATCATTTAGGCAAGGCATTTTGTAAACCTCAAAGCACTTTTAAAATGTTAGCTAAAGCTAGATATCCAGGCCTTTACTAATTTTGAACCGCTACATTTGAAATAGACCACTATCGCCTCCTCCCATAATATTGAATACAGGAGGACTATCCAGGAAGAGTTTAGGACTCCTAGATGCCATGAATAAGAAGATAATAATGAATAATAGACAGAAGGCAAAATTTGTTTGCTTTTTTTCCCTTATAAAAAATGATATCCAGACTGATGGATAGAGAAAAAAAAATGTTAACAGGGAACTGAAACCAAAGTCAGGAAATGTTGAGATCACCTATCTGCCCTCAATAAGTTCAAGTCATCAGACCTAGATAAACTATATCCCAGAGCACTGAAAGAACTAGTAGATGTGATTGTGGAGTCACTATTGGGTGACCTTTGAAAAATTGAGGAGAAAGGGAGAGCTGTTCTGGGAATTGAGAAGAGGCAAGTGAATGTCCCATTTTTGCAGAGGAAGAGGGTAGATCCTTCAAACTACAGGCCAATAATTTAAATTCATGGCCAAAAAAATGATTATATTTATTTAAAATGATGATTAATGGTCACTTAGTAAAGGAGAGGTGATCACTAAGAGCCAGCATGGCTTCATCAAAAATAGTTCATTCCTTGTCTTGCCTTTTTTAAAAAAAAATAAGAATATTAGACTGATAGATGATGGGGACATTATAGACAACATTTACCTGTGTTTTAGCAGGACATATGAGAAAATCTTCTGGGATGTAGTGGAGTTGGAGGGGAATGGGGACCAATCAACTCTTAACAAGGATTTATTAAGTACCTGTTATATTTCAGGCACTAAATTAAATGCTGGGAGACAAAGACAAAAGTGAAATCATGCCTGCCCTTTAAGGACCTTACATTCAAATGGAATCGACAACACACACACACACACACACACACATACACACATGTGTATATACACATACACATACACATATACATATACATATACATACACATACACATATATATGTATGTATATATATATATATATATTTCCATGCACAGAATATATACAGCAACATTAATAAAAGGGATTTGGGGAGGTAGGGCACAAGTAGATGAGGAGAGCAGGAAAGTTTCATGTAGAAGTTAAAGCTTAAAGTGAGTTCTATGATAGCACTGTTAGGGTACTCTGGACTATTTGGAAGACTGCAGACTTAAAAGTAATCATTAATAAATCAATAAATCAATGTCAGGCTAGTCCTAAAGTGAGGCCTGTAATGGAGAGCCCCAGGGAGCTGTCCTTGGCTTGATTCTGTACAATAGTTCATTTATAACTTGGGTGAATTATAAATTGCATGCTTATAAAATTTACAGATGAGAAAAAACTGGGAGGAGTAGCTAACACATGGGACCTCTCATTCCTGGAATGTCTTCCCTCCTTGCCTTTGCCTATTAGAAATCCTAGGGCCTAGGGCCTGGGACCTAGGCACAGTAAGGGTCAGCCCATGTTCCATTGCCTACAAAAGTTTTTCATTAGCCCCAAGTTAAGCTCGCCTCAATGTTTTGTGTGTATCCACTTCTTGTGTACAAGTTGTATCCCCGATGAAGAATGTAAACTCCTTGAGGACAGGAACTAATTTTCACTTTTTCTTTTTGTGTTCTTCCCTTAACACAGTGTCTTACATACAGTAGGTGCTTAATAAATGATTGTTAAATGGGGATTAGATTGAGTTGGATGACAGAATCATGATCCAGAATGGCCTAGTCAGACTAGAAAGGGCCAAAACTGAGGAGCCAAAATTTAATTAAGTCTAAAGTTAGAGGATCATAAAGCTTAGAGATAAAAAGGGACTTCAGCAATCATTTAGTCCAACCTCTACTTTTTTATTAGACCCAGAGAAAAGTGACTCTCTTAAGGTCACATAGGTATTAAGTATAAGACCTAGAATGTGAACCCATCTCTTCTGATTGCCAATTGCAAATCCAATGCTCCGCCAACTGCTCTACACAGTTTCATTTTTGCGGTTGTTATGTTTGTCCTTCATTTTCAAAGAAGACCATGGCATCAGGGAAATGATGACATGACTTGAGGCTGACTTTGATTTGAGTCAGGGAGGGCTGTGCAAAGTCACCAGCCTCCCTTTCTCCTCCAGGGCCATCTGGATCCAGTGACCAGATATTCATCAGGACGACTGGAGATGACCCAGGATGCAATGGGAGACCCTGGCCCTTTGAGGCTAAGGCCTTTTCATGTACTCACTACAATCTTGTTGGATATATGAAAGGTATGTGGGAAAAAAGTCAAATCATGATATAAGACAGCACATTGAATATCTCATATCAGTGGCCCTGGCAGTGAGTTACAATGGTTAGAGTCCAGCACTTCAAATAGGGAAAACCTGGGTTCAAAGTCTACCTCTGAAACCTACTAGTTATGTGTCTGTCAGCAAGTCATTTACCTCTCATTTTGACACTCAAGCAAGATCACGTATGGAATGAGTTCTTTATACATAATGCTGAGGTATCAAACACTCAACCTACTGGTCTCACCCAGGGTGTGGCAGAATTAGATTAAAATATAATTGGGATATATTAAACAATTAGTAAATAAAATAAAACATAGATAATGTCAATGTGTGGTTTGCTAAGTCACGATGCGGCCAACAGGAATTCTTATGTATAATTTAGTGGTCACTTTTCTATTTGAGTTTGACACAAATACTGGAAAGCACCATACACCTATCAGGTTTCATTATTGTAGAAAAGGTCTCTAGAATTGAGAGTCACTGGTATCAAGGAAGACATTGGGACTGGGTGTTCAACTACTACTTGAATGTATGGATATAGTTGAGCAAAATATTTCACTCTAGGCCTCAGTCTCGTCATCTGAAAAACAATCAGAGTTGCATTACATTCCTTCTAGCTTTCAAATCTATGAATTGGACTGAAATATGTTATATTAAAGTTTAGAGAGAGAGAGAGAGAGAGAGAGAGAGAGAGAGAGAGAGATCAGCCTAAACTGACATGGTTTGGGAAACCATCATGGGGGAGGAGATCTAGGCAATAAATATCAGGAAGAGGAAGAGAAAAGGAGAATGGGACACTATAAGCAAAACTAAGAGCCCACTTCTATTGCTCTTTAATAACTCCTTGTCTGAAAAATGCCCATGTCTTTTGCCCTTTATGCTGGGCATACAGTGGGTATAAAGTAAATAATCTTTGACTTGGCTTGGATGTAGATTTTCACAGCCTCTGGGCAGAGGAAAGAGACAGAACTGAAGTTGGGGGTGGAGTCAAGCTGCCCTGTCACCTTTGGGAATGAAACAGAAGGAAAGATTTGGTCTGCCAGGATAGAAATGAAGTGCCTGAGGCAAAATAGCCTTCATGGAAGTCATCCTAGAAATACAGATAATAACCAAAGAGCTTTGGGGTTACCATTGTGACCCTTGAATCCAGTAGGGGCTCTCCCTGATGCCTATTACCATCCATTTGTTGTGCCAGTATTAGACTCCCAAGTCCTCAGCAAAGGGCCAGAAAGCTCCTACCAGGGAGGAAATTTGCTTGATAATCTCTAGTCTAAACTTTTCCTTCCTTAACTTCAGGCTATTATTGCTCCTGGTCTAAGAACCTGCTGAGCCAATGAATAATTCCCTTCCCTCATTTGCATTGTTACCTTGAAGGTATTTATAGCCTGTGATCATCTGCCCCCTGAGTCTTCTTCTCCAGACTATAATTTAGCATTAGATCCAGGTCTGTTATTCCTGAAACTGAGCATGCCCAAAACTTCTGTTGGCTGAGCTGAAATCAGAGCAGGACTATAGCCCCAAGTAGTATTTATCAGGGTGAGGAGGCGAGAAGGGGAGAAAAAGCACCCCTTCCACAACAGATTCCTTAGTGACGGTCATACTCTCTCAGATTGGATGTCTTCAGGGGATAAGAAAAGATCTAATTCATTTTTTTTTCTGCTTGGAGAGTCTCTCACAATGGCTAGTTCCCTTAAACCTACCTACTTCACTATGCCCCCAGTAGCAAACAAGGAACAATCAAACAACAGGTTAACACTTATTATCTGCCAGGTGACATGCTGGGTACTGGGGATACAGGTACAAAGAATGAAACAATCCCTACTTAAAATAGGCTTACTTTCTAATAGAATAGACAAGTACATATTGAAAAGATATATAGCATAAATATAAAGTGAATATATACAACTATATACAAAGTAGTCAAATATTAGCTAGCACAGATATAGCACTTTAAGGTTTGCAAAGGGCTTTACAAATATAATTACATTTTATCCTTACGACAACCCTCCCTGTAAGAGGGATGTTATTATTACCCCAATTTTACAAATGTCAATACTGAGGCAGGCAGACGGTAAGGGACTTGCCCAACAGGCTGGAATGGGAACTCAGGTCTTCCTGACTCCAGGCCCAGTGCTTTACGCACAATACCTTCTAGCCACAAGGTAGTTAGGGAGAGGGTACACTAGCAACTGGGAAGATCAGGAAAGGCTGCATGCAGAAGATGCTGTTTGAGCTGCATTTTAAAGGAAAAGAAGCAAAGATAAGGAGTTTCATTTTAGGCAAAGGGGGACGGCCAGTACAAAACAATAGAGATGGAAGATAGTGAAAGAAATAGAGAGAGGACTAGTATTGATGGGGGATGCAATTCCCACTGGACCCCTAGAAGGAAAAGCCCTTGAACATTCCCACAAATTTCAGGAACCTGGCTCCTGAACCCAGATCCCTGGGTTCCCTGGAGGCACTGGCTCATTCCACTCAATAATCTTTTTAACTGCTCTTTCACTGGGGCTCTCTTGCCAGTTGACTCCTTCCATAGGCTGCTCCTGGCCCCACCCCAGACCTCTTGCCACTCCTTAATCCCATCCAGGTCTTCCCACTGTCTTTCTGTATAAAATATCAATCTTGCCCTCATCAAAGGCTCAGATTCTTAAAATTTGGCAGCTTGTATTGGTGTCACAAATATTGCAGACTCACTAGGAGTCTGGCCTGTTTCTACTGGTGTGACCATAAACTCCCTACATTGGAGTGAAAGAAGGCTTGAGTGATAAAATTCTTTCAAGGCAGAGCTCCACCCTGTACCCTTGCCTTTCAGGGTTCCCAGGACCCCTAAACTGCAACAGTATGGCTTTATGTGAGGGAGAGGCAATAGTATCTAATGGAAAGGTAGGCTGGGACCAAGTTATGTAGGACATAAAATTCTCCAAAAAGGACTTTATATTTTACATACATGTATGTGTATATATGTGTATATATGCATATATGGATATGTGTATATGTATGTCTGTATACATGCATATACATATATATATCATATATATATGATATATATACATATCACATTGAAGGTGATAGGAAGTCACTGGATTTGGTTGAGTAGGGGAGCCACATGGTCAGATCTGTGCTTTAGGAAAATTACTTGGGGGGTAGTGTGTCAGACTGACTGGAGAGATAGGAGACTTGAGACAGGGAGAGTAATTAGGAGGTTGCTTTAATAATCTAGGTGAGATGAGGAAAGGAATGAATTAACATGATAACTTGGGAGTAGGGTGGAGAATTAAGGTGGAGGAAAAGGTTGGGGGAAGGAGAATCAAAGAGATCCTGAGAAATTCTCTCCCATTTGGGATGAGTGAAGGTCCTTCAATTTGTCATGTAAGGGCCCAAACATGCACAAAGATCAAGAGCTCCTGTGGCAGAGGGAATCGTGAGGCAGCATAGTGGAAAGGATGGAGCAATCCTAAGCAAACAGCCCCAGTCTCACCAGAAGCTAAGACAAATTTATTGAAAAAGGGTAAGGAGCTGGGTTCGCCTCTTTCACTGAATTAAATGAAGAGAAGAGAACAAATCCTGCAGATTTAATTCCAGCCACTTTCATCCCACTCCTTTTATCATAACAGGGTACGATACAGTAATACACCAGAGCAGAAAGCTTCTCTGTCCCCAGCTCGAAATCCTCCTGTCCTGGTTCTGCTGGATTAACCTCATTACCTGCCTCCTTCTTTTGACTACTGTCCTTATCAGAGGCTGAGAGTGTTCTTTAAGAAACAGAAAATGACCCCTGAGGTGGGTAGGCCCTGGGCAAAATTGTGAAGTGACCAGGTTGTTCATTGGTTCTAACTCCTCCATTCCTGTTAAGTCTGACAGAGCTACCTACAGTTGGTAAGCCCATGACGACAACGATGGGGGGGGGCAGGGACACGGAACACAGGACACATAGTCCCTGTATGGTGCCTGGCATTAAGTATCCACTGCTGTGGGATTAACCTCACATTCCACAAAGTGCTCTTTTCTCTTTCTGAGAATTGCTGATTCTTGCCAGTTGCTGTTTTGACACCATCTCTCAATCTGATCTGAGGCTCTCTGGAAATGGCCTCCACAGGGAGTCTCAGTCTATGCCTCAGTAGTAGTTAGCCTCAGTAACTTAGTGTGGTGGATAGGGCACTAGACTTGGAGTCAGGAAGGCCTGGGTTTAAAATCTTCATTAGAATCTCACTAGCTTTGCGACCCTTAGGAAAATCACTAAAACTTTTGTGCCTTAGTTTCCTCATATGAAAAAGAGGGAAACCGGACTGAATGGCCTCTCAGGTCCTTTTTAGCTCTAAATCAATAATCTTTGAACTGCATTTCTCTTCTCCATATAGATCCTTGTTTGCCTGAACTTGGGTCTTTATCTTTGGATTTTCCCTGATCTTACTTCTTTTTTCCTGCCTTTAAATGACATCACTTTGAAACCGTACTACTATGTTCTTTTTAGCATGTTGCCATCTTGCCTTCCTTCCTGAGGATCCCAGTCTGGGGCTCAGCATGGCACAGGACAGTATCACGACTCTGCCCCACCTTCTTGGATTCTTTAGTTCTTCTCTAAATCTACACTCCCAAGAGTTTACAGCTATGGCCCACTTAACTAGAGCTTTACTTTCTGAGTGGAAAGAACCCTGGCTCTGGAGTCACAGGACTTGGGTTCAAATACTGTCTTTGTTGTTTACTTTCTGTTACCTTGACCATGTCATTTAACCTCTATGATTCTAAGTTTCCTCTTCTGTTAAATAAGGGGTTTGGGCAAGATAGCTAGGTGGCGCAGCCAGTAGAGCACCGACCCTGGAGTCAGGAGGACCTAAGTTCAAATATGGCTTTGGATATTTGACACACTTACTTGCTATGTGACCTTGGTCACTTAACCCCAATTGCCCTGCCTTCCCTTTTCCAAAAGAGAGAGAGAGAGAGAGAGAGAGAGAGAGAGAGAGAGAGAGAGAGAGAGAATAAGGGGTTTAGGCTAGGTGGCTTCTGAAGTCCCTTCCAACCCTTGATCCATGATCCAGTAAACTAATCTCCAGTTGTAGATGATGAGTCCCTCCTACTAGGAAACTTTAGAAGAAGTTGGGCCTTCAATACCCCAAATAATAATTTCATAAGACACAATATAAATTAAGGCAATGAGGACCTCTTTGGTAAAAGTATTCTGTTGCTATGACAAGCAAGAAATACCTGGCAAGGCCAGCCTTAGCAAGACAAAATTGATTCCACAGGCCACCCGAGCAAGAAGCCAAGTGTCATCAAAGGTCTTCTCACACTACACACAAAGAGAAGATATTCCCCTTCGGTGCCCCAGAGACAGCTTGATATAGAGGATGAAATCCCTTTAAGTAAAATTCCACAACAGGGCATTAAAAAGATGTGATAAAATATACACGAGTTATTAAATATTGTCATCAAGATGAGCAATAAATCAGACATTTTATGGTTTCTGATTATAAATTCCATTTATTCCGTAAGCGTTTAAAGAAAGAAAAATGGAGACTTGGCAGAGATTTAAGCATGGCCAGGATGGATATATTTCAATATTGCTCGGTGGATGTTACTACCTCAGGAGGGAAACACAAAGGGGTCCCATCATAGTCAGGATGCGTGACATTATCTCTCAGTAGTACCTACTGTCCTCTATACTCAGCTTTTGTGACTCCAGGTAGCACTTCTGTGATGAATGAAAATCAAGAGTTTGAGGTACATGCTCCCTTAACATCATCTAGCTACATGCAATTTGACTGGGGGAGTGTCACACTGGCCTGAGGGATCTGGACATCAGGTTGCATTCTGGTGGCACCCTCGGTATAGGTTCTACTCATTCAGAGTGAGGGCTTAACTGTCCTGAAAGATTTAGTAATTATAGTATTACATATTTAGAGCTGGAAGGAATCTTGGAGGTCACTAAGTCCAATTCTCTCATTTTGTAGATGAGAAAGCTGAGGCATAAAGGAGATAAATAGCTTGCCTAGGTTTATACAGCTATCTAAGACAAGATTTGAATTCAGACATTCCAATTACATCTTGGGCATCTAGATGGCATGGTGGGTAGAACAACAGGCCTAGAGTCAGGGAGACCTGAGTTAAAATCCAGCCTTAGAAGCTTACTACCTGTTTAAACCTAGGCCCCTCACTTAACCCAATTTGCCTCAGTTCCTCATCTGTAAAATGAGCTGGAAAAGGACTTGGAAAATCATTTCCATATCTTTGCCAAGAAAGTCTTAAATGAGTCATGAAGAGTCAGACACAGCTGAAACCACTGAACAACAACAGCAACAAAAATTCCAACTCCAACACTGTCCACTTTACTATCTATTGTCCTATAGAAGGATTCAGTATACCAAAGATTTCAAGCTGAGAAAGGTAAGGCAGGACCTGGAGCTGGGAAGTACGTCTGACAAATAAAGCAATGTCTTAGGTAGGGAGTTTAACCTAGTGTGTCTGTTTAATTTTGAACACAAAATTAAGCAGAACAGGTCCTGTATTAGGCACAATCATTGAGCAGACAGTAGAGTTCAGTATTTATCTCTTCTCTTCCTAAACCATGCTTTATATTGCTGTCCACCATTTAATTTTTGAGTCAAAGAATTTACAATTGGAAAAGTCCTTAGAACTCATCTAGTCCAACCACCTCATTTTATAAATGATGATACTGAAGACTAAAGATTAAATTATTTGCCCAAGGTCACACAATAAGTAGCGTTCGTTCATGATTCTGATAATAAGTCTTTTCATTAAAATCCTTCATTGGCTCCCTGTTGCTTTCTGGAGTTGTCCTGATCTGTGTCAGGTCACTGGATCCAGATGGCTGTGGAGGGGAAACTGAGGCTGGGGACTTCACAGCCCTCCCTCACTTAAATCTAATGCATTTGCAAGCCATATTGGCATCATCTTCCTGATGTCATGGCTGTCTTCAAGAACCAAAGGCAAGCCACAACCACATTACTTTCTGGAAAAATCCAAACTCCTTTGCAGCCTTACCTCAGATATTTCTTTCCATATATATGTGGAATATATATGTGTACATAATATAATATATTAATATATAAAATATAATATAATATATATATATTTTGTTGTCGTTATGGTTATTGAATCTTTTCTGACCCATTATGACCCCCTTTTGCCATTTTCTTGGCAAAGCTACTGGAGTGGTTTGCCATTTCCTTCTCCAGCCCTTTTTACAAATGAGGAAACTGAGGCAAGCAGGGTTCAGTGACTTGCCCAGGGTCACAAAGCTAGTAAGTGTCTGAGGTAGGATTTGAACTCGGGAAGATGAGTTTCCTATTTCCAGGCCCAGCATTCTATCCACTGTGCCACCTAGGTGCCCTCCATATGTACTATATGCCAGCAAAATTGTATTACATAGCATCCCTCGTAAATGCCCTTTATTTTCCCACCTCTAAGCCTTTTGCTTATGTTCTTTCTTATTTCTGTTGTTTTCTCCTCATCTCTAGCTGGTGAACAGTTTAAATATCACCTCCTCCATGAAATTTTCCATGATCATGCCTGTTGAAAATGATAGTTATTTCCTCAGGGCTCAGAGGCACTCTGTTGGCTTATGTACTTAGCATGTTCTGTTTTGTAAGAGGCTGATATGTATAAGTCTAATAAGGTCTCATTAGATTGTAAGCTCCATAACAGGAGGGACCCATTTGTTATTAAATCTTTTTTATGTTCTCCTGTGCCAAATTCTTATGTGTTTTGTATTATATCAGGTGATGTTGTAGCAATTTACCTTAATTGTGTTTTGCCTGTATTAACATCAATTGTTCTTCCCTGATCACGCAGCAAATGAATGGTGGATGGGGACAAACAATCCAAAATTATGCTAGGTGTGGGGAAAATTAACCCAATATTTTTATTTGACATTCAAAAATCTACAAAGCTGAACAGACTAAATGTGAGTTATATCTGAAAAAGCCCATAAGCTAGGATCCAGCATCTTGTGTTTGCACACTCACATAGTCCCATGTGGCTGCTGCTTCTGCTTCAGTACACACAGCAAACACACACATGCGTGCACATGTGTGTATCCTTCCACATCATTCACACTATTTACTGTCTCTCCAGACTGTTGACTTTTTGAGAGAGACCAGATAAATCACTTTGGAGAGGGAGGGAAGGATGAAGATGATAAAGAAAAAAAAACCTACTTCCCCCCTTCAAATACCACGAGAAATGTCAAGGAAATTGCTTTACTGGAAATAACACAAAAGTTCAAAACAAAATTGTCAAGTGTCATTCCCTTGCCCCTGCTCCCTCCCTCATGCAAGAGCTCCTCTTCTCTTGTTCTCTGCCTATTAGCTGTCCCCCTGCCCCTGCCTTCTTTTGCCCCCCTGGACTCTGTTCCACAGTGCTCCAAAGGAAGATGAACTGAGAAACAGCTCTTTGAAAGCCTTTAGCTGAAGGTAATAACAGTGTGATGATAAATAAAAGCAATATGTTAGAGGGAATGAGCTCTTTCTTTGTCATGCTAGAACATTCAACTCTGGGGTACAACCCAAGAGGGACCATAGCGTTTCTTCATCATCATTGTCATCATCATTTAAAGTCCTTTATGAAATGATTAATTGTGCATGATGCTGGATTTTCTCCCTTAGGACAATCAAACTGAAGACAGACACATTTATGGGAAATACACTTGTAAAGGACACAACAAAACCCTAGGAAGAACACTGAAATAATACATAAATGAATAGTGAAGCAATTCCAACACACACAGCTAGCTGGCTCAGGGATTGTTTCCAGTTCGGGAGTAGTTGTATGGGCAAAGGCACAGTCCTGGTGAAAAGTAGAGAATTTCATGGAATTTCTTTGGAATTCCATGTGGATACTAGGAAAGATGAAGGGAAGGCCTTGAAGAAGGAACACAGTTTATGGATAGTGGAAATACAGGGTTCGAATGCCCAACGGGGAGTCAGGAGCATCTATCTTTGTGGCACAGCAGATAGAGCGCTGGGCCTGGAGTCAGAAAAACTCATCTTCCTGAGTTCAAATCCAGCCTCAGATACTTGCTAGCTGTGTGACCCTGGGCAAGTCACTTAAACATGCTGGCCTCAGTTTCCTCATCTGTAAAAATGAGCTGGAGAAGGATATGGCAAACCACTCCAGTATCTTTGCCAAGAAGACCCCAAAGAAGTCATGAAGAGTCTGACAGGACTGAACAATAACAGGGATTATAGATGACAGATTTAGAACTGAAAGTGATCTTAAAGGTCATTGAGTCCAACCCCAGGGAGATGAAGTGATTTCTCTGAGGAAGGAAGGGCAGAGCCTGGATTCAGACCTACGTCATCTAGCTCCTTATCCAGTACTTTGTATATAAAGCCTGATCCCTCACTCAAGTGATCACTGATGCAGTTATAGGACAGGGAATGTTAGAGATTTCCTAGTAGTCTTTCTCTGGGGTGAGGACTTCTGACTCGGCGCAGTGGAAAAGGTCACTAATGTTCTTGTGGATGCAGCCATTTCTACAGCTGTCGAAGAAGCTAGTACCTACCGGGATCATCTGGGCATTTGGCTTCATAGATTATCTAGACTGAGGTAAATAATCCCCAGGAAATTCATTTTTAATCTCATTCTGGCTTTGTGATCTAAGGAAAGAGAAGGGAGCAGAGAAATCAGGATTAAATCTGGAGCATCCTACCCTAAAAGGAAGGTTGGAAGCTTTTTGGAATGTGTTCTACTTAATAGATTTGAAGAAAACACAAGACCTATTCTTTGATCTTGGTCCTATGTTTGTTGCAATGTAGAATTCAGCTTAAGGTGGGTTCATCCGACCAAGAGGATAAGCTACTGAAGTGTTTACTGAAGTTCATTTCTAGACTGTCTCAGTAATAAGAAGCTTCCTTAACTGGGACCCTAATGAAAATGTTTATAGGACACTACACTATATCTCATTTCGATTCCCCTCAGATGTCTGGTGCTCGGCTCTGTACCCACTGAGTACCCAACGAAGGGTGGAGCGACCAACTCGGTGTTTGGGTGTTGGCAGGAATGGGTTGCCTACCAGCAGCATCAAAGGGCTTTGTGATTTTCTTCTCAGTTTGGCCAAAAATAAATGAACTCCTCCTCACCCTCGTTTGTTTTCTTTGAAAAGAGAGGGTACAACAGAATTCAAATCACCTCTCAGGTGACTGGCTAATGCCAATATGAAAATCGGTCCAGCATAACCAAGGACTAATGCAAAGGTTAACCATGTGACAAAACAATTTGGATTTGGGGAATGACAAAGGGATCCTCTGCAGGTATGCTGAATCGGTGAGGAAATGGAGAAAAACAGGGAGATGGTCTGAACCAGTGATTCCCAGGCTTGGCTTTATGACATTTTTAGATTGTCTTGATTTCAACGTGTCTCAAAATTTTGAAAATTAATTTTACTTAAATTTTAGAAATAAATACATGCCACACTTATTCGTGGTGTGTGTGTGGGGGTGGGGGAAGGGGTGCTTCCTCATCATAAAATCAAACAACTCTAAAATAGTTTGGGAATCTGAGATGTGTTAAGAGTGACATCACAAGAAACGTGAACCTGAAAATGGCCTTGCAGACTTTCCTCCTTATTTTTTTTTCTTTTTCAAAATAAAATGCACTCAAATCACACAGTATAACAGGTTTCACCACCCTTCAGGTACCCACATATCTCCTACCAGGAATTCCATTTGAGACTAAGGAGTCATGCTATCATCTATTTTCTTCTCTTCCACCTTGACACTGAGAGTAGAGATTTAGGGATCATGATGGAGCTGAGATTTGGGGGGATTTTGCCATGCCAAGTAGAGAAGTGATTACATTGATTTCTGTAGCCAGACTTATCATATGAAGTTTTGATATTAGAGAGATGAAGAAGGTGGATAGAGAAGGTCCATGTCCGACAAGAAATCTTCATTCTAGCTAATTTTTCATTTCTCGACAAGCAGCCCTCCAGACTTCTTTACTATCCCCCGGAAACCTCTTCATCCTGGAAGACTATTCCAGCCTTGGAATTTACATCTTGGTAATAGCCCTGTGACAGTTCCCTCTGATTGGACAGCTCTTCCCAGAATGTCCATTTAAGGAGGGCACCCTGACCAGTCCTGGACTGCACTCGTCATTTGGCTGAACTTTGGAATTCTCTACCATTTCTTCCCCGGCTTCCCCCTTTTAGCTTCCTTTTTCTGTTCCCCCATTAGAATGTAAGCTCCTTGCTATCTACATTCAGAGAAAGAACTATCAAGTCTGAACGTAGATTGAGGCAAACTCTTTGTTCTCTTTTTCTTCCTTCTTTTTTGGTTTTGTTTCTTCTTTCTCATGATTCATTCCATTGGTTATACTTCTTCTTTACAACTTGACTATTGTGTAAATAAGTTTAATGCAAAGGTATATGTAGACCATATATCGGATCCCATACCGTCTTGGGGGAAAGGGACAAGGGAGGGAGAGGAAGAAAATTTGGAACTCAAAAACTTATGGAACTGAGTGTTGTAAACTAAAGATAAAAATCTAATAAAACATGTTCGACAAAAAAAAAAGTAAGCTCCTTGAAGATGGGGATCATCTTTCCTTTTACTTGTATTTGTATTTGTAGCACTTAGCATAGTGCTTGACACAAAGTAAGCATGTAAGAAATACTTGTTGACTGACTGGCTAAGAAGGTTGTCAAGGAGGATGCCTATGAGAGCTGGCAATCTAATGCTATTATGATAACTGTAGTCACACAGCATAGATAGATACTCTCAAAGGAGCCAGGGTGTTGTGTGATTTTTTTTTAATGCTCTCTAACAATTGGAATAAAAAATTAGGCTTCCTGATGAAAACAATTAGCCCTGAAAGAAACCATTCAAAACCAGAATGAAAGACGTGATTACAGGCAATGTGTCACATGTTTTAATTTTGTTGCTTTGATTTTTAATGTTGCTGGACTGACAGTCAGAGAGACTGATCATGCTGATTTATATTCTGAAAGGGAGGGGCTGAGAAATGTTCGCCAGCTCAGCAAGCTACTGGGGGTGCCAGGAGAATGCTGGAAAGGGCATCTCATCCCCCAGCCAGACTGGGCATTGAACAAGGCCTTAGGGTTGGTCCTGACCACCAGCTCAATATTAGCCAGTGGTATGACGTGGCTGCTACTTTGAAGAGCCAAGAATCTGCCCCCGCCTGGTGTGATACTTAGAAGTTCATTGCACGTTCATTTTACATAAACCTATGATCATATCTCTTTTTGGGGGTGGGTAAATGAGTTAACTACCAACTCCCCTGAGTGCAAAAGGCATTGTATAGACATACTTACATGTGTACAGATTATCTCCACCAATGTCCAGTGCCTAGCAAAGGACATAACATAAAGTACATACTGAATAAATGGATTTTTTTTCTTTTTTTTGGAGGGAGGAGGGCAGGTAATTGGGGTTAAGTGACTTGCCCAAGGTCACACCACTAGTACATGTGTCAAGTGTCTGAGGCGGAATTTGAACTCAGGTCCTCCTGACTCTAGGGCCGGTGCTGTACTCACTGTGCCACCTAGCCTCCCTGACAAATCCTTTTTCGATTGATAGGTTGAATGGACTTGATATACTCTTGAAAATTTGGAATTTCTCAAGAGCAACAGCTTGCCTAAACTTTCTGTGTCTCTCAGCACCTAACACAACTTGCTGCAAACGATAGGCAGCTCGGTATATCAGAAAGAGTGCTGATGATAGGGCCCAGCACCCAGGCTCAAATTCTGCCACAGATTTATAGGGCGTATTCCCTGGTCATGTGACCTTAGGTAAGGCATACAACTGCCCTGGGCCTCAGTTTCTTCATCTGTAAAATGGGGGTATTGGGCTAAATGGACCCTCAGGTCACACTGAGTGCTAAATCTATGAACTTACTAAGTGTTATTGGTATTGAACTGCTGAACACATCAATCCATCCACAAGTATTCATTAAGTGCCTACTATCAGCTAGGAATTCTCCCTCCTAAAATTACTCTGTAATTCACTGCCTTTGTATTTTTTTCTCTTTATATTTATCCTGTTTATACTTTCCCTCATTAGAACATAAACTCCTTGCAAGCAGAGCTGTTTCATTCATTGTATTTATATCTCCAGTACACTTAGGACAATGTCTGCCACATAGTAGGTGCTCAATAAATGCTTATTGATTGATTGATTGAAGGAACTAGAATTCTTCTAGGAAGGATACAAGATAGACCTCTTCTCCACAAAACACACACATTTCACACCTGTTCCATTCTCTAGGGTTAAATTCTAAAATCCACTGAAACTTAAGAAAATAAAACAAAAACAACAGTTTGGTCATGAACCAGGATCATTACTGTTATATCTAAACCCCAACGAGCATAGATCTCAGTTTGGAAAATTCAATATTTGGACCACTGCTTACACTTTCAGGGAATCAAGGAAAATGAGACAAGGTGGAGGGATACTGAGAAATTTACAAAAGGTGGATAGTCTTAATATGGTCAATATCTCTTTCTCCTGAGTTCATGACCAAACAAGAGTAAAAGAGGAATCATGGGAAGTACAATGGATAATTAAAAGCAATGCAGCCAAAATTAGAAGGAAGACAAGGAATTGGGAAATAATTTTTATAGCAAGTTTCTCTGATAAAGTTCTAATTTCTCAAACATATAGGGAACTGAGTCAAAAATTGTGAAAATAAGAGCCATTGCTGAATTGATAAATCAAAGGAAAGGAACAAACAGGCAGTTTTTGGAAAAAGAAATCAAAATTATCTATAGTCATATGGAAAAATTCTCTAAATCTCTATTGATTAGAAAAATTCAAATTAAAACAACTCTCAGGTGCCACCTCACACCTATCAGATGGACTAAAATTACAGAAAAGAAAATGACAATGCTGGAGGAGATATGGAAAAGCAGGGATACTGTTTCAACTATACTGGAGAACAGTTTGGAAATTGTGCATACTCTTTGATCTGGCCATACCACTACTAGGACTGTATCCCAAAGAGATCAAAGAAAAGGGAAAAGAACGCATGTGTACTAAAACATTTATAGCAGCTCTTTTTGTGGTGCCAAAGATTTGGAAATGGAGGGTATGCCCATCAGTTCAAGAATGGCTAATCAAGTCATGGTACACAATTATGATGTAACACTATTGTTCTCTTAGAAATGATGAGCAGGATGGTTTCAGAAAACCTGGGAAGATGGATATGGATTGATGCAGATTGAAGGGAGATCCAAGAGATCATTGTAAACAGTCACAGCAATACTATAATGATGATCAGCTGCCATGAGGCAGGAATTATCAAAACTGTCTAGTACTGGCTAAGAAACAGAAAGGTAGATCAATGGAACAGAGTAGACATACAATTTACAGCAGCAAATAAATATAGTAACCTTGTATTTGGCAAGTATAAAGATAAGATTCGGGCATAAAAATTCATACTTTGGTAAAAATTGTTAAGAAAACTAGAAAGTAGTATGGCAGAAATTGGGCATAGACAAATATCTTCACCATTTATCAAGGTAATATTAAAATGGATATATGACCTAGATATAAAGAGAGATATTAAAGGAAACTTGAAGAACATGGAACATATTACTTATCAGACTTATGGACAAGTGAATGACTTATAAATAAACAAAAGACAGCAGTGTGAGATATAAAATGGATCATTTTGACTATATTATATTTAAAAGGTTTTGTGCAAATAAAACAAATGCAGCCAAAATCAGAAGGAAAGCAGAAAATTGGGGGAAAATTAAGATAAAGGTGTCGTATCTCAAATGTATAAAGAACTTTGTCAAATTTGTAAGAATGCATATCATTCCCCAATCGATAATTGATCAAAGGATATAAACAAGCAATTTTCTGTTGAAGAAATTAAAACAGTTTATACTCATACAAAAAATGCTCTAAATCATTATTGATTAGAGAAATGCAAATGAAAACAACCTTGAGATATATATTTTACCACCGATTAGATTGGCTAAAATGATTGAAGGAGAAGGCACAAATGTTGGAGGGGATGTAGAAAAATTGGTACATTAACTCATTGTTGATGGATTGTGAAGTTGTCCAACCATTTTGGAGAGAAATATAGAATTATGGCAAAGCGTTACTAAAATGCCTATACTCTTTGATCTAGCAATGCCACTACTGGGTCTGTTTCCAAAGTCGATTAGGGAAAAAGGAAGAGAACCTATATGTTTTAAAATATTTATAGAAGCTCTCATTGTGGTATCAAAGAACCAAAAAGGGATACCTGTCAATTGGAGAATGGCTGAACAAGTTGCAGCATATGATTATGATGGAATATTACTGTGCTACAAGAAATGATGAGCTCGATGGTCTTAGAAAAACATGGATAGACTTGCTTGAAATAATGAAGAATGAAATGAGCAGAACCAAGAGAACATTGTCTATTATAACAGCAATATTGTTTTAAGAAAGGCTTTGAGTGAATAAGTCATTTTGACTACTATATATACTCAAATTAGCTACTAAATACATGTGAAGGAAGATGCTATCTGAATCCAAAGACAGGACTGATAAACAGAAGTATGATTTTAGGATTTCATATATATACATATATATATGTATATATATATATAAACGACTTTAGAAGAATGATTTTATATGTATATATATATACACATACATATGCACACATATAATTCATATATAACATATATACACACATACATATATTATATATGTGCACATATAGACAGACATATATATTTGTATCTAATGGTAGCCATCTCTAGGATGGGGGTGGGGAGGGAAGAAAAAAGAAAAAAAATTTACATGATAACTATTATATATTTAAAAGGAATAGCAAGTTGTACATAAAAGATTTGCAGTCTCATGACTTTTTTATTTTACTATATTATGGAAATGTTTTTTTATTCTATAAATTAAAAATTAAATAAATAATTTTTTTAAAAAAAGACTTAGCTACTCTGATCAATAAAATGATGAAAGATGATTCCAAAAGACTCATGATGAAAAATGCTGTCCATCTCCAGAAAGAGAATTGACGAACTCTGAGTAAAAAGTGAAGTATAATTTTTTCATTTTTGTTATTATTCTTGCCTTTTTTTGCAATCTGGCTAATATGGAAATATATTTTGCATGATTTCACATGTATAATTGATATCATATTGCTTGCCTTCTCAATGGGTGAGGAGGTATGGGAAGGAGGGAGAGATTTTGAAACTCAAAATTTAAAACAAAAGAATGTTATAAGGAAGTAATGAATTTTTAAAAAATGAAAAAAAAAAACCCCTCTTCCTTCGAAGTGCAGTCTTTCTCAAATTTCTTAGCCAGTGCATGATGCTGCTGAAGTGCAGAAAATGTAACAGGGAGAGCTTCCTCACTGTTAGTCAGACGCTGGCCAGAACTCATGATTTCTCTATCTCAACTGTGTTGTGACCTCGTTAGGCTTGAATTTCTTCATAGAAGTTAGGGAAACTTCTTTCTCTCATTTAGGCCAGTGTACAACCAGTTAAGTTTCTTTCTACAAATACTAACTTGTGTCATAATGTTCTAATAGAGTAAATAAGAATTCCAGAAGTGCTAGGAAAGTATTGGGCTTTCTATAGCAGTGTGTGTGTGTGTGTGTGTGTGTGTGTGTGTGTGTGTGTGTGTGTGTGTGTGTGTGTGTGTGAAATGCATCGAAATCTTTAGGAGTCACAAAATCACAACCAATCAGAAAGTGTTTCTTAACTCATTATGTTCCAGGCACTGTGCTAGGTCCTAGGTGCTAGGTGCTAGATGTTACATTCTCAGACCCAGAAAGTATCTGAGAAATTATCTAGTAAAATCCAAACTTATCATTTTATAGATAGGGAAAGAGAGGCTCAGAAAGTTACTTACCCATGGTATCTTAGTTATTCAAGAGCAAAGCGAGGCTTTGGACCCAGTTCTTCTGATTCCAGGGCTGCCTCTTTAACATTAAGTATTTCTCTAAGCTCTAGAAAACTGATATGCGGAATGTGAGATGGGAAATATACAAAAACTTCCATTTGTTAGTAACTGCGGACTAGTAGAAGACCAGAAAAAGAAGAGGGATATAAGACAACAAGAATGGACAAACAGCTGGGGCTATTGGGGGCTAAGGAAGGTCTTCTCTCCTTAGAGACACAGGGTCAGATGCCTAACAGTGACAGAAAAGGAAGAAAAGGAAACAAGAATGAAACAGACCAAATAAGTAAAAGCTCTGAGAATGTACTTGATTCTTTATTTGAGACTAAAGAACGTTCATTAGACCAAGATAAGCAAACCTCCAAACTCCTAAATGTGAACCATTGATACTGATAAAATGTATAGGTGATTTTATGCAAATGTATTAATAAAAATATCACTAGATAAGACCGTTGGACTACAATTGAGAAGACAAGGGTTAGACAGCCTTGACTATACCACTAAATTATCATGCAACCATGGACAAGCCAAGTTTTCTCTGAGCTTCATTTTTCTCATCTGTAAAATAAGGTGGTTAAATTAGATGATATAGAAGGCCCTGGTTACTTCTAAATCCATGATCTTGAAATTCAATTTATTTAATAAAAAAACAAATTTTATTGATGTTTATTCTCTTTATACCAGAGTCATTTCAACCTATTACCCACTTCCTTTAAGAACACTCTTCCATGTAAAAAAAAGGCACTGAGTAAAATCAAGCAACACATCTACTTTGTCTGACCAAGGATGCATCATTCCTCATTCTTAGTTCCCCCACCTCCCTACTATTCTCTGGCACCAAGAATGTTCTTTACATTGTTATTCAGTTTGTAAATGATCTATAACTAATAACTCTGACTTTCTCATCTTCACTACTGCTAAACACCTCTGATTTACTCAGGGTGGATCCTACCTCCACCAATACTGACCAAAAGCATTGTTATTGTTGTTTAGTTGTTTTCAGTCCTGTTTGACTCTTCATGACTCCTTTTGGGGTTTTCTTGGCAAAGATGTTGGATTGGTTTGCCATTTCCTTATCCAGCTCATTTTACAGATGAGGAAACTGAGGCAAACAGTGGGAAGTGACTTGCCCAGGGTCATACAGCTAGTAAGTATCTGAGGCTAGATTTCAGCTTAAGACTTCCTGACTCTATGTGGTGCCCAAAGATATCAATGCTGCCATCGCAGCCATCAAGACCAAATGAAGTATCCAGTTTGTAGACTGGTGCCCAACTGGCTTCAAGGTTGGCATCAACTACCAGCCACCCACTGTGGTTCCTGGTGGGGATTTGGCCAAGGTACAGAGAGCAGTGTGTATGCTGAGCAACACAACAGCTATTGCAGAAGCCTGGGCTCTCCTGGACCACAAGTTTGACCTGATGTATGCCAAGAGGGCATTCGTGCACTGGTATGTAGGTGAGGACATGGAGGAAGGAGAGTTCTCTGAGGCTTGGGAGGACATGGCAGCCCTGGAGAAAGATTACGAGGAGGTGGGCATCGACTCCTACGAGGATGAGGATGAGGGGGAAGAGCAGAGAGGCCACCTGAAGCTATTTTACTGTTTGTTGCAAAATCCTTTCGAAAGAAACAGAGTCCCTGTGTTTTGAAACTAAAAAAAAAAAAAAAGACTTCCTGACTCCAGTCCCAGCACTCTATCCACTGTGCCACCTAGGTGTCCTATAGATGGTATTGTTATGGGGCAATTCCTCCATGAGAAATGTCTGAAGACAGGATGCTCTGGTGCCAAAAAACGTAAATAGTGTGGAGGCAAAGGAACTGTGTTCAAATCCCATCTCTCATTCTTGTCACCTTTGTGATCTTGGAGAGGTCACTTCAAATCTCTTGGTCTCAGTTGCCTCATCTGTATAATGACAGGGTTGGACTAGATGGCCTCTGAGACACCAGAATGGGTCTTTTGTTATGCAGAAGGCATTTGTTACGCATTACTTTGGTTGCATATCTGTGACAGGTCAAATCAGATTCAGTAATTGAGACAACTGAAGGTGTCAGGGGGATCATCTGATTTACTGGGTCTACAGAAGCTAAGCCATACTCTACCCAGTCTGGGTAACAGGGACCTCCCCTCCTCCTTCAATGTCCCAAAGGATAAAAGAATTTCTCAGTTCATTACTTGGGATAGTAAGGGGGGAGAGGGATAGAGAGGCTAAATCCACTGTTTTTCTTAAGACATTCCCATCAAAATTAATGAGTCAATCAACCAACAAGTATTTAGCAAGCACTGACTAGATACTTTTCGAAGTTCTGGAGATAGGAAGAAAATAAAAAACTAATAAACAAACAAACCAGTTACTAGGCTGGCGGACAAATAGTCAGCAACGTCCCCTTGTCAAACAGAAAGATGATGTTTCCCTTAACTGAGATAGGCCACTCCCTCCTGCATGAGGCTTGTCAGGGTCTCGCTTTCCTTAATTCCCCAGATGATACTTTGCTTCCAAATTTCCCAGGGCTTTGCCTTTCTACTTGCACATTCTCACCTTAGAGGTCTGAGGGAAATAGAATGCCTTGAAGTTCACAAATGGTAACAACCTCAGCAAAGAGGAGCAGAGACCCTGCCTGAAGCTACAAAGGGGCTTTGGCCTGAAAATGATGGAATCCAAATAGGCTCCCTGTGGGGTGGCAAAGCCTTGGCTTAGCTGGATAGAAGTTATCTGAAGATCACTGAAGAGGAACTCCATCCTACCCGCCTAACATGAGGGTCTTCAACAAGCAAGGCCAGGTCATATCAGCTTCTGCCTGCTGGCCAGTTACACAGCGCCTCCTGATTATGCCTGTCATGAGGGAGACTTCCCTATGCCTTATGGGAAACAGTAACAAGACAGGCTGAGCAGCAAAACTCTGACCTAGAACCATCTGATCTCCTGCCTTCATCAGTGGACTTCACCAATCCGCTATTTAGATTCATTTACTTCCCAGAGGCAACCCCTTCCCCTCTTACTCCTCTAATCAACCAACAGATAAACAAAAAAGCATTTCTGTACTAGACTCTGTGTGTAGCACTGTGCTGAGTGCTGATTGAGTCGGGGAAGTTGCAATGTTCCTGGATCCCTGTTGGCTCTTCCAGGTTTTCTCCTTGCCTCCTTCATTCAGTAACCTATCTTCCTTTGAGGTTCATGCTATTCATATCTACCACTCAATCGAAATCCTCCTAGCATTTGTCTTCTTACATCTGCTTTCCCTAAAACAAAAACAAAACAAAACTGTATGACAGAATGGATGAGATTGCTGGGTGTAGAGTAAGGAAGATTTGAGTTCAAATCTGTCCTTAGGTGCTCAGAAGAGAAACTATTGTCACTACCTTGACCACAATCTCCCCTCAGATCATGATACAAAGAGGCCAGAGCCTGGAACTCAAGAACCCATGGAACAATAGTAGACCAGCAGCTCTCCTATCAGTTACCTTAGCCATCAGTGAGGAGAGCAATCTTTGCCAACACAAGATCTACTTTCTTCAATAGCAATCAGTCAATTAATCAGTCTATAGGCAGTTATTAAGTGCCTACTGGTTGCCAGGTACTGTACTAAGTGCTGGGGATACAAAAGAAACAAAAGATGGTCCATGACCTCATGAGCTCAGTCTGGTGGAAGAGACAGCAAACAATGAAATATCTACAAACAATAAACAAGATAAATAGGAAATAATTAATAGAAGGAAGGCACTAGCTGTTTCTCTATTCAAGTCCCTTGGTGCTTCTGCTTGCCAGCCTTCTCTGTTCCCTCCTTCCTATTTACTACAATTCTATTTTCCCAGCATCTCACTCTAGACCTGCCCACCACTTCTACTGTGTCATTTGAAATGCCTGCTACATAATTAACAAATTTTCTTTGATTTTACACTACTTTCAATTTTTTTTTTCCTTTCATTCTCTAGCACTTAATATGACTGGGCTCCCTCTGGATGGCACTTCATCCCTGGTTACCTTTTCCAGTGGTGCCTATACTGTTTTTTTTCTCCTCAAAGCTACTATTGCTTCTGGAAAGGGTTTGTTAATAGACTGCCCTATTCACTCATCTTTGAAGTTACTTCCCAGACCTAAGCTCTCTTCACTAAAGACCACTTCCTTATATATTTTTTCTCCTATTAGAATGTAAATGCCCTTTAAAGGAAGGGACTGTCTATTTTGTGTTCAGATCCCCACATTTAGCACAGTGCCTGGCACATAGTAAGCCTTCAGTAAGTATTTGTTGACTGACTGGAACGCAGTAAGGGTTAATAAATACTTATTCAAGCATTCATGAATCTAGTCCACCCTCTCATTTTTCAGCCAAGACAAATGAGGCTGGGGAAGCTTACCCACATTTGCATAGGCACTAAATGGAAGAGCTAAGATTTGAGCTTTGTTTCTCTGACTCCAAAACCAGAATTCCACAACTTCCAACTGCTGGGATTACTCAATAAAGGGACAGTATCCCAGAGAAGAGTTCTGCTTTGGGTGGGAAATCAGATTAAGTAACTTCTTAAAAGCTTCCCTTCTAAAGCTAAGATTTTATTATTCTGAATATGATCATTCTGAGTCCACACTCCCTCCCTCCCTTCCCCCAACCCAACAGTGCCACCCATTCCAGTGTTTGTTGTTGCTGAGTCAATTCAGTTGTGTTTGACTCTTTGTGACCCTGTTTATGATTTTCTTGGCAAAGATACTTTCCATTTCTTTCTCCAGTTCATTTTTACATATGAGAAAACTGAGGCAAATGGGGTTAAGTGACTTGCCCAGATCTGAAGTCAGATTTGAACTCTGGAAGATGAGTCTTCCTGACTCCAGTCCTGTCACTCTATCCACTGTGCCACCTAACTGCCCCATTCCAGCAGTTAGTGACTTATCCAAAACTGGAGTAAATGCCTCTTGGGATAAAAGAGCTTCACATTCTGAGGTTGACCTGAATCTAATCTGATCATCATGCACAAAGAACAGAAAACAGTTCAGTCAGCCACTAAATGAGGGAGACTCTTCATTCATGAACAGATTCATGGAATAAGGATTTGATTACTACAGACTGCAACATAGTTTGATGAGTACTAATAGCTTCAATGAGGCACCCCACGTCTAGGTCTCAATTTCTTTATCTGTAAAATGAGGGTGTTGGACTAGATTATCTTGAAGACACTTTCTAGTTCTAAACGGTACAAACATGTTAGCAGTAGGAAAAAATACAGAGTGCATAGTGAAGGAACACCTCTCCAGTGGGCCCCTGGATTTTCTTCCTCTCCACCGTATGTGAATTGTCCTCCCTTTTGCTTCTCCACTCAGAAAGGTAATTCTTTCCCTGATCACCGTGTAAACTTAATTTTGCTCACAAAGGTGTCTCCTCCTTCAAATCTGTACCTACAGCTCCATCTACTGACAGAGGGAGCTGATGGATGGATGCCTTCTCTTAGCCCAGGACACTTCCCTGCCCACAGTCCAGGTACCTTTCACTGTTCCCCATTTCCATGTTCCCTTCCTTAAATGGGCAGACTCTCCCACTTTGCCAGAAGTAATGTCTCTCCTGCTTTCTCTCTCTCTCTGCCTTCAGAAGCCCACTGTGTTTGTTCCCCAAGGCTCCCTAGTGGCTAAGTTGAACAGACCTCCTTTCTTAGTCCTGCTGCATGTGTAAACAGCAAATCGGCAGGACTACAATATTTGAGAGGACACGCAGTTGGATATCTTAGGGGCTAATTTGCTGGTTAATTTACTTTCAGACTGCTAATTGATCCTGCAGCTCCATCCTGCTCTCTCCTCCCTTACTTCAAGAGAGCCTGAAGGAAAGAGAGTGCACATCTACTGTGGACCCTTCATTCATGCCACTTTCTTCCTTGTTTACCACCCTCTTCTCATCCCAAATGAATTTGAGGCATCATCTGGATCCTCCAAAAACATCTTCTATTAACCCACTTTTCTTTAAGATGTCAGTTTGCTGGCTACATTCTGAGTTCAGATGTGTGTGTGTACGTGTGTGTGTGTGTGTATTTTAAACCAGAAAATCATTTCATTATAAAATAACCACCTTTTCTCCTTAAGAAAAGGCCATTTTCTGCTACACAAGTGCCTCCTGGTGGCACCAATATGATGAATCCACCCAACCTGTTTAAAATGTGAGGGAGGTTAATTCAAAAGTAATCTGAGGGTGTTTCTGACTGCAAATGCAAATTCCTTTGTCAGCGATCTCTAGCTTCATGGAGCGAGCAGGTATTTTTAGTACACAGAGATTTGCAGGGGATGGGGGAGAAAAAAAAACACCTTACAGAGAGATGGGTTCCTAGTTCTGAATATTTATCCCCTAGGGATTTAGAGATCCTAAAGCTTAACTGGAACTCTGGGGCTTTGTCCTCTGCTAGAAAATGAGGCATGGCAATGGAGCTCCTTGTTCCAGACCCCTGCTGTCTATCACTCACCTACCCACCCAGTAAACCTTATGTCAATTTAACCAGTCCCTGAAATGACCCCCTTTGAGAAATGGTCCTCACTCATCACCACTAACTCAAAAGCTCTAAGAGCCTGCCAGAGCCATCAGTAAAATAATTCATTTTAAAAAGGCCCCATTTATATGATACATAAAGATTTACAAAGCATATTCATTACAAACATCCTCGTAAGTCCAAGAATGCAAATATTATCATCCTCATTTTATGAATAAAGAAACTGAGCTCATGGAAGTTAGTCGATTTGCCCAAAGTCACTCAGCTGGCAAGTCACAGAGCTAAGAAGGGACTTGAGTCCAGTCTTTGTGAATCTGAATCCAACATTCTTGACTATATTCCTCCTTTTTCTATCCTTAACATGTTTAATAGAAGTGAAATGTGGTTGAAATAAACAAGGGCAGCCTTGAAGGGAGACAGAGGAGAGAGATGTCATCGAAGGGCAGTAAGTAGCCCGAGGCTACTCCCAGCATGATAATTACATGTATATCAGTGCCTGAGGTCTTTTTTTAGTACCATCTGGCAAGCCATTGCCTTCTGGAGAAGAAAGAAGGTGGGGGTGACCCTTTGGTGCCAGTCAAATACATAGGGCATATAGGCTTCTTATATACCTTAAACTGAATGATTCAGAAGCAGGAGCCCTGTCTGAGAATGGAGACCTGGAGCCCACAGAACCTGCCTCCATTGTGTGGAGAAACAGGAGGGCATAAGGGGAGGGATGTAATGAATTAAATTCCCTTCATTCCCCAAGCAATCATGTGGAGATGGAAACTGCTGGCATCTTTTGTAGAGGTCTCCTATAGGATAGTAACTACAGATGTAGATGGGGAAGACTGTCATCCCTGAAGCTTTCAGGTGACACTTAAAAAACTGACTTTTCCTATCATGGCTCCTTAGCCAGACAAAAGCCCTTTTCCTAAAAGACATAAGTTACAACAGCCTTATTCCCACTATGTACTTTATTGTTGTGGCTGAATTTTAGACAAACACAAGTTAAAACTGTGATTTCCTCATGTCTAATTCACTTAATTTTAGTTTCTTCCATCATAGATTCTCTAAAATCCAATGAAATGTGGATTTATCCTTGAGAAAGATCAATCATTTCCTGATGGCTTATAGTGTAATTTAAGCTTCTGTTATTACTTTTGTTTATTTAAAAAAACCCACCACATTATTTTCAGAGGTAATGGAAGATAGGAATAAACATTATAGGAGGGATAGAGATTAAAGAAAGAGGTTTGTTAGGGGGATAGGACAAATACACAAATAAAGCAAATCAGCAACAAGCATTTATTAAGCACTTTCTGTGTATGAGCCACTGTGCTAAACTCCCAGTAAACAAAAAAGGCAAAAACAGTCGCTGCCCTTAAGGAGCTTCCATTCTAATAGCAAAGCCAGCAGGGAAAGTAAATGAACGTGCAAAATATATATGAGATAACTTGGAGGTAATCTCAGAAGAAAGGCACTAACAATAGGGGGTGGGGTGGGAAGAAGGGAAGTTTTGAGTCTGGGAGGAAGCCAGGGGATTTCTGAAGTTCAGGTGGGATGGGAGAGCATTCTATATATGCAAATAGCCAAGGAAAAAGCAGAGAGTCAAGAGATGGAGCATCCTGTTTGAGGGACCCTAAGGAGGCTGGTGTCACTGTATCATATTCCATGGAAGGAGGTGAAGGATAAAGAGAATGGAAAGGTAGGACGGGTCCAGTTGTAAAGGGCTTCAAAAGCCAATAGGACTTTATATTTGATCCTGGAAGTAATACAAAGGCACTGGAATTTATGGACTAGGGGACTGACATGGTTAGACCTGAGCTTTAGAAAGCCCACTTTAAGAGCTGAAAGGTGGGTACCCTATAGTGGGGACAGAGAGATTTGAGGCAGTATCCAGAATCTTTAGAAATTATGATTAGTGCCTTACATCTCGATAATTGATCTACTTGGTCAAAGTTGTTTGAGTCTTATTGGTAGGGATCTCACAGCCCCTGAAATATGGGTGCTCCGGGATGTAGGGACAGGAGAAAAGAAAGGAGAAAGGCTTCCTTCCTGATGAGACCATTTAATTCCAGTAAATGTCAAGTAGCTTGTTTCTTCTTCTGCCACGTCTGCATGCAGAACGTATATATTGCTAATGAGAGGGGAGCAGATTGACCGTCCTAGCCTGGTTTTTTAGGAATCTTATTTCCCCAGGACACTGAGTATGGATTCATCCTTCTTTATACAACAGAGTCAAAAAGGCATTTGCTAAGCCTGGTTTTAAGATTAAAGGGGCTGAAGGAAAATGACCACAAAATGAAAATGAAAATCTTCCTGGCACATCACTGAACTTTAACAAAAATAGATGCAAAATGATTCCTCCTTTATCAGATTTTCTTAAGAGTCTTTTATTTTTATATCTGTTCTTCAACCCTATCACATCGGGGCAGATAGGTAGCACAGTGGATAGCGTGTTAGGCCTGGAGTCAGGAGGACCCGAGTTTAAATCCATCTTCACTAGCTATGTGACCCTGGGCAAGTCACTTAACCCTGTTTGCCTCAGTTTCCTCATCTGTAACGTGAGCTGGAGAAGGAAATGACAAACCACTCCAGTATCTCTGCCAAGAAAAGCCCATATGGAGTCACAAAGTATCGGATATGACTGAAATGACTGAAAAAACAACAACAAATCACATTCTACCTTCAATCACATTTATTTGCCCCTAGGTCCTATGTCCCATTGTAAAAATGTACAATTCTTGAGGGAAGAGACCATGTTATTTTTCATCATTTCATATATTTGCAAAAAGTACCTGAACATAGTGGGTGCTTGATCAACGTCTTGAATTTGGCACACTGAAAAGAGCACTGATTCTGGGGTGAAAGAATCTGGGTGCATATCTCACCTCTGATTCTTACTACCTGTGTGTCCTTTGGCAAGCCATTCAAATTCCATTTCTCATAAGTAAAATGAATGGATTAGACTAGATGACCTCTAAAGTCCCTCTAACTCTAGCTTGGTGATCCCACGATACAGGTACAACAAAAGAAAGAACCATCGGTGTCATTAACCTGTTCGATTAATCCTAAGCTCTGAAGAAATTATTACTTAGGCATCCTAGAACCTGAATGGCCACTCACAATACATAAAGTGGTAGCTCGACAATGATCCCTATCTTAGAAATCCTCAGAAAAGGTCCTACAATTTAGAGATGGAAGGCACTCTAGTGGTGATCTTCCTTTTTTACAAATGAGGAAACCAAGGCCCAGAGAGGTTTAGGGAATTATCCAAATTCACTCAAATATTAAGTGGTGAATTCAAGATTTGAACCTAGGTCCTTTATAGAGGACAGAGGTCTGGAGCTAGAGTCAGGAGGACCTGGCTTCAAATTCTATCTCCAATACTTACAGCTATGTTTCCCTTGACAAGTCTCTGTTTCAGTTTTCTCCTTTGTAAGATGAGGGAGTTCGACCAGATAGCCACTAAGGGCCTTCCAAATCTTGAGTTACTATCCTATGAGCCTAGGGTGTCAGAGCCAATGTTCTTTGCATTTTACCATGATGACTCTCTTGTCCAAGACCACACAGGTAGTTAAATGACAGAGCCATGACACAAAGCTAGGTCCTGTGGCTGCCAACCCGGCATCCTTTCTGCTGTACTCTTTCAGAATTTTATGTACATGAGAATTAAGGGATATAAAGAGGGGGTGGGCAATAAAACAAAGTGGAAAATGGACTACCAGGGATTGATGAGATGTGGGTTCTCATCCCAGCCCTGCCACTAACGAGCTGGGTAACTGGGAAAGTCACTTCATTATTCTGGGCCTTGATTGTCTCCTCTATAAAATGAAAGTATTGAACAATAACCTTGAGATAGGGTCCCTTGCAGCTCTGAAATTATGGTTCCATTGAATGGAGTATCCACTCTGAAATCTGAAAGTTTAGTTCTCTGAAGCCCTTTGATGTCAGGTTCCTTGTGTTGTCTTTGTCCCCTCTCAAGGGAGCCTCTCTCTGTTTGGGGATGATTTTACTGGGTTTATCTTTTGTGGCTGAGGGTCAGCCCCCAGTTCCTCAGACCCTGGGTTTTAAGATAGCCACTCTCTCAAAGAAAATTTCTAGGTTTGTAGCTTTGGGGCAGCTTGAATAATCACATTGCCTGTTGTCTGGGGAACATGAAATTTCACACGAAAACTAGATGTAAGCAATAAATAAAGCCCGAGAACAGGCTGTTTTGAATCTTGAAGCTTAGATATGGATAAATTTCCTCAATATTTGCTACCAATCACAAACTTCAACATACATACAAATGTCAACTCTCTGTTATGGAGGGATGACAGTAATAGCTTGAATATTCCAAATCAATTAAGTTGAAATCAATAAGCATTTAGTAAGCACCTACTGTAGGCAATAGTCTTAAGAAAAAACATAGATCTTGGTTTTAAAATATATACCATATGTATATATGTATGTGTGTATATGTATGCATACACACCACACACACACACATAATTAACCAAAGTAGAAGGGAGGGAAAAGTCTCCTCCTCATGCCACATGTTTAATTTCATAGGGTTATAAATCTAGTTCTCTGAGGGATTTTAGAGGTTATCTAGCCCAACCATTTTATAGGGGGCAGAACTGAGGCCCAGTTAAGTTAAATGACATACCCAAGGTCATACATGTAATAAGCATCCAAAGTAGGATTCGAACCCAGATCCTTGGATTCTAAAACCAGTTGTTTAAGTATAACACTGGAACTATGTTTTTTTATTTGCTAGGTACATCTACATACATTTCAGTTCAACAACATTTATTAATAATCTAATAGAGGAGGAATCAGGACATGGGGGCAGAATAGTGAGCCTCAGGGTCAAGGAGATTTGAGCGTAAGTCCTGTCTCCCCATCCCCACCCCTAACCCCACAGTCACATACACACATACATAATAGCTGTCTGACCATGGACAACTTTCTAAGCATGCAAGTTGCAGACAGATGTTGAATATCTTTGGCAGATGGACTTACCCTCCCCCTCAATTCACAGATACAATCATAAATCTGGACCAAAAAGAAAATATAAAGCATAGATTACTCCATCAGGTGCTAAGATCACAAAGACCAAAAAACCGAAGCACCATGACCTCACACAGCTTATGTTCCTTGTTAGGAGATGCTTCCCTTCATTTCTTTCCTCATGCATTAATAACTCTGAAAAATTGAGGGGAAGTATAGGTGAAGTAGCTACCAAGGAGGTGGTGAGATGGCTCAGTGGATAAAGTACTAGGCCTGGAGTCAGGAAGACCTGAGTTCAAATCTGGCCTCTGATACTTACTAGCTATATGAGCTTGGGTAAGTCACTTTGCCTCAGTTTCCTCATCTGAAAAATGAGTTGGAGAAGGAAATGGCAAACCACTCCAGTACCTCTGCCAAGAAAACCCCAAATGAGGTCACAAAGAGTCAGACATGACTGAAACCACTTGGAGAAGAAATGGCAAATCACTCCATTATCTTTGCCAAGAAAACCCTATGGACAGTATGGTTCACAGAGTCACAAAGAACAGGACACAGCTGAATAACAACAACAGAAGAGTACTGGGAAGGATGCTGAGCTATTGATGAGGAGACCTGGAGTCTAATTTGGACTCTGCCATTTAATAGCCAAGAGACCTTGGACAAGTAACCATCTCACTGAGCCTCAGATACAGTAAAAGTGATGTTTGGGTTGGGTGATTTCTGAGGTCCCTTCCAGCTATTAAATGCTATGACTCTGTGATGAATAAAGCTGGCCTAAAAGCCCAGTGAGTGGTGGGGTGACCAACCAGCACAGGATTAAAGATGTATTATGGATAATCTGTAAATGAGCTTGCACTCTAAACTAATTTTGCCCTTGGCTGCCCCCTATGGTCTCTCTGCTTGGAAAGGAAATCAAGTGCAGGAAGGATAACCAAGCATTAACAATACCCTGTGGGATGCCCAAGAAACAGGAGCAATTCCCACTACTGAGGCCAGACGGGGCTGAGTAGCATTCACTTCATAGACCACTTCCTCTGTCTTCCTCATCTTCTTCCAACAGGAAAAGATGCACACCAGGCCCGTACTGCTGCAAGAAGCCAGGTGGTCTACAACACCTTTTTCTGCATTCTAAGACATATTCATTAGTGAAATATCAGAAACCTCTGGGGCAGCATGTGCCTCTAATTCATTTTCCGAATGTATAATGAGCCAGGAGTGAAATTTTTAGGGTGAATTTAATTGACCTTTACAGCAGCATCAGGCAGATTGGCTTAAATGCTATTAAAGCAAAGTGTAACCCAGTGAGACTTTATGGAAGGTTATCAGAAAATCTATCAACTTGTTTTTCCTTAATTTTCACCAAGAAAGGAAAAGATGGATAGAGGACACAGAGGGATGAACAGACGGGGAGACAGAGAGACAGAAGGGGAGAGAATTAAAGTGGGAGCCAGTCAGACAGAGAGGAGGGGGAAAGACGAAGGGCCAGGGGAAGAGTCGGCCATGGATAAAACAGGATCCTTATTGCCAAGGAGAATTAAAACAGAGTTTTAATTGAGAAGGGTTTTGGAAAATGCACAGCTAAGCTACAGGTCACATTGATCTGAGGTATTTTCTGCATTTGGGGACAGACCAACTTATCATCTCCTCTTTATTTAATCATTAAGCTTTGGGGAATATTGGCAGAGATACATCAGGATAGCAGTGGCTCTGCATTGTGGCAGTCACACTTTTATATCTATAGTGTAATGTATTGGAAAGAACATTGGACTTGGAGCTTGGTACAGGGGAAAGAACTCTGGATTTGGACTCAGGAGCACCAGAAAGCATCAGTTTGAATAATGGCTCTGGGACTTACTACCTTGGGCAAATGACTTAAAATTCTTTTCCACCATCATGAGATAGCCAGGTGGTGCTGGGAAGAGGAAAAGGGAATAAACCTTTATATGTAGTGTCTGCCATGTGCCAAGCACTGTGGTAAGTGCTTTTACCAATGATATCTTGTTTTATCCTCACAACAATCCTGGCAAATAGGGGCTATTATTGTCCCCATTTTACAGTTAATGAATCTGAGGCAAACAGGATTAAGTGATTGGCCCAGGGTCAAAGAACTAGGAAGTGTCTGAGACTAGATTCAAACTCAGGTCTCCCCGATTCTGGGCTCAGCACTCTACCCACTGAGCCACTGCCTGCCTTTAAGATTGGGAGCCAGCCCTGGTGACCCTGGGGGAATAAATTAAGCTCTGTCTTCCTCAGTTTCCTCATCAGTAAAATAGTGACAATAATAGCCCTTGTTTCTCAGGGTTGTGTTGAAGATAGTACTTGAAAAGCTTTGCAAATCTTACAATACTAAATAAAAGCTATTATTATTATTATTATTTGTTGTTGTCATCATTGTGGTTCAGTCGTTTCAGTCATGCCCAATTCTCCGCGACCCCATTTAGGGTTTTCTTGGTGAGATGCTGTAGCAGCAATTTAGATTAGAATGATTAGAGATTTAGAGTGACTTGCTTTTTTCTTCTACAGATGAGGAAACTGAGGCAAATAGAGTTAAGTGACATGCCCAAGGTCACACAGCCAGTAAGTGTCTGAGGCCAAATTTGAACTCAGGAAGTTGAGTCTTCCTGACTGCAGGCCTAGCACTACACCACCTAACTGTCCCATTATTGTTATTAATATTTATTATTGCCCATTCCCTGATCTATAAAATGAAGGGGTCAGACTAAATGACCTCTAACATCTCTCCAAGCCCTAATCCGATGGCCTATGATCTACAAAGCCATTTAGTCTCTCTGAGCCCCAGTTTTCATGCCTGTAAGATGGGGATAATATTTGCACTCCTATTTCACAAGATTGGTCCAAAGATTAAATGAGATAAAGGAAATATAGTACTTTGTGGTCCTAAAGTCCTAGGCCATTGTAAGCTTTATTGTCATTGTTATATATGACTGAATATAGGATCCAGCATTGGCCAGTGAAGGCCAGCATTCATGGGCCTTACTTCTGTCTCCACTGCTCAGCCCTATCTTAGATGATTCAAACCCCTCACTTTCTAGCTAATCTTCATTTTATCCCCAACCCTGAGCTCCACAACTGCTTCTAGGATCTCTCCAAAGACAGAAATTAATGTTAGAGGAATGTAGGAACTGTTACCACCAGCTCTGATTCAGCACTTTAGTGTGGATAGAGGATTCTAGTGAAGCATTGGGAGCTATACAATCTAAGAAAGATGCAGTTTCTCTTCTCAAGGGGCTTATAGCCCGAAGCAGAGAGGACAACAGACACAAAAAGCAACTATAACAAGCCATCAACTGCCCTCACTGATGAGAATATCATCTAAGCCTTACAAAAACAGAGGGAAGCTGGAGGGTTGCACTAAGATGGCTAAGGAGGCTCTGTACACATTGATTCAGGATCTTGGGAGCCTCCAAAATGATAAAGGGTCAGATGTGCTACAAAGCCAACCCTTCTGCCACCCTCCCTCCTACACTAGTGCCTTCTTTGGAGATTGCCTCCACTTTCCCTGTACGTAATCATTTACAGTTGTCTCCCTCCGTTAGGATGTGAGGGTCCATGGAATGTATTTTTGTCTTTCTTTGTATTCCCAATGCTTACCAAAGTTCCTGGAACATAATAAGAGCTTAATAAATGTTTGTTGACTTGACTGTAGCTTTCTACCTTTCTCCCCTAGTATTTATATAAAATATATATGTTATATATAATATATAATTCTTATATTTATAATATATGTAAATATCTCCTCTAATATTTATTTATATTAGAGGGAACCAGATGAGAATGACATTAAGGGGAACCCCAAATTTGAAATTCTACAGCCTAATGAAAATGAAGAGTGTAGAAGGGGTTAGGAAGGTAAAGTCAACTACAATTTCCTCTTTTCCAAAACAAACAAACCAATCGCTCAATCAATCCGAGAGCCCAGAGATCATAGAGGCAGCTAGGTGGAACAGCAGATAGGGTGCTAGACCTTAGACAGGAAGACCTGATTTCAAATCTGGCCTCACTTACTAGCTGTGTGACTCTAGGCAAGTCACTTAACTTCTGTGCCTCAGTTTCCTCATCTGTTAAATGGTGATAATAATAGCACCTAAGACCACAAAGGGGGTCCATGAAACAAACAAACAAAAAAAGAGCTTTGGATTAAAGGATCTCTCTTTCACCTTTAAATTTTATGATCCTATGAGTCCATAAGGATTAGACCTTGAGAACAGGAAAAGGTTGCTCTTTGGATTCCTGCCAATTTCAACCTGATTTAGGAATTTGTAAGAAATAATCAAACATTCCGGAATGTGTATTAGCACTTTGGTCTTAGAGTATCTGTTTCTAGAGGTGGGATACAAACATGCTAACCCCCTCCTCCCCGCCATTGTCTGAGCTTTCCTGGTTGCCTGGCTGCCTTTCACAAAAAAGCTAAAGAATTTGTTGCTGCCGGGCCATCTGGACAGTAGCCACTTTGTCCCTGATTAGCAGGAACCTTGCAAAATCTGCTGACTACCAGACTGTAATAATGTCTTTGAAGATAAGACCATTCAAATTAACTTGGATCTTCCTACCTTCAAATCCCAGCATTATGGTTTACCAGCTGTGTGACCTTAGCCAAGTCACCTACATTTCTCTGGTCCCTAGATTCCTCCTTTGTAAAATGAAGAAATTCTACTAAAGCAGAGATTCTTAAGGTGTGTGTGTGTGTGTATGTGTGTGTGTGTATGTGTGTGTGTGTGTGTGTGTGTGTGTGTGTGATGGATCCCTTCTTCAGTCTGGTGAAGATTGTGAACCCTTTCCCAGAATAATATTCTTAAATGCATAAAACACATAGGGTTACAAAGGAAGCCGATTATATAGAAATAGAATTATCATTAAAATAAATCCATGGCCCTGAATAGCAATGTTGTAATCATAATCAACTCAGAAAGACTTAGCTATTCTAGTCAATAGAATGATCCAAGACAATTCCAAAAGACTCTTGTGAAAAATGCGTTCCATCTCCATAGAGATGATGACCTCTGAGTATAGACTGAAACATTACTTTCCACTTTATTTTTGGTGCTTTTTTGTTGCAACATTGGCTTCACATGTATGATTGTATGACTTCACAGATATAATTGCTTTCATATTGTTTGCCTTCTCAATGAGTGGGAGAGGGGCTAAAGGGAGGAAGAGAATTTGGAACTCAAATTTTTTTAAAAAAATGAACGTCAAAATAATAAATTATTAATTTTTAAAAATCATGGAACCTTAGGTTAATAAACTCTTAACCAGGGGAATCTCTATGATTTCTTCCAATCCTGACATTCTATGATTCCAAAAATAATCAGAAGTTTATTTTGCAGGAGAAAATAATCAACACTATTCATTGAGCACTTTGTTGGGTATTGTGAAGGTTATAAAGAACTGCAGGATAAGCTCCATACCTTCAAGAAGCTTACACCTGCTTGGGGTGGAAACAATTCATGGCAACAAATAGAATGATACAGAGAAAAAAGTACAATGAGTGTTCAGAGAAAAGAGAGAAATTCCTTCTGGCTGGTGTTTTCAGAAAGGCCCACTTGAGCAGGTCCTTGAAGGACTGATGAACAGGACTGGCATACTTGAAGTGGGCGGGGAGGAGTGGTGGTGACCCTTGGGAAGGAGAGGATTAAGAAGCCTACTAGTAAAGGCTAAAAATAGAAACACCAAAGGACTGTCAGAGGGATAACGAGTTACCATATTTGGCAATTTATCGTCAGCCTAATTTCGTTTTTGATGTATGTAAGTATGTGTGCATATGTATATGTATATGTATATGTGTATATATATTAGATAGATAGATAGATAGATAGATAGATAGATAGATAGATAGATAGATAGATAGATAGATACTACCTCCGATTCTTCATTATCTCCATTTAGGGTTTTCTTGGCAAAGATGCTGGAGTGGTTTGCCATTTCATTCTCCAGTGGATTAAGGCAAACAGGGTTAAGTGACTTGCCCAGGGTCACATAGCTAGTGAGTATCTGAGGCCAGATGTGAACTCATTGCCTAGCTATAACCCTATATATCCACACAGCAGAGGGTTCTGAATGTCAGCCTAAAGATTTGTGACTTTGTCTAAGGCTTTTCCTGATCCCTTTAGATGACAGTGCCTTCCCTCCTCCACAATAAAAATATTTTGCATTTTTAAAAA
Source organism: Phalanger gymnotis (assembly GCA_028646595.1). NCBI lineage: Eukaryota > Metazoa > Chordata > Mammalia > Diprotodontia > Phalangeridae > Phalanger > Phalanger gymnotis. The sequence goes on from CM053622.1 coordinate 674,727,998, forward strand.
TATATTTTGTATATGCTTATTTATGAATACATTGACTCCCTTAGTAGAGGGCAATCTCCTTGAAGTCAAGAACTGTTTCATTTTTGTCTTTTTATCTCCATCACCATCACGACTCCTGGCACAATGTAGGTGCCTAATACAATGAGTGATGATTTACGGATTGTTTGATGGACCTTCTAGACATCAGGCAACAATTGGATTGTTTTAATAGTGAGATGACATCATGAAAATGGTGTTTTAGGAAACTTAATTTGATGATAGGTTATTAGATGGATTAGGAGAGGGACAAACTGGAGATGGCGACATAGATTAGAACACTATTGCTGTAGTGCAATATGAGGTTCTAATAATCAGGTCTGTGTTGAAGGAAGCAAGAATGCAAAGCAAAGGATATAGGTAATAAATACTGTGAAGGAAAAAAAAATGATGGGTTTTAGTTGTTGATTGGCTATTGGAGAGGATGGGAGTGGGAGGAAGTCAAAGATTTCTCCAAGGTTTTAAGCCTGGCGACTAGAAGAATAGTGGCACCATTAGTAGACATAGGAAAATTAGGTGGAAAATCAAATTTGGAGAAAATTGTCAAGAATTTAGTTTTAGAAAAAAGACAGTTGAGACGATGGTAGGATAGACTGATAGAAATGTAGGGAGCTATAAATGTGGTAATGAAGCTCAGAAATTAGATGGGGCTAGAGGTATAGGGTAATTGCTAGCATTTATAGTATTTTAAAGATTGCAAGATACTTTACATATATTACCTCATTTGATCTTAATGAAGCTTTGTGAAGTAGGTATTTTATTATCTCTAACTTACAGATGAGGAAATGGGATGAAAGAGGATATATGACTTGCCCTGAGTCACATGACTAGTATGTCCTTTCTGAGGAAAGAGTTGAACTCAAGTCCTTCTGACTTCAAGTCTACCACTCTACCCACTGCACCATCTAGTGCCTTGGGTTGGGCAGTCCTTAACAGAGATGAAGGTTTCAGCCACAAAAGTGAATAAGGTGAGAGTTACAGAGACAGAGAGGGAGAGAGAGGGAGAGAAGAAGAGAAACAGAGAGAGATGGAGAGACAGAGACAGAGAGAGACAAGGAAAGAAACACAGAGTAAAGAAAGGAGAGCAGGAAGTTTTAAGTACTCAGCTTTGGAGAATATTCATATTTAGGAAATGAGAGAATGAAGAAGAACCATCCAGAAAGATAGAGAAGAAGCTGTCCAAAAGCTAATAGAAATGTCTTAATAAGCAGAGCTATAGAAGCCAAAAGATGGCAATGTTTTCAGAATAATAATAATGGAAAAAACAGATGGTAAGAGTGTCAAATGATGCAGAGAAGTCAAAGAAATGGAGGAGCAAGAGAAAAACCATTGGACCTGTTGATTAGGAGGTCACTGTTAATCATAAAAAGGGTTATTTCTGTGGATCTGTGAGAATGGAAGCCAGATTGCAAGTATTTAAATAGTGAGTGGGTGGCAAGAAAAAATAAGGCAGCAAATAGAGACAATTATTTGAAAACTTTCCTATTGACCATATTCTCCATGCATTTAGTAAAGTGTAGTGCTATGGCTCCTTTGAGGGCTCAATGAATTGACTAATTGAAAGAATTGACCCCACAATTATGAACGTGAGGTAAAAGAAATGTCAAAATGGGTCACAGTCACTGACATCCAGCCCAATACTCTGTTTCTAGCCAAGGCTAGGAGGGATATTTTCACAAGAGAGAATGGTTATCATCTTTGATTACAATTTCAAAAGGCTCTTAGCATACTAGTATACGTATCTACTTTACACCGAAGGCTTCTTGGAACATATTTTTACTTTCAGCCTCTAACATGTTTTGGGAATTTGAGCTCTATCTATATCTTTGTTGCCTATTTTTCAAAAAAGGGTAGGCCTTGTACCACACACTCTAGCAAGAAGGGTCTGGGCTTTCTTTGGGATGCTCTCCACCAATCCTAGATAAAGCAGACAGGTACTTGCACTGCATTTCCGTGTTTAGGTATCTTCTCCTGCTCTACAACAATAGAGTCTGGGTGAAGCCCAACTTTACCACCTTATAGTAAAGACCACTCATACAAGTATTGAGAGATGCCTGCCTCTCATTGGAAAAGAATGGAGAGAGAAGACTGGAGCGGTAAATGGTCAACTTAATGCCTACTTAATGGAAAGACAATTCAAAGATAAAAGAAATAGAAGTGTGACAGAATGGAATACAATGAAATCTCCTTATACTTTTCTCCACCAGAAAGCTTGAGGATTTAACTGATAGGTTTCAAGCCATCATCATTTCTCCTCGATTACCAATACCCCCACCCCCAGGTCTCCTGCAGAGAGAAGACCACTGGGTTTCCATTATTGTACTACCGCCCTTGTTCTCTGATAATAGCATGCCAGACCCATAGATATTTCAAGGACTCCCAAAACTTATTGACCCAAATGATCACTGTCCTCTTCTAGTGATTAACAGACAGACAAATGATACAGTCAGAAAGAACCTAGGAAACAATGCAAAGGATCTTGAGGTCCCAGGTAAGGAGAATGATGATGATAGCAAACATTTATCTAGTGCCTACCCTGTACCAGGCGCTGTGCTGAGCACTTTACAAATAGTATTTTATTTGATCCTCACAACCACCTGGGGAGGTAGACTCTATAATTATTCCCATTTTACAGATGGGGAAACTAAGGCAAACAGTGGTTAAATGACTCGCCCAGGGTCACACAGCTAGTAATCATCTGAACCCGGATTTGAACTCAGATGTTCCTGACTCCAGGCCTGGCGCTCTATCTACTGTGTCACATAGCTGCCCGGGGAAGTTAAGACTGGGATAGACATTATTTTCATCACTGCTGTAGACTGCAAGAGGAGAAGAGTGATCTGCTCTTTTCCTCCAAGAACAATACTTTTAAACTGGAAAGGAAGGAATAAAAAGGTTAATATGGAATTGAAACACAAGATACCAAAATAGATAAGAATACAACAATATAGCTGAGACACTTATATTTCAAGATACATGACCGGATACAGAGTGGTCTAATGTGATTGCCGAGTGATTGTTAGTGATCTGTGAAAGGCTGTGCAGACTTGTGGCCAGGCTCAGCCACACAGAGATGCTCACACTCTTGATCTGACTCTCACTCTCAAGTATGCCATTTTCCTACACCTGCTTTCTGAAATTCCTTGATTAGAAACTTTTATAATTCCACCTTTCCCTATCTTTCAGTCCTTAGCTCTATTTTTTATCCTACCATGATCTTAAATCCTCCATTCCTCAGTTCTTTTCCTTGTCATCACTCCTACACTGGGTATACTTTCCTCCCTTCTCCATCTCAACTCCTTGGTGAACCTCTTTAACTATATACTATCCTATATTCCAGAGTCCTTTGCACCTTTATTCTAACATTGAAAATTCCGGGTCAAGCCACAACCTTAGATTACTCCCATCGCCTGCTGCCATTATTCTTATTCACCTTCTGTTGAAAGGGGCTGGAGGAAATCATGAAACTGTGCTGACTTGGAGCCTCAAGGAATTTGTTATATAATCTCAACTGGGCCCTCACTACTGCAAAGCAGGCCCTTTACACCTCTCTAATTAGCTTACCATCCTTCTCACATCTATCCCACTTTCCAAAACTTCATTCCTCCTCACATCTCCCATGGCTCCCCTTCTTTCCCCTCTTTCAGCTTAGACTCTTGCCCTATATTTGATTGAACATATTCAAGCCATTTGCCAAGAACTTTTTCTCCCCTCCTCGTCTCACAATACTCAGATGTCTTCTACCAGTATTTTTTCCTTTACTCCATTCTCATGAGAAAAAATGGTTCTTCTTTTTGTTAAGGCAAATGTTTCTACATGCACATATGATCTCACTTCATCCTAGCTTCTTCAGCAGATTGCTTCTTATATTATCTCCTCCCTCTCACTAATCTTCAATATCTCACTGTCTACTGATCCTAATGCCTAAAACATTATTCTTTTCTCCTTGATTCTTGAAAAGAGACTTCATTTATTCAATCCATCTCCATTAGGTATAATCCCATATCTCCTCTCCTTTCGTAAGTAAACTCCTTAAGAAATTCATCTACAACTGGTATCTCCACTTCCTTTCATCCCACTGTCTTAACTCCCTGCAGTCTGGCTTCTGAACTCATCATTAAACTGAAATTCTTCTCTCCAAAGTTACTAACAGTCTCTTAATTGCCAAGTCTAATTGCATGTTCTCAGTTCTCATCCTTCTTACCCTCTCTGCCAGCTTTGAAACTGTGGATCAACCTCTTCTTGATATTCTCATCTCTCCAGGTTATCATGAAGCTACTCTATCCTGGTTTTCCTCCTACCTGTATGACTACTTCTCAGGCTCCTTTGCTGGATATTCATCCAGGTCATGCCAACCAGCCATGGATGTTCCCCAAAGGCTGTGTCCTGGGCCCTCTTCTTGTCTTCCAATTTCTTGGTGAGTTCATCAGCTCCCGTGGACTCAGTCGTAATCTCTGTGCATATCTATTTACCCAGCCCTAATCTCTCCTTGAACCTATAGTTTCATATCACCAACTGCCAATTGGATATCTTGAACTAGGTAATCCTTAAACATATTAAACTCAACATGTCTGAAACTGAACTCATTCTCTTTCCTCCCAAACCTTCCCCTCTTCCCAATTTCCCAATTACTGTTGAAGGCCCCAACATCCTCTCGGTCACCCGGATCTGCAGTCTTGGTTTCATCATTGATTTGTTACTCTCTCATTCTCCATATAGAATTTGTTGCCAAATCCTGTCTATTCTACCTTCACAACATTCTGTTCTCTGAAACTGTCACCTTGCTGGTACAGGCCCTCAAAAAATTACTACTGGATTTACTGCAATAGACTTCTGATTGGCGTCTCTACCTAGAATCCCTCCCCACTCTAGAACATCTTTACTCAGCTACCAAAGTGACTTTTCTAAAGCACAGTTTTGACCATCTTTCCTCTCCTCCCTAACTCTGTCTGTCTCTTTCTCTCTCTCTCCATCTCTGTCTTCTCTCTCTCTCTCTCTTACACACACATACGCACACACTTACACACACACATACACACAAACATACACCCTTACTCAATTAACTCCAGTGGCTCCCTATTATCTCCAAGATAAAACATAGTATGTTCTATTTGACTTTTAAAGCTCTTCACAACTGAGCCCCTTCCTACCTTTACAATCTTCTTGTACTTCACTCTACTCCAAGTAGGAGAATCCCCTTCTTTTCCCTCAAACAGGAAACTCTATCCCTTGCCCCTCCCATGCCTGGGATGTTCTCTGTCCTCACCTCTACCTCCTAACTTCCCTGGCTGCCTTCAACTTTGAGCTAAATTCCACCTTCTGGAATAAACCTTTCCCATTTGCCCCTTAAAGATGGTGCCTTACCTCTGAGACTAACTCCCTTCTTGTATATAAATAGTTGTTTGCATGTTTTCTCCCCCATTAGAATGTGAGCTCCTTTGAGACTAGATGCTGGGTTTTTTTTTTTACCTTTTTTGTATCCCCAGCAATTAACACAGTGCCTGACATATAGTAAGTGCTTAATAATGTCTCACACATATTAAGTTTGTTGACTATATTTGATGATTGATTGGAGAAAATCAAGTAACTACATTTCAAAAAAAGAGAGGAGAATAGAGTCTGCAAACTATACTCCCTGAAGCTTGACTGTGAGTCTTGGCAAAATTCTTTTTTATAAAAAAAAATTCTTTTTTATAAAAAAAAAGCATGTCTTATTGAAATAATATGAACATTAGAAGAAAGATTGTGAACATAGAAGAAAGATTGTGAACATAGAAGAAAGAAGGTGGTGATTACTGAGCACTAGCATGATGTGGTAAAAATGAGTCATGTTTGATACTTTCCTTGTTTTATAATGACTAGTCTGCTAGATAACAGAAATGTTATGGACATAGTTTATCTAGATTTTAACAAAACACTTAATAATAGATACCTTCTAGATAAAATGGAGTCATAGCAGTTAGATGATGATATAATCCTGGGATTCTATAGTGGTTGAAGGGCTGGACCCCCAAAATAGTTATTTATGAAGCAAGTCTTTAAGATAGTGCTTTAGCGATATATCCTTGACCCTGGGCATAAAAGAGTTAAAAATTTTTATTACTGACTTAGATAATGGCATATGTGTCATACTTCTCAAATTTGCAGAAGACACAAAACGGGAAGGAATAGATGGCATGTTGGATGACAGAGTCCTAATCAAGAAAGATCTCAACAGACTAAAATAATGGACCAAATATAGTAAGACAAAATTTATTAGAGATAAATGGTATGGCTATACAACAGATTCATTTGAAGATGATGCAGAGGGTTTAACAGTCTGCCAAGTTTAATATGAGTGAACTGTGTGACACAGCAGCCCCCAAACCTAATGTGATCTGGCTTTGCATTAAAAAAGAAACACTGTCTAGAGACATCCTCTCAAATTAAACAAGAAACAGGGGTCACTAATCAGTATGTAAGGATCCCTGCAGGCTGCATTCTGACTTCATTTTAAAATGTTATATTCTTGATCTTTTATTGAATTTTTGTATTTTGTTAAATATTTCCCAATTATATTTTAATCTGATTTCAGCCTATTGGGCTGCAGAGGTCTCAGTTTAAATTTCCTTTACTCTGCTTTGAGCTTATCAGTAGTATTGTGCTCGGTTCTCAACGCCACATCTAAGATAGGACCCTGCCAAACTGGAGAGGGCCCAGATAGTGGTGACTAAGATGGTAAGGGTATCAAAACCATGCCATAGGGGATTGTTTGAAGAAACTGGGAATGTTTAGTCCAAAGAAGAGTAGAGGTGGTAAAAAGGGAATGATAGCTGCATTCGATTATATTCAATGATATAGAAGAGAGATTAGAATTGCTCTCATGAGGTAGAACAAGGAACAGTGGGGTAGTCATTACAAAAAAAGTTTTATATATTTATTATGTATATATCATATATGTGTTATATAAATATTTAAGTTAAATATTTGGGGAAAAGCAATTAAGAAATGAGAGTTACGCCAAAGTGAAATGGGTTCCCTAGGGAAGTAAACTAAAGATTTTCAAATTAAGGACAGATGACTCCTTATAAGCTCCTTGAGTGTAGGGATTATTTTTTGCTTTGTATTTTTATCCCCAGAATCTAGCACAGTACCTAGCACATAGTAAGTACCTAATAAATCTCTGTGGTTAATACTGTTTATCCTCTGAAGAAGAGGACACTTGTTCACAGCCAAGTTGAATTAGATGACTTTTGACATTCCTTCAATTCCTTTAATGTTGTGATTAGGTAAAGACAGTTTACATTGAAAAACAACAGGGACATATACAATAGAAGGGGGTGAGCAACAAGAAAGGACTAAGTACAGAAAAAGAATTATTAAGTCACATTTTATATATTTTTAAATATAGGCCTTCTACCAGCTATAGGCCTTTTATCACTTTCCTTACCCCTCTCTCTCCTCTCTTTACATTTCATTCTTCCAAGTTTATGCCTTGATACTAATACTGGCAATATTTTCCCTTTATGGATATCCAGAACCTGTTTTCCTAGCTGTTACTATGGACTGTGGGAATCTAGATCTCTGCAGACAATTTCTTTCTACTTCCCTTTCTCTCATTTTTAGTTGTTTTACCCTTAATCTACTGGCCAAAGCTAAGAAAGCCTTTATTGCCTATTCTTTCCTCCTCAACTCCCAATATCAATTAGCTTTTCCCTTTTTGGACCCTCCTCTCAATTTTTTCCACTAATTTTAGGCCTTTGGTGAAGCCTTCTTGTGCTGGCTACATAAAAAGCTTGTTTCTTTCCTGTTCACCTAGAGCTGATGCTATTAAGGATATTGTTCTCCTAGTTTGACCCTTGATAGACTGGTTAGCTTTTGACCCATAGTGTTCAGCTATAGCCTGCATTCCTTCCTTCTTTCTTCACTGAGTCAATCAGCCAACAACTCCATCAAGAAGCATTTAAGCAGTTACTATGTGCTGATTATTGTCCTAAACACTGAGGATACAAAGAAAAGTGGAAAAACAATCCTTGGTCTCAAGTTGCTTAGCATCTAATGGGGGAGATAACATATAAATGACTATGTACAATGGCCACATTAGTGGACATTTAATTCAACCCATATCTGAAAAAGCATTCCCTCTATAATAATCACTCAGTAAATGGTTATTTGGCCTATGTTTAAAGACCAGCAAGGTATCTGGGGGTGGGAGACAGGGGAAGGACGTGATCCACTATCACCCAAGGCATATCCCATTTCAATTTTGCATATCTCTGAGTACGAGGAAGTTATTACATTAAACCCAAATTTGCATCTTTACGAGTCCCACCTACTGGTCTTAGTTTTGCTCTCTGAGGCTAAGTAGAACAAGTTGGTTCCCTATTCCATATGAGAGTACTTCAAATGCTTAAAGAGAGGTCTTAACTTCCAGAAAAAAGTGTTCTCTTTTTGCAGGATAAACATCTTTACTTTCATCAACCAAGCCTCATATAATATGAACTTGCAAGTTCTTCACCATATTGGCTGCCCTCTTCTGGATGCTCTTTCCTCTAACAATATCCCTTCTAAAATTTCTCAAAACAAAGTACTCTAGACTTTTTCTTCTAGGGGAAGAGTATATAAAAGACTATCTCCACCATGTTCTTGGTGACATAATGCAATCTAAAATTGCATTAGGCTTCTCGGTTGCCATATACAGAGGAGTGGCTGGGCATGTGCAAATGTTAAGAGGAAGGAATCAGCATCACATGTAGGGAACAGGCTGATTTTTGCTAGGCTGAAATAGAAAGTCTGTCAGTGAGTAATGATAAAATGAGAATGATATAATTTGGGTGGATTGGCTGTGGAGAGTTGGCAGGAGATCTTGGAATTTAGACCTCGAAAGTACCTTAGAAGTCATCTTGCCAACACACATTTTGCACATGAAGTATCTGAGTCCACAAAAGGGTAAGTAGTAGAGTGGGGATAAAAACCTGGATCTCTGTCTCCCAATCTGTTGTTCTGGCTTTGGCATCCTGGCATCCTGTCACTATGTTCTTTGCCATGATTGGAGGATCACTTTCAATTTTCTGTCTGATCAAGGAGCCCGATAAAGATTTTTTCATTAGTACCAAACTGAAGTCAAGCACTTATTGAAAAGTTCTTGTCCCCAGTTTTTCTCCATTGGCCAGTTTCTGATTGGCAGCAACAACCTTTTTTTGTTTGTTTTGTTTTTTGTCTGATTAGAACCATCCATGGCTTATGGACAACCTAGTCTTACCCAGACATGACTCTTTGACTAAAAAAAAAAGATAGGATTTTTCTTCTTTATACTTTGGGTGATCCAAACACTTTTAAGGTGACATACTTCTTTTGAAAGAGCTAGATATGTTGCATCTTTGCAAAGTTGAATGGATTCATGTGTTAGAAAACTAATTGCTCAATCTCTGGTCAATTTTGTTATTGAAACTTCAAAGCACAGCCTATTACTACTCCTTGGATGCATACAGTGCAAGGTTTTTCCAAATTTTCTTTGTGCATTTTTGTAGAGAAGTATTTTTCAAGGAACTTAAAATGAGTTAAAATTGTAAAATGTGGACTGCTGACCCTTATAAATACACACTCACTTAAGATCATGGTACTTTGAACTGGAAGGAACCTTAGAAATCACACAGTATAGCCTCCTCATCAATGTAGGAGACTAAGACCCAGAGATGTTAAGTGACTTGAATAAGGCCACTTGACTAGCAAGTAATAAAGACAGAATTTGTCTTTATTGTCCTCAGACCTTAAAGTCAGTGCTCTCTGGACTATGCCATGCCACCTATTCCTCATAGTGATGAAATTTCCAAAGATTCTGCTTCACGACCTCTCAGGAAAAAGGGGCCAAGGTTAAAAAAAATCATATTTAACAAATGAGGCAAGTGCACCTCAACTTTACTTACAATCATAGTGGTTGACACTAGGACCCAGTGATCTTGATCCCCAGCCATACCTGGAGGACTGGACATAGCAATGTCACTAACATTCTGCGATCTAAGGAGTACTTTAAAGGACCCCTGCTTGAAAACATTTTCCCTGCTCTGCTATGGTGACCCATGGTACCGCCAATTCCCTCCTTTAGTGACTTCTTTGGGTTAATAGACTGAAAGCCTTAATAAATATTTTCTGAGAGAGCTGTACACTGGTGAAGTGCACCACACATCAGAAATCATAGATTCAGACAGAGAAGGGACCTCGGAGGTTGTATAGGACACATCTTTAATTTTATAAATGAGGCAGCTGAAGCCTAGATAGATTATTACTTGTCCTAAGTGATACAAGAAGTGACAGATGTAGAATTTGAACCCAGGTCCTCTTACTCTGAATGTCATAGTCTTTCCATTGTACTGCCCTATTTTATAAACGTTTAACACATATTTGTTGAACTCAGTTTTAACTAAGTCATTTTCAATCATTAATACCTTAGCTCATAATAAGTTTCTTACTTTGTTAGCATTATTCTGTGGAACTGAATAATGAGACTATTAAGATTCTATGGAGCAGGATCACTGGCCCAGAAAGAGTCAATCAGAAGGCTGGACTGTGGGTAATGTAGAGAACACATAGGGAAGATTAAAGACAGTGGGAAGATGGAAATGGTGGAGAAAAAGGGCAGGGGAATGTAGAAAAGGAAGACCGCCAATAGGAAAGGTCATCCCCTTCCCCATTTTACTCAGAACCAGTATTGTTTATACTACTTCTACCAGCCAGGAGTTCTTAACGTGGAGTCTGTGAACATGTGTATAGTGTTAATATTTTGATAATTATTTGTTGTCCAGTCATTTCGGTTATATCCAACCCTTTATGACCCCATTTGTTTTTGTTGTTTGTTTTTTGTTTGGCAAAGATACTACATCAGTTTGCTATATCCTTTTTCAGTTCATTTTATAGATAAGGAAATTGAGACAAACAGGGTTAAGAGACTGGCCCAGGGGTTACAAAGCTAATAAGTGTCTGAGGCCAGATTTGAACTGAGGAAAATAAGCCTTCCTGACTCCAGGCCCAGTCTGCTATGCGCTGTGTCACCCAACTGCTCTTTTGATAATTACATTTCCATATAATTGGTTTGCTTTCTAGTCTTATGTATTTTTCTTTATGTATTTAAAAACTTTTATTTTTTTCTGAGAAGGGGTCCATAGTTTTCAGCAAACTGACAAAATTCACTTTGTGTGTGTGTCCATAGCACACACAAAAAAGGTTAAGAAGCCCTGCACAAGGCCACACAGCTTCACAGTGAATCACACCAAATCAAATGAAAAGATTACTAGGTTCTAAAGCTTAAATTCCAAGTAGGTAGCAGGGGATCAGTTCCTGGAGTCAGCGGGAAACATCTACCCAAACCTTCATTGTGAACGTTTCCAGAATGACTATGGGGCAGAGAGGAAATATTAAACCTGTGAGTCTAGTTCTTTCTACAAACTTTGTTCACTTCTCTGCCTCCCTAGAGGAACTTTTAGGCAAGAGAGAAAGAAAAGAGCAGTTCAAAGCAAAGGAATAAAAAGGAATGCTCAAAATGGATGTGATTGAAATGGGAGGCTTTATGTTTTAGAAAAATTATGGATGCGGAAAACTTCTTTTGTATTAAATGTTCTGTATGTTCGGAGAGTAAATATTGCCAACTGAGCAGATAGCAGATTAGGGTGACAGAGAGAGCAATTTTTAGACCTGTTAGATATTAATTTCCCCTAGATCATCTGTCTATCCTCTGTTTATTTGAAGTTCTCAAGGTTTTCGGCTTCAAAGAGTAGCATGACTGCCTTTTGCACACAGCTCATGGATCCATGGGGAGCAGCATCAGCAGGTTATAACACTGTGTCCCAGCAGGAGCCCTTCTCACTCTGGCTCTGTCAGTTTCTGCCTCCCTCTCTACAAAGGAGCATCAAGGACAATTCTATCAGCAAATCCAGCAACGGGTAATAAAGCTACCTCATCACCAACACGGTGAGCTGCCTAGGTTCTGGCTTCAGACAAGGCAGATCAATTTAGGAGATGAAATAAGAACTTACCTAAACCTTTTCTCAGAACTCTCACCAAACCTATAACTTTCTTTGCCCTCCCCTTCCAGATTTTCTTTCTGATTCTTTTCTTCCTCTATCACTTTTATAATTTCTCCAAGATTTTGAATAACTCTATGGTCCATTTTTCTTTTTCAACTTTCTTTTCTTTGTGGTTTCTGCATTCTGAGACTTTAGCTAGGGACCACTAAGCAGAGATATGTGATAACATCAAGGTACTATCTGATGGCTACAGAAATTGAAAAATTGATGTTTAGAAAGATCAGATCTCCTCATTGCATTTGGGAGTTTTCATAAGAGTAATATGCGCTGCTGCCCCTTCCCATTGCCAGACCCCTCCAATACACTCTGCTGTCCTGAAAGGATGGAACTGATCTTGGAGTCAGAAAGACCTAGGTAAAAATGTTGCCCTGAAATATACTAGCTGTGTGATCATGTACAAATTATTCAAATTCTTGGTGCCTCCAGGCAACTTTCAGAGATTTTAAATTACCTAACACTTGCAGAAATGCTTCTAATAGGAGTTGCCATGCAAGGAATTTCCTATAACAATGAAATTACAAGCTCTAATTCACCTCCAAGAGAAAAAAAAATCCCCTCTTTCGAAGAATAGAAAAAAACACAGTTCATTTATCTGGGGCAAAAGTCTGTTTATGGTGCCAAGAGAAAAGATTGCAGAGTTAAGTCTGTTCTGAGTGCCATTCTGAGACAGCAGTTGCCCATTTGCATATGGCAGACTGTAAAATTTTGGAATGAATGGAAAATACAGCCTGCTTTAGAGAACTGCATATGAAGAATTAAAGAAGCTTTAGGTTAATTACTGGGGCAATATGTACACAAAGACTGTTCTATGATTGTGGGACAAATGTAATTTGTCTGGTTATAGACAGAAGAGGAGAATTTAGTTACTAATCATAAAGCAAAGTGAGGTCATTTGTAGAAAGGAACTAGCTGATGAACAAAGAAAGTCAATAGAGGTGAAAAGAAAGACTTCAGAATTGTGTTAGTGAGCCCTAACTCTTTCTGCCTACCATCAATGTGTTGTTGGACAAATTGGTTGGCCAATGAAATGCCAGAATGCTCTCTGCTGCTGCCCGCTGCGAAGAAAGAAAAGAGACAATCTGTTTAGCTGTATTGCAATTTTCTGCTGAGAAGAAAATGCAAAAAACAAGCCGCCTGTTGTTGCTAAGAGTTAGGAGTATTATTTTTTTTGCCAAGTTTATGATAAACGTCATTAGCCTTTTCCTAAAAGAGGTTCAGAACAACACTAAGACTTTCCATGTCCCTTGCTCAACACCTCAAATAAAATGTGAATTCATCACAAGGTCAATAAGAATTTCTAGAAGAGCTAAAAAATAATTTAAAAAACTCAAATAAAAAAGGTAGAGGCAAAATTGACAAAAGTAATTAGACCAATGCAAAAAATTATGAAAAGACAACAGTTTGGTAAAAGAAAATAATATTTTAATAAGCACACTTGGTCAAATGGAAAAGGAGGTACAAAACTTTGCTGACAAAAAATAACAATTTAAAATATAGAATTAGCCAAGTGGAAAAAAGAGGTACAAAAACTCACTGAAGAAAATAATTCCTTGAAAATTAGAATTTAGCAAGTGGAAGCAAATGACTCCATGAGATATCAAGAAACAATAAATCAAAGTCAAAAAATGAAAAAAAATAGAAGAAAATTGGAACTATCTCATTGGAAAAACACCTGATCAGGAAAATAGACCAAGGAGAGATAATTTAAGAATTGTTAGACCACCTGAAAGCGATTTCAAAGTAAGAGCCTAGACATGATATTTCAAGCAATTTTAAAGGAAAACTGCTCTATCTTAACGTTCAGAGAACAAAATAGAAATTCAAAGAATCCAACAATCACACGGTGAAAGAGATCTCAAACTGAAAACTCCCAGGAATATTATAGCAAATTTCCAGAGCTCTTAGGTCAAAGAGAAAATGAGTCAAGCAGTGTAAGGGTAATTTAAATTTGAAGATCTTTCCCACCCATTAGTAGGCCATGTGACCTGCTTACCTCACAGGAAGCCTAAGTCACATGTGATGAGAGGAGCTTGCTGAGAGGAAACGGAACATGTGCCACAGGAAATGCTCAGAGAGCAAGTTAGAACTGAGGGAGAGAGCAGACGCAGGCAAGCTAGTGCTACGATTGTGTTTGTAGTAAGGCCCCAGCAGGGAGGCAGAAGGCTTTGGGATGTAGTGGTTCTCTGCTGTGTTGTTATGTATTGAATTCTTTGCTCTTATGATGGATTGGGCTTGTTGGTTTTGGGATCTGGCTCTCTGATGTCTGAATAAATGGTTTACTTCTTCTACCTTCTATATGGAGAGTCTCTTATATTTTGCGATACAGAACTATATAAGCATATTGACAAATACCATCTATATTGTGATTGTTGCCTTGCTAATACAAGCAGCCAGAAAGAAACCATTCAAGTACCATGAAGCAAGAGCCAGGATAACACAAGATTTAACAGCTATCTCATTAAAGGAGCGGTGCACTTGGAAAGGAGCTAGGAATACAACCAAGAAGAACCTACCCAGCAAAACTGAGTATAATCTTTCAGGGGGGAAAATATATATTTAATGAAATAGAGGATGTTCAAGCATTCCTGGTTAAAAAAAAAAGACCTAAAGTGAGTCAGCAACATGACTTTCAAATACAAGACTCAAGAGAGGCTAAAGAAGGTGAACATGAAAGAGAAATCATAAAGGATTCAATAAGGTCATACCATTTTCATTCCTATATAGAAAGGTGATATTATAACTCCTAATAACTTTATCATTATTAGGGCAGTTAGAATGAGTCTATGTAGACAGAGGGAGAGGAATGAGTCAATTCAGTTGGAATGATCTCAAGAAAATGAGAGAGTGAGAAAGAGGTATGCACTGAGAGAAGGGAGAAGGGAGATGTAGAATGGGGAAAATTATCTCACATAAAAGATGTGTGCAAGGAAGAGCTTTTATAGCAGAGAGAAAAAAGGTGTGTGGGGGAGGGGAGCAGGCAATGCCTGATCCTCACTCTCAGTTCAATTGGTCAAAGAGGAGAGAATATAAATAAAAACACTCAACTGGATATAAAAACCTACCTTACCCAACAGGGAAATGAGAGGGGAAAGGGATAAGAGAAAGGGAGAGTGATGAAATGAAGGGCAGATTAAAAGAAGCAGAGGTCAGCAGCAAAATAGACTTTTGAGAAGAAACAGGGAAGAGAGAGAGAAAGAGAGAGAGAGAGAGAGAGAGAGAGAGAGAGTATAAAACAAGACAATAATATGGAGGGAAATGCACAGTTAGTAATCATGACTTTGAATAGGAATGAGATGAATTCACCCATAAAATGGAAGCAGATAACAGAATAGAATAGAAACCAGAATCCAACACTACTTTGTTTACAAGAAACATACTTGAAACAGAGAGACACACACAGAGCAGAATCTCACTTACTTCAGCTGAAGTAACAAAGGCAGGGATAGCAATAATGATCTCAGACAAAGCAAAAGCAAAAATAGACCTAATTAAAAGAGATAAGCAGGGAACTATTGTTTGTTCTTACTTCTCAAAGAGGACTGATGACAGCAGGATGATGATGTCTTGACTTGCAAGGGAGTTATATTTGAGTGAGGCAGAGCTGTGCAAAGTCAGACCCCTCACTTTCTCATCCAGAGTCATTGGAGTCAAGTGGCAAGACATAGGTCAGGATGACCAGAAATGGCCCTGGATGCAATGAGAGACCCTGGTCTTTTTAGGTTAGATCTTTCCCAGGTCTCAGTTTATCTGAGACAATACCCATTCTGTAATTAAAGACTAGCTAACAACGGAGGCAAAAGATGGCCTAGTTTGCCTTCACAAAAGAATCCAAGCAGAGAAACTAGTTCTTGCTAAAGAAAAAAAAAGCACCATAGATAATGAAGTAATATCAATACTAAATATATATGCACCAAATGACATAACATTCAAATTCATAAAAGAAAAATTAAATGAATTATAGGAGAAAATAGACAGCAAAGGTATACTAGTGGGAGGATCTCAACTTTTCCATCTGAGAGCTAGATAATTCTAACCATAAAATAAATAAGAACAAAGTTAAGGGGATGAATTGAATATTAGAAAAGTTAAAGATGAGAGCTCTCTGGAGAAAATTGAATGAGAATAGGAAAAAGTATGCATTTTTTCCCTTCATCTGTACATGGCATGTTCATAAAAACTGACCATATATTTAGGGCATAAAAACTTTACAAACAAGTTCAGAAAAGCAGAAATACTGAATGCACCATTTTCAGACCACACCACAATAAAGACTATATTGCAGTAAAGGGCCATAGAAGCATAGATTAAAAATTGATTAGAAACTAAATAATCTAATCATATAGAAAGAATAATTTGATTGAAAAGAATGGCAGCAACAACATAACAAAATTTGTGGGATACAGCCAAAATACTACACTGACAAATTGATAAAAGAGAACAAAAGCAGATCAATGAATGGGTGTATAACTAAAGAAAAGAAAAACAAAACAAAACCAGAAAAAAGAACAAACTAAAATCCTCAATTAAACACCAAAATAGAAATTCTGAAGAATCAAATGAGATATTAATAAAGTTGAGAGAAAAAATTGAAATAATAAATAAACCTAGGAAATTGTTTTATGAAATCCTAATAAAATGAATAAACCATTGGTTAATTTAATTTAACAAAAGAAGGAAGAAAACCAAATTACCAGTATCAAAATGAAAATGGTAAATGCATCACCAATGAAGATGAAATCAAAGCAATTATTAGGAGTTATTTTGCCCAATTATATGACAGTAAAACTGACAACTTAAGTGAAATGAATGAATATTTATGAAAATATAAATTGCCCAGGTAAATAAAAGTGGCAATAGAATACTTAAATAGCCGTATCTTAGAAAAATGAAATTGAATAAGCCATAAACAAGCTCCTAAACAAAAAATCCCCAGGATCATATTGATTTACAAGCAAATTCCACCAAACATGCAAAGAGCAATTCATTCTAATACATAAAAATTAATTGGAAAAAATAGGTATATAAGGAGTTTTACCAAATTCCTTTTATTACACAAATATGGTTTTGATGCCTAAACCAGGGAGAGCAAAGATAGAGAAAGAAAACTAAAAAGCCAATTACCCTAATGAATATTAATGCAAAAATTTTAATACAATGCTATTAAGGAAATTATGGTAGGATATCATAAAGATCATTGTATATTTGAGTATATCTAAGTCATTCACAATTCTTCATTGTACAGTATTGCTATTGCTGTGTGACAGTGTTCTAGTTCTGCTCACTTCACTTTGCATCAGTTCATGTAAGTCTTTCCAGGATATTTTTTGAAATTATCCTGCTTGTCATTTCTTATAGCACAATAGTATTCCATCATAATCATATCCCATAACTTATTCGGCCGTTCTCCAGTTGATAGGCATCCCCTCAAATTCCAATTCTTAGACACCAAAAAAGAGCTGTTATAAATAGTTTTGTACAAATAGGTCCTTCCCTCCCTGCCCCACCCTCCTTTTTTAATCTCTTTGGGATACAGATCTTATAATGGTTTTGCTGTATCAAAAGGTATGCACGGCTTTATAATCCTTTGGGCATAGTTCCAAATTGCTCTCCAGAATGGTTAGATCGGTTCACAACTCTACCAACAGTGCATTAGTGTCCTAATTTTCTCCTCCAGCATTTACCATTTTCCTTTTTTGTCATATTAGCCAATCTGATAGTATGAGATAGTACCTCAGAGTTGTTTTAATTTGCATTTCTCTAATCAGAAATGGTTTAGAGAAGTTTTATATGATTACAGATAGCTTTGATTTCTTTGTCTGAAAATTGCCTGTTAATATCCTTTGATCACTTATCAATTGGGGAGTGACTTCTATTTTTTTATAAATTTAACTTAGTTCTCTATATATTTGAGAAATGAGGCCTTTATCAGAGATACTTGTTGCAATCCCCCCCCCACCAGTTTCCTGCTTTCTTTCTAATTTTTGTTGCATTAGTTTTGTTTGTACAAGGCCTTTTTAACTTAATATCATCAAAACTATCTATTTTACATTTTGTAAAGCTCTCAATATCTTGTTTGGCCTTAAATTCTCCCCTTATCCGTAGATTTGACATGTAAACTATTCCAGGCTCTCCTAATTTGCTCATGGTATCACCCTTTATGTGCAAATTGTATAACCATTTTGACCTTATCTTAGTATATGGTGTGAGATGTTGTTCTATACCTAGTTTCTATTAACTGTTTTCCAGTTTTCCTAGCAGTTTTTGCCACATTATGAGTTTTTGTTCCAAAAGCTTGGATCTTTGGGTTTATCATATACTAGATAATCATTTACTATAATGTATTGTGTACCTTATCTATCTCACTGATCCACCACTCTATTTCATAGACATTATCTGATTGTTTTGGTGATTTACACTTTGTAATATAGTTTGAGATCTGGACCACCTTCATTCATATTTTTTTTCATTGATTCCCTTGATAACCTTGATCTTTCATTCTTCCAGATGAATTTTGCTATTTTTTCTAGCTCTATAAAATAAATTTTTGGTAGTTTGATTGGCATGGCACTGAATAAATAGATTAATTTAGGAAGAATTGTCATTTTATTATGTTGTCTTGGCCCATGTGTGAGCAATTAATATTTTTCTAGTTATTTAGATCTGACTTTATTTGTGTGAAAAGTTTTTTTTTTTTGTAATTGTGTTCATGTAGTTGCTGGGTTTGTGTTGTCAGGTAGACTCCCAAGTATTTTACATTGTTTACAGTAACTTAAAATGGAATATATCTTTCTATGTCTTTTTGCCTGACTTTGTTGTTAATATATAGAAATGCTAATGATTTGTGTGGGTTTATTTTGTATCCTGCAACTTTGCTAAAGTTGTTAATTATTTCCACTAGTTTTTCAGTTGATTCTCTAGGATTCTCTAAGTAGAACATTATATCATCTGCAGAGAGTGACAGCTTTGTTTCCTCATTGCCTATTCTGATTCCTTCTATCTTTATTCCTTTTCTTATAGTGGCTCTTGCTGTTAAAGAATTGGAAATTGAGGGGATTCCCATCAATTGGGGAATGGTATATGATTGATATATGATTCTGATGGAATACTATTGTGCTATAAGTAATAATGAGGAGATGGTTTCAGAATAATCCCAGGAAGACTTACGTGAACTGATACAAAGTGAAGTCAATAGAACCAGGAGAATATCGTACACAGTAACAGCAATATTGTATGATGATTATTTATGAAATACTTAGCTGCTCTGATTAATACAATGATCAGCAACTCCAAAGGACCCATGATGAAAAACGGTATCTCCAGAGAGATCTGATGAATTCTGAGTTTAGACCGAAGCATACATTTTTTAACCTTCTATGTTTCTTGTTTTTTCTTGATTTTTTTCTAATATGGAAAAAAATGCATGACTTCACATGCATAAAAGAAAAAGAATATTAAAGTAGATAAAAAGAAAAAAACAGATAAAGAAGAAATTTTAAAAAATAATAATATGGCATGAAAGTGACCTAATGAAAATCTGGTTTCCTATGTATCAGAAGCATAAGCACAGAGAAAACCCACTTCATCCATACATATTGAGAAGGCAAAATGCTAATTCTGTAAAGCTGTTGAAATGATAATAGTAGCAGTGACATTGTGAAAATATCATGGAGGAAATGAAAAGGAGAGTAAGGACAGGCAAAGCTGGAAATAGAACCTGTAAATCTTATTAGGAGATCAACTCAAGGAAATATACCTATTGAAAAATATTCTTTAAAAAATCAGGTGTTGATTTTTTGTTACCAAGATAACCTATTTGTAAATGTCTTCCTTCAACACTCTCAATGAAAGATATTGTTAGGGAGGGAGGAGAGTCCAGAGGCAGGGATGTTAATCTCAGTTTGCTTATAGCAATTTTCTGCCAGGCCTTTATTGACCCAACAATCCTATCCAAGTCAGATGCCACAGACTGACCTGTTGACCTTATCTGCCACCTCAGTTCGAATATTGATCACTACAACTCAGGCCATTAGTAATATTCTCCTCATCAGCCACTCCTTGCCCTGAAGAATTTCAATTATTTCCCTCTTTTGTACTTTTTTTATTTTTAAAGGTGAATTGAATGCAATGACTCTACACATAGACTCTTAGGCTATTAGGGTTGAAAGAGATTTTATTCTGTTTCTAGGCCAGGGGTGGGGAAGGTTCTCCAAGCCTGGTCTAGGCCATCCTCTCATTTAACATTTGAGGAAATAGGCCTTGTATATAGTTGCAAAGTTAGTTACTAAAACCTAGTTCTTTTGACTCCTAGTTAATGGTAATAGCTGGCATATATATTGTTAACTTCGGTGAAGTTCTTCTCTGTGTCTGTCATTCTCTGTCATTCATTCCCAGCAGGTGACAACATTCAATGAATAGGGAGTGGCAAAAAGATCACCTTTCTTTTCCCCTAGGTCATGTGGCCCCTTAGAAATGGGCTTGGGGGGTGGGGCAGAGCCAAGACAGCAGCTGGAAAACAGGGACTCGCTTAAGCTCTCCCCCAAATCCCTCCAAATGATGGGGTGCTTGGCTGCCTGTTCTTGGACCCCAGTTCCAAAATCACATCCAGTTCTAAAATCACATCTCTCCCTAGGCTCAAAACACTGTTCCTAGCAGTTTGTCTCTAACAAGGCAAGACAACATGCCCTAGCAAAACATTTCTCTCTCTTCCTGATACTGTAGCCAGCTGTACCTATAGAATTTATTAGTTTGACCAGTTTGTACATGCTGAACTGGCTGTGTACTGGGTCGTAGAGCGATATTCCCTACTCACTGGCCTATCAAATGTATCCTAGACCTAGATATATGTATACTCCCTCACATTTATCTTGTCTAACAAGACATTGATGGAGGCAGCCTGGATATTTCTAGTCAGCCCTGACCATTACTTGACTTAGTGACATTTTAGGCCTAAAACTACACCTCCATGTAGCCTCCCTTTGGGCTATGTCCCAGTGAACTCTGGGTAAGATACCCACACAGTTCATACAAAAAGTGCATGTTCCTTTGAGAACTGATTGCCTCTTAATCACTTCCTAATCCTACCCCAAAACACCTAATTAGCATATTTGGCACATGTTTTACCCTAAAATATCCTATATAAACTTTACTTGCACCCCTGTAAGGTTGCAGTATCCCTAAGAAATCTTGCCTGCTGGAAAACATAATAAATCTTTGCTACCTTGACTTAAAGAATGCTTGAGTCCTTGAATTCATTCCAGATGGCACCAATCCTCTCCAGTACTCGGGTCCTTGAGGGGTACTCCCTCTCAACTACTCTGTCTGGGAACTCCACTCTTGGAGTTCCTGGACTTCATCTCTAGCACTCGCAACACAAAAACCTATAAAAATGGCTCTAAACAAATTCTAGAGCTACAGAACTCATGAAATAAGAGAGGAAAGCAGGTCTCCAGCCCAGGATGGCCTGGATGGTCACTGAGAAGGGTCTATAACACCATAGTGGGAGCAGAGTACAGCCCAGCATGAGCCACACCAGGACAGAGCAGGGTGGAGGAGATCAAGTAGAGCAGGCCCCAGGGCCATGAATCACTGAGCTGTAGCAGTTACTAGAATTCTCAACCCACAAACGCCAAAGGCCACAGAGTAGGTCAGTTGGAAAACTTCTAGATCAGGTTGAAAGATGTGTGGGTCTGGCCCCAGCCCGGGGGTCAGTGAGGTGGCATGACAACAGCAGCAGGAAGCTCTGGTGGCTGCTTCCAAGCTCCAGCAGAGACTGCTTCCTGAGTCCCTGGCCCATAAGGTGGGAGGAATCAAGCAGTGGATCAGAGTGGGAGTGCAGGGAGTGCTTTGATGGCACAGAGGCATGGTTCTCTTGCTTTCCCTTGCTTGGATCTTGGTCATGGCCCTGGTTGGCAGTTCTTGGGGGAGGAGGAGTGCTGGTGTGGCAGAGCTTGCAGTGACTGTGGAGAGGGAGTCCTCCTGGTAGCTACACAGTAAAAAGGAGTGCTTGTACTTACAGACCAGAGCATAGGCCAGGAGAGGAGCATCATATCACCTCGGAATAGAAGTAACTCTGAAAACAGCAATAGAAGGCCCCTGAAGCTTGGGACAAAGCATTCTCCACTCTGAAAGCAGTCGCACCCTGACAAAAAGCTCAAGGGTCAAGCAGTTGTCTGGGAACATGAGCAAGCAGGTAAAAGGACTCAGACTCAGACTATAGAATCTTTTTTGGTGACAAAGAAGATCAAAACATACATCCAGAAGAAGTCAACAAAGTCAAAGAGCCTACATCGAAAGCCTCCAAGAAACATATGAATTGGTCTCAGGCCATGGAAGAGCTCAAAAAGCATTTGGAAAATCAAGTAAGAGAAGTAGAGGAAAAATTGGGAAGAGAAATGAGAAGGATGCAAGAAAATAATGAAAAACAAGTCAACAACTTGCTAAAGGAGACCCAAAAAATACTGAAGAAAATAACACCTTAAAAAATAGACTAAACAAAATGGCAAAAGAGCTCCAAAAAGCCAATGAGGAGAAGAATGGCTTAAAAGGCAGAATTAGCCAAATGGAAAAGTAGGGCCAAAAGACCACTGAAGAAAACACTACCTTAAAAATTAGATTGGAGCAAGTGGAAGCTAGTGACTTTATGAGAAATCAAGAAATTATAAAATAGAACCAAAAGAATGAAAAAATTAGAAATGGGCTCAGGGTTTTGGTCTATTTTGTCTTTTTTCCAATCTAGCTGCAGATCTAAGAGCTGACATCAGGGGGACTTTGGAGCCTAGCATTCTGGATCAGATATTGTAGCCCAGCCTGTAGGAAAGCTCTGAGAATCCAGAGTTCTGGTTTGAAGGAATGTGGGGGATGGGAGTGAGATTTTAGACTTGAATTTGGTGGGACCTCAGAGACAAGAGTTATGAAGTGGGGTTTAGAACCTCTCAGGTGCTGAGGGAAAATGTTTATGCATTTGTTTTTTCTGTCTTTGAAATAAATATTCCTTTGTAAAATTAATCTGAGCGTTGCATGGTTAAATAGAACCGGGATGCTTGAACCACTAATATTGGGAATATACAATGGTAGGCTCTAGCAAATAGCAGAGAACTGTGGCTACTTCAACCCTTCAGGGTACTGGAGAACTTCAGAGTAGGGGGTAAAATGTAACTGACAGTTCTTAGACAATGGGGTCATGGTATTATAGGCTAACATGAAAATGTATCAGATAGAACAATGTTGAACACTTGCTGTTAACCAAAGTACAAAGGAATACTTTCCCTTTCAATATGGAGGATTTTATGTACTATAGAAACCCTTAAATATTAATTTAATAGTTTGGGGTGTTTCCATTACTATTGAAAATTGCCTAGTTCCTAAGGCTAATCATTAATGTTAATGAACATTAATTGTAACATATACAAAACATCTTGTGTGCAAAACTCATGCTATCAAGATTATGAACTCTTTGGGGGCAGAGACTGTAGTTTTTGTTGTTTTTCATTTAATTCCCTAAATCACCTTATACAGGTTTCTAAATATGGTCAGGTTTTTTAAAGACGTTGAATAAATATACTTGACCAACAGAACCAGTATGTTCACATAACCTGAGAGAGAATCCAAACTGTATTAATTGTCCCACTTGTGGAGAATGTTTGAAGAGGAAGGATGAGAGAAAGATTATGAAATGGAGAATTATTATTCCCATCTGTTTTACAAGTGGAAAAATCAACTCACATAGTTGTATCATGGCTTGTTTTTAATAGAACCAGACAAGGCTGGTCTAATATCTAGAACCAAGTTTGGGTCACCCTCATTTGGAAATGGCAATGCACATATTGAAGTATCTAAAACAAAACTCATTCAATTTTATCAAAGAGTGCTCAAAAGTTAAGATCAAAGGGAAACAGGTTTTTGGCAATAATATCTTAGAACATTTTGACACACAAGCATGAATGTTTCATGGACTGACACTAGTTCTTTCTAACAGCATCTATCTACGACCATTCCTATTGCTTTGCAGGCAGCCAAAGGCTTTATTATTGATATTATCAAATCTGAAGAAAAGTGACTTTCATGGGATAGAGAATGAAACTAGAAAGGGTTTCAATTGGCAATAATTTAACCTTATTAGAAGAGAAGAGGTAGATCAAGTATTTAGACAGTAATAAAAGAAACTCTAGCTTGAGACTTACAGTGAGACAAGTATCCCTTTTTCTGGTGGATTGTATTAAATGGCTTATACAGCTGAAACCCCAATGAGGAGAAAGAGAAATTATTAGAACTTCGTGGAGTGAAAGGGAAAATATGCAAAACATTTTGTATTTTCATAGCACCTTTCTTCACGAAGCTCAGAAACCCTTGCTTTCATTATCCCACTCAATTTCATGGTATTTTTGCATGATATATACACAGTAGGTTTTTTTTTTCTTTTTCAAATAGATAGAGAAACCCTAAGAGGAAGAGGAGCTTACTAAAAGTCACAGTGATAAAGATCACAGTGATAAAAGTC
>CM053622.1:674753088-674783219 GCA_028646595.1 Phalanger gymnotis
CAGAGCAAGAAGTAGAAAGAAGGGAATGGGAGGGCTGATAATAAGTTGCATGTAGTCAATGGTCAAATAAGATTTGAAGCTTGGTCTTGACCAGCTAGGTTATAGTGGTGTAAGTTCTGGGAGGCAGGGACTCTCTTTCTTTTAATTAATTAATTAAGCACTTAACAAAATACTTGGAATACAGTAGGTGTTGATTAGATTGGATTAGATTGGACTTGCCAATCAGGAAAACTCAGGCCAGAGTTCCAACAGTACATGGTTTAATTTCTGGAGAGAGCAGAGTGATGGCCTTTGAATATCTAGTTTCTAAGGGTGTTGTTAAAGGTAGGAAAAAGGGGTGGAGCCAGTGGCACAGCAGATGATAAGATGCCTGGATTGGAAGGCTATCTAAAGTAGATAATGAAATTGTGTACCTATAATTTGCTTCATTTTCTATCCCTTTTTTTGTCCCCAAATCCCTGCTCAGAGATTTTATGTAGTATTGACCAAGCTTGTATTTAACTGATTATTCTTGTCAGAGCTGAGTACCAGAGAGAAATGAAAGGAACCCCAGTGGTCACAGGGACTTTGGAGAGACTCCTGAGCCATTAAATAACAACAGCAAAAAAGGAATGGCCCCAGGACCCTGTTGAGCTTTCCATTTGTGGGTGCCATGGGCTAGTCTCATTGCAATGAATGGTATAGAATGGCTTGATAAATTAGCACTTAGAAGATGAAAACCAAGTCTTTTATCCTAACTAAGAGCTATAGCTTGTAAGGTTTCCCCTTAATTTCTTAGCCTCTTGCTTGTTTGGAAGGATATTAAATGCATCTGTCTCAGATTCATTTAGAACTATTTCTCCTACAAATGCACTACACAATGACTTTTGAGAATTCTTTACAGATCCTTTCCCAGCTCTTCCTCAGATGTTAATAATCCAGGTGAAAATAAAGCATTTAATTGCAATTAACATTACAATCATAGGGTTTCAGCTTTTTTTATTTTTAAATGGGTACACATTAAAAAATAAATATAGGATCCTTCTACATACTTTCCCCTCTTCCCCCATTTAAGCCCTTGCTTTTAGATCTTTTATATGAAGACACAGATAAATGTGGCAAACAGTAGTATAAATTTATTGCAGACCATTAATTAGGTCCAAATGAATAACATCAAATGAAGAAAGAAAACAATTACTCTTCTCCCTTGAAGATTTTTCCTTTCAAGCAACATTAGATCAAAGAAAAGACCAAAAAAAAAAAATCAAAGAAAGGCTATCAATGTACAAAAGCAAGTCAAGATAATAAGCATTTAATAAACAACACCAGCTATATGCCAGACACTATACTAAGCACTGGAAAGAAAGAAAGGAAGGAAGGAAGGGAGGGAGGGAGGAAGAAGAGGGAGAAGGAGGGAGGGAGGGAGAGAGGAAAGAAGGAAGGAAGGAAGGAATGAAGGAAGGAAGGAAGGAAGGAAGGAAGGAAGGAAGGAAGGAAGGAAGGAAGGGAGGGAGGAAGGAAGGAGAGGGAAAAATCCAAAAACAATTCCTGCCCTCAAGGAACTTACAATCTTGATGGAGAAACAACATGTAAATTATCATGCATAAACATAATATATATATATATGTGTACATATATATATATGTACAGGATAAATTAGAAATAGCTAGCATTAAGAAAAAGGGAAAGGCCTCTTGCAAAAGGTGAAATTTTAGCTGAGACTTGAAGAAAGTCAGGAAATCCAGGATGTCAAGGAGGGAAGCAATTCCAGGCATGGGAGACAGCCAGGGAAATTTCAGTTTGGAGTGGAGAAATTTGTTGAGGTGCAGCAAGGAGCCCAGTGTCACAGGATTGTAGAGTACATTGGGTCAGTAAAGGTAAGACAATTGGAAAACTAGTAAGGAGCCAGGTTATGAACGTCTTTAAAAATCGAACAGAGATTTTTATATTTAACCTTGGAGGTGATAAGAAACCATGGACTTTATTGACTAGGGGTGGACTAATACAGCCAGATTTACGCTTTAGGAAGATCACTTTGAGAATTGAGTGAAGGATGGACTTAAATTAGGAGAAGTCTGAAGCAATGAGAGTCAAGCAGCAATAAAAAAAAAAGCCTAGAATCCAGAATTAGGGAGGTAATAATCCCATTGTACTCTGCTCTGGATTATTATGTACACTTCTAATTGCCAAATTTTAGGGGAAATATTGATAATCTGGGTGTTCAGAGCTAGGAAATTAAGTCAAATCTGTGAAATATTTGGATAGGCTGAGGAATTAAGATAGGTGTTTAGTCTGGAGAATAGAAAAAACAAAAGAATATGGCAGTTCTCTTCAAATATCTGAAGGGCTGTCATTTAGAGGAGGGATTTTTCTTTTACCTTTCACCCAAGAAGAAAGTATTATGATCAATGAGTCAAAATCACAGGGAGGTAAATGTTATATATATATATACACATACATACATACATACATACATATATATATATATAATATTTAGTAATAATTAAGATGTCTAAAAATGGAATGGCTGGCCTCTAGCATTAGGTAAGGGGATAAAGAAGATAATATCCTTCCAGTCATTGAAGTCCCAAGCAGAGGCTGAAGAACCTGTTGTCTGTTTTGTTATAAGAAATGATGAAGGCTTCAAGTTTGGTTTGGACCAAATGACCACTGAGGTCATATAATCAGGGTCAATGCCTTCGAGTAGTCAGGAACTTCAGGCCAGAATATTATCTTTATACTGTCTCATCTTTCATTCTCCAACTTGTAAAGCAAATATCAGCTCTGCATAACGGCTGGTTTCAATGTCTTGAATGAATAACTGATAAAAAGAGAGAAAGTAAGAAACTCTCCTATGAATAATTTTTCATAGTGTCAAGGTAATATGTTTCTTTTGTGTAGAGTGCAGACATGTCCCTGTATGTGAGAGAGGCTCATTTCCTTTTGAGTGGATTAATGATATCACAGAAGAGAGTAAAAATTATGAGGACTAAAGGTGGGAGGGGGTTTGGAGTAGGAAAGCACCATCCAAAGTCTGCTTTGCTTCTTGAAAAAGACAGAGTTGGAA
Organism: Phalanger gymnotis; assembly: GCA_028646595.1. Lineage (NCBI taxonomy): Eukaryota > Metazoa > Chordata > Mammalia > Diprotodontia > Phalangeridae > Phalanger > Phalanger gymnotis. Next base: position 674,756,135 of record CM053622.1, read on the forward strand.
GGAAAATCATGATACATTGGGAAACCCCCCTTCTTTGTGGATAGGTTGAGAGGTGCTATTCACTGGGGCAAAGAGTGGAAGGTATTTCCCTGGACTCTGAAAAAAAACAAACAAACCTCTATGGTCCCAAAGTTTACCTAAAGGAGTTTCCTTGGTCTAAACTGTCATGTATTTCTCAGTATGAATGATCAACCAGAATCCCTGCCACTGGCATCTCTCCAGCTGGGGCCACTTAACTCCCACCTACAGGCTTAGCCCTATTTCAGGCCCTGGGACCAGTGTGACTCCAGGCAGGAAAAGTGTAAGAATCCATAGCCAGCTGGCTCAGCATGAAATCAGCCTCATCTCTGACCCTATTATGATTTTGCACTCTAGTTTGAGTGACTAGGTCCTGGCCTTGTGGCTAAGCCTGTCCTACCTTGTATATAACTTATAGAAACTAGTTTCCTATTTTATTCTTCTTTGTTATACCCCTTCTTAGGTACCTTGCCCTGTAAACCAATCTCCCTAGAATTAAAGTCCTTTCGTACTCTTACCCTTCTTCTCGATTGTTAGGATCCCATTCATGAACCCCATTACCTGCTACCAGTCATTCCTCGCTGCCTTCCTGCTGCTTCCATTTCCATCTATTTGCTTCTTTTACAGAGTACTTCCACCAAACTGGCAGGACAGGTAGGTTGTGCAGTGAATAGAGCCCTGGAGTAAGGAATATCTGAGTTCAAATCCAGCCTCAGACACTTAGTAGCTGTGTGACCTGGCCAAGTCACCTAGACTCTGTTTACTTTGGTTTCCTCCCCTGCAAAATGGGGGTAATAAGAGCTCCTACCTGCCAGAGTTGTTGTGAGGAACAAAGTAAAGTACTTAACACAGTGCCTGGCACATAGCAAGCCCTAGATAAATGTTTGCTGCTACTATTACTACTATTATGCCTCATCATCATCATCATCATCTTCTTCTTTTCCTTCTCCTTCTTCCTCTTCTTCTTCTTCTTCTTCTTCTACTACTACTACTACTACTACTACTACTACTACTACTTCTACTGCAACACCTCTACTATTTTATTATTTTTACTATTATTATTTTTGTCAGGAAATCTACCGTATGCACTATATCATCACCCTGATGCTGTTTGGCTCTCTGATTTCTTCTTGGCATATACCGCCAAATTCTCTCAATTATCCATTGGTACTTATTCCAAGCCTTTGGATAAGTGACCTTGGGCTAGTCACTTCATGTCTGCACACATTAATGTCCTCAGCTTTAAAATTGGGGTTGTGTTTCTTGCAATATCTCCTTTCCAGGGATATTCTGAGGAAAGGTTCTTTTCAAAACTTAAAGCACTATATACATGTGCTGTTACTATTATTATCACTTTGCTAATCTTCCTACTACCCATTGTCAGAAAGTTCCCAGATTGTCCTTGCTTCCAGATCCAATGTACCTTTGGTCCTCCTTATTTCTGTTCTTCTCTAACTTATCCTGTAGAATGACATATTATCAATCCAATTAAAAATAAATGAACCTTTCATTCACATACAGGAACACATCTCAATTCTACACAAAAGTAATGTGGAACCTGGACACCATGATAAATGATTCCTATGAATCAAATTTCCTGGATCATCTGGAATATTTGACACAGTCAGTCTCTCTAGGCTGTGGGTCCTAGTCATTCTTCATCTGGCCCATCCTGCTTCCATCCACACACCAGTAAGGACAGTTATAGTAACACATCTCTTCATGTGGCTCATTCTTAGAGTTGTCCACGAAGTGTTTATATAAAGGCAGTAATGCAAATGAAGAAATGCCAGAGTCACCTGTCTCTTATTGGGGGATAGGGGAGGAAATACCTCCCACTCTTTGCCCCAGTGAATAGCACCTCTCAACCTATCCACAAAGAGAGGGTGTTTCCCAGTGTATCATGACTTTCCTTCCAAATTTGTTTTTTTCAACAAGCAAAACAGTCTTCGGGTGGTGCTTTCCTACTCCAAACCCCCTCCCACCTTTAGTCCTCATAATTTTTACTATCTTCTGTGATATCATTAATCCACTCAAAAGGAAATGAGCCTTTCTCTCACATACAGGAACATGTCTACACTCCACACAAAAGTAACACATTACCTTGACACCATGAAAAATGATTCATAGCAGAGTTTCTTACTTTCTTTCTTTTTATCTGTTATTCATTCAAGACATTGAAACCAGCTGTTATGAGGGGCTGATATTTGCTTTACAAAAAGAGAAAAACTACATGCTTATTCTTCCAACTGATTCAAGCGTTAATAGTATTTGACAGTCTGGTAATTTGGTTGTTTATTTTTAACTATAATTCATTTAGTGCTGCTCTGCTTTATTATTGTACATTTTACACATTGGTGCACATAAAATGTTGTGGGTTTTTTAGCATTTCTATTCCTTCCAGTGATCATTCATTCAAGTAGATTTTACAATATAGTCTCTGTGTATGTGTTTACGTCGGGGGGTTGTAATATTGTGGAGGTGCAAGATGGACAAGAGTAGCAAAAGAAGAAATCCATACTTAGTACAGGATTCAAAATTAAGTGGAAATGGAAAACCAGTTAAACAGGAAAAAAAAAACTTATCAGAAGAGGGAATTGAAAAGGAGAAATGAAGAAGGCATAATGATAGAAATAACACTCCACATTCATGTAGCACTTTATAATTGTTCAAAGTGTATTCAGAACCACTATCTCATTTGTCCCTCACAAAAACCGCGTGAAATAGCCAGGGAAAGGATTGTAGTCTGTACTTCACAGATGAGAAAATTGAGGTTGTAACTTTCTCAAGGTCACATAGCTGATAAATGGTTCAAACCAAGGTTGTCTGACTCCTAGTCTATAAACCACAGTGACTTTTTCTAAATATTTGCAATGTATATCAGAGTTCAGAATTATAAGCCCAATAATATCTGATCAAATTACTTCATCATGGTGTGGAGGTGACCCTGAGTTTTCTAAGGCCATTCTGCCAGAGAGTAAGCTGTGACAGTTGGCACCCAAATTTGATAGTCTTCAAGGATAGGCTGTGTATTTGTCATGCAAGGACTGGTCTTGGGTGAAGAGACTCCTAACCAGAGAGCAAATGACCAGGTGATGAATTGCATCGGCCACAACAATTAATTAAACCATCAACTAAGATGTGGAGGAGTTCTGATCTGCAGCAGTTTAATGAGTACCCACACAAATGAAATTGTGAATCCTTAGAGCAGTGATCTAAGTAGCACAGATATTGATTCACTCCCTCTCCCATCCCTACCCCAGATTGGCCTAAGTAAAAACTGTGTCAAAATACTTCTGTCATCCCACCATGTTTATGTGAAAAGAAAAAGTGCTTTCCTCAAACTTGGGCTCAGACACTGTATATGTGGGAAAGGAGGGGGATACAGTTGGTGCTAGTACTTATACCCATATTTAAATTCTATCTCTTCACAGGCCTCTTCTGCTATAATTCCCAGGGAAGGGTGGGGTATAAGAGATTTTTAAAATGTTTAGTTTTTTTTTCAAGTAACAAGTATTTTTCAATTAACTCGTCTATTTCTTCCCCTCCCTCCCCATTAAGCAAATTTTAAAAGTCCCTAATGCATATCTATATAGTCTGGCAAATCAGACTTCCACATTAGCTGTCTTCAAAGATGTATGCTCCTTTTACCATTTAAAGTTTATCAGCTTCCTCTTGGGAAGTGAGCATCATGTTCCATCTTTATTCTTTTGGACTTGTGGTTCATAATTGGGTTGATCAAAGTTACATAGTCTTTCAAAGGTGTTTTTTCTCTATAATGTTATCATTGGATAAATCATTATCCTAGTTCTGTTCACTTTGCCCTGCTTAAGTCCATAAAGGTCTTCCACGTTTCTTCTGAAATTGTCCATTTTATCATTTCTTATAATGCAATAATATTCTACTACATTCATATATCAATTTGTTTAGCTATTCTGCAATAGGAGGGTAGACCCTTAGATCTCAGTTTTTGGCTACTAGGAAATTTACTTTTTTGTAATCTATTTTAAAATCTATTTTGTACCTATAGATCCTTTTCTTCTTGCTTTCATTTTCTTCTTGCTTTAGGGTACAGCAGTGGGGCAAAAGTTCTATACAGTTGGTTTGGTAATTTACTAGGAGTAGTTCAAAACTCATATCCAAAATGGCTAGGCCAATCCATAGTTGTTTTCCCATAGCCCTTCCAACATTTATCATTTTCTTCTTTTGTCATATTTTCCAGTCTTTTGTATGTGAGGTAGAAACTCAAAATTGCTTTAATTAGCATTTTTAAGTTATTGATGATTTAGAGCAGTTTTTATATGATTGTCGATACCTTAAATTTTATCCTTTGAACACTGACTGCAAATATCCTCTGGCCATTTTTTCAGTTGTTGAGGAATGACTTTCAGTCTTATAAGTTTGAGTCAGTTCCTTAAACATGCTGAAAACAAGACATTTATGAAAGAAATGTTTTGGGGCCTAGGTGGTGCAGTGAGTAGAGCACCGGCCCTGAACTCAGGAGGGCCTGAGTTCAAATCCAACCTCAGACACTTGACTCACTTACTAGCTGTGTGAATTTGGGCAAGTCACTTAACCCCAATTGCCCTGCCTTCCCCCCTACAAAAAAGAAGAAAAGAAGAAATGTTTTTGCAAAACACTTTTTTTCCATTTACCTGTTTGCCTTCTGATTTTTAATACATTAGATTTGTTTGTGCAAAAAGAAAAAACTTTATGTGATCAAAATTGGCCATTTTATCTTTTCTCATCTTTCTGTCCCCTTTTTATTCATGAATTCTTTCTATGGGGGAGTTTTAAGTTAACTTCTCTTAACAATCCCACAAACTGGCCACCTGCCAGTAGTTTTGTGGCTCTCCATGATTCCTTTATCTATTGGCAGAAAAGAGATTATCCTCAAAATATGAACCTAGAAGTAGGCTAGCAGGTTACCAGGTAGCATTACTTGCTCCACTTCCAGTCAGTTACAACCAGTAGTTGCTTCTAGATTCTGCATTTCATTCATAGAGTTTCAGACAAATTGGCTCCCTCAGAAGGAAGCCTACTCAGCAAAGGATTCAGAAGGCCCATATGCCTTTATACAAGATCAAGACACAAAAATTTGCAGTAAAAGAAGAAACAAGATTGTCACCGAATGGATGGGAAAGGCAGCATAATGAAAAAAAAAATCACGGGGTTTTAAGTCAGAAGACCCAGGTTTGAATCCTGACCCTTCTCTTTAAAACTTGTTTCATCCTTGGAATATTGAAACCTATTTGAACTTCTGTAGAATGAGGGCTGGATGATATATATGATCCTTTTAAATTAGAAATCCTGTGATCCTATGAATTAGACTTTCTTGAAAATGTGATTCTATTAAAAATTTGATCATAGAAACAATACCCAGAGTCACTCACCATTCTGAAAACAAACAAACAAAGAAAAAAAAAAAACATCTCCGGGTACTCAGGTGGTCTACCAGCACAGAAAAGCAGAAAGCTTCTTCCTGCATAGGCCATTCCTTCCTATCACTTCTTAATTGATTCTAGATGCCCTTGGGAAGTAGGGGTTTGTTTATATTCTGTGAGAACCAGGAGACTTCATATTCAGGACCTTAGACAGCAGTTAGTTCCACTAAACTTATATTCTATCTTTCACATAACTTAGCATATGCAGTGTTCTGCACTCTTGCCTTAGAATCATAAATTTAGTACTGGAAGGGACCTTGCACATTCATCTATTCCAATCCACCCATAATACAGATGAAGGAACTGAAGCCAGAAAAGTTAAACCCAGGCCTTATTTTTACTATATCATACTTGCTTTAAGGGGATCATATTCTAATAGGGGACACTGGGCACAAAAATCTGAAATTGAACTAAGAATGCTTAAAAAACAGAAAAAAATGTGAAAATTACTATAATTTTAAAAATTCTCATGTAACTTCTAAAAGCCATGGAATAATAAAATGGTTCAACACGATGAGGTTAATCAGGGAGGCTTCCTGGAGGAAATCCCACCTCCCCCAATCGTGGGGCAGAACACGCTTTAATCCATGAACAAGCGCTATGACTTTGTAATGGCTCCATGGATGTGGCACTCAGCAGAATATTTGGATAGAGCAGAAAATAAGCTTCCTTCTAAAGGTTCCAGTTTTAATGGGTGATGCTTATAACTAGATGGTTGAGATAATATGAAAAGAAAGCTTCTCTCAGCTTTCCTCTCTTCTTCACTAATAGTGTTCTCTTGAGTGTGAAGGGGAATTGATGCCATAGGTTTATTTTTTTCACCCCATATTCATTTACGTATGTACCTGGTACGTGTAGGGCACTGTGCTTGGCACCAAGTGAGACACAGATAAATATATATATATATATATATATATACACATATATGTATATGTATATATACATATGTGTGTGTATAGTTATTGTCCTTAAAAAGAAAACAATATCTCCAAGAAAAAGATGTAAATCTGCATTCCCATTTTTCAGATAACTAAATGAAGGCACAAAGAGAATATTCAATCAAAAATGGTATTAGGTTCTTTCTCTAGAATTCCCACCCAGTGCCCTTCCAAGGGAAGGGTAATGGAATTCCAAGGAGACATGCATGTGTAAGGGAAAGGCAGAGGAAGGATGCAGGGAAAGAAGGAGATGGAAGGGAGAAGAGCAAGGAGCCAGAGATCCAAGTCATGGATGAGAGGAGGGGCACTTGTTAATCCCGCCAGCCTGTCGTGGTTGAAAGGACCCACTTTGCTCCCAAGCAGCTGCTTATGTTATTATTTCTCTCAGCGGGTTTTGAGCTGCCTGCAATTCCCTGTTAGTTAATAAGAAAAGGGAGAGATGCAACAATTGCTCTTGCTTGGCTGGCTTGTAAAGGCTTTGTCACTCAAAAATGGAACAAAGGCCCTAATAACACTCTGTGCTGCAAAGGCGAGTGTCAGGGAACAGACAGAAATCAATTATCTGGGTGAAATTCAAAGAGAGGAGGAGAAGCACACATGTATGAGGCAGCATCTAGACCACATAATCCCATTAACAGAGGTGTCGCTGCTCTCAAGGGAGAGCAGGGCCACGCAGGAAAATTATAATTAAAAATAAATAAAGGGAAATGAGCCCCCAGCGCCCTTCTGTCACGGTTCTGAACATGGATGTGATTCCATCAGAAAGTGGCACGGATGAGGAGTGGTGCCGTGACTGAGGCAAACTGGGAAACGGGGCTAAATGCAAGGGAATGAGCTTCTGGGGTGCATCGGTTAAACCTGTCTGTTGGAAGTGTTTGTGGTGGACTAAGACGTATGGGAAGTACTCATGGTGATGTAGATGGAAAAACACTGAAATAACTTCCTAAGAGAGTTTTGAAACCTCATGTTTTGGAGATTTTCAAAGAAAATGGCAATGAACCATCGAGTATTCAATTCTTGAGTGTGAAGGGGAATTGATGCCATAGGTTTATTTTTTTCCTGGAGGCAAGGATGAACAAGAAAATCTCTTGTAGGCCTCAGTCCCAGCTTTTCTACTAACTACCTGTGTGACCTTAGGTAAGTCACTTCACCAGTCTGATACTCAGTTCCTCATCCATAAAATGAATGTGTTGGATTAGATATTCCCTAAGGTTCCTTCTAGCTCTAAATCTATGGTCTCATGATCATAGGACAAAAGAGGGTTGATTATCATTCTAACATACCATGATTCTGGGACTGTTAAGGTTACAGTGTCTTAAACTGTGGCTTCGGGGTTTTTAGGGATGGAGTTCCTTCCCCAAGAATGGAAGGCTATGGAGGATTTGGTCTGCGTCACTGTGAAAAAAAAATGATAACTTTATCGTAATAATTCTACTCTGCTTAAATGCATTTTGTTCATTTGCCCAGTTTCTCAGATTTGGAAGGGGGAATTAAATCTGGGTTCACATCAGGCAGTTCTATGGCTGGAAGAAGGACCTTGGAATGTGGATAGGTTCCATGCTTGATTCCTCAGCAGTCATTTTACAGATTGCGCTGCTCAGTCCAGAATTTTAGGCTCAGGTACTCTAAAATAAGTGAGGTTTCCTGACCATTGCTACTCCCAATCAATTCAGTCTACAGACTGTTGGGCTGTAAGAGAACTCAAAGTGACAGTGAGGAGAATAAAATGCAATGCCCCACAAACCCTAAGCACACCATCATTCTCTGTGAATGCTGATGACGAGATGTTCAGTGAAGGGGAAAGAATTACCAGGGAGTGGGGCTCTTCCCTGCTCCCCATTTTAACAAAAGGCACCAAGCACTGTAATTCCAACCCAAAACAAGACAGAAAAGTTAGAATTGTGCACTTTAGAATACCTTATGGACATGATTGGACCTTGATGGGGTGTGGGGGCACATCATGAAATATATGTGATTCAGGATAAGCTATCTTTTTAAAGGGGGCAGTGTAGCTTTGCTTGTCAAAGCACACAGGGGCTGGTAATTACTTCTAATGGCAGTGGTGTGGTTAAGACCTCTGTGCTGTGTAAACAGTATTTGCAGGGAGAGTGAGGCCAGATGGAGAGAAGGTGATGGAATCAGAACATGGACCAGAGCCAAAACAGGAGAGCTATCTTTACCTTTGGGGATACTTTCATTGAGTCCACATGTGAAAGTGGTCAACTAACATTCTGGGTGCTCCTTGGATATCCATATTTGGCCAGAGGTATTGCTTGCAATATTATTGGAATCATAGAATTTCAGAGCTTAAAAGGATGTAGAGATTGGGAGAAAAGGAAATGGGGGGGGGAGGATATAATAGCTAAGTTCAAGTCTTTGACAGGCTGTCATGTGGGATGAGACTCTAAACTTAGTCTGCTTGGCCCCAGAGGGCAGAACTTGGAACAATGAATGGAAGTTATGAAGAAAGGAAGTAGGAGATAGGTAAGAAGAAGGAAAAAAGCTTCCTTATAATTAATTCCTTGAGTGGTGGGTAGTGGGCTCTCACTAGTTTTCTTTTTTGCAAAGGTTGGATGAGCACTTTTTGGAGATATTGTGGAGTAGATTCTGGGTCAGATATAGGTTAAACTAATGGTCTCTGAGGTCTCTTAGTTGATACATCAAGCCTCAACCATTTGTTTTACAAATAAGGAAACTGAAGACTATCAGGTGAAGTCATGTACCTAAATAGTTTAGACCAGGGCTATCCAACCTTAGGTTTTTATGGAAACAACAGACAATATATTTTGATTTGCCATTTTAGTGAGAGCTCTACTTAGCTCCACTTTGTTTAGTAAAGCATTTATGTAAATTTCTATGCTTGTAGGCAGGCCGCATAAATCACACTGAGGGCCCCATTTTGGACAGCCCTGGTTTAGATTGTTGATAGGTGATAGCAGGTGATGGGCAGATTAAACATAAACAATCTCTTTAATGAGGGGGTCAGACTAGATGTCCAAGGTCATTTCCAGCTCCTAAAGTCTATGAACACTAAACCTTTTTAAGTCTGTATGAGGACTGGGACTTATCTACTGGGTAAAACATCCCACTTATTGCCACCAGGGCAATTCCTTGAAAGAATCAGTGTCACTTTCAGGATTGGGTTGAAATCTGTATATTGCCCCCAAAAGACTCCTGGGAGGATAACTCTTAGGGATTGGAGTTTATTTGAAACATACACCAGCACCAGTGAATGCACACATACATGCACACGCGCACACACACACACACACACACACACAGATGGGTACAGAGCTCATTCCCCTAAAGACTGTTTCATTTTTTAAACAATTCATTTCAATGTTAAACAATGTTTAATCTTAACTGACATGAATGTGCCTCGAGGTCTTTTTGCTTGGGGTGCAGTAGTAATGAATCAAATACATTATTAATACACAAGTACAATAATACACATGAGTCTTTCGGGAAAAATGAGGGCAAGTATGGAGAGGGCTCAGGTCAACCTAGACTCAAATCCAAGAAAATGCTGAGCAGTTAGGGGAGAAGTTGACTTGAAATATTAACTCATTATAACACTGAATTCAAAATTTAGAAGGGGATCCAGGCCATCCATAAGTAGGAGAGGGATTTGAAAATATTTCTAGAAGTTAAAGTGTTCATACCTTGGCTTTTTGGGTCAGAAAATTGCTCCCATTTGGAAATGTCTACTATATGCCATAGGAAAATATACAATAGTTATGAATCTTAAAGGGATTAAGGATAATGTTTGGAAGGTTCAGTTCTAGGTCTCAGGAGTCAGATTTTGAACTGAAATAAAATGCTCCAATGCCTCATTAGAACTATTTCTAGAGAGCAGTTCCTGGGGCTTAACCCAAAGCAATCACATTCAGGAAGAGAAGGTGGGTGTTTTCCTCATGGTCATCAAGATACAGATCACTTTAACCATATTGTATGACCCCATTCCCTCTGCCATCCTCAGGGTTCCATCATCTTCATGCCCCTTTCCTAGAGCTTTACTTCTCCTATTCTATCCACATAGAGGCACAAGCCAGACCTTCTCAGGAAGGGCTACCCCCTTTCCTGGCATAACTCCCTCACTGACTATTCTCTGTACAGCAGATTACCCCTCCTCACCTTCCCCTTTCCTCAACCCTTCCCTTATTACTGGACATCTTCAGCAGAGAGCTAGATGACTACCTTTGAGCTATGTTGTAGAGTATGAGTATGTTGTAGAATGCATTAATGTGCAGCTATGGGTTAGAATAAGCACCCTCTGAGGTCCCTCCTAAGTCTAAGGACCTGTTCTACTATCTCTTGGCCTTTGATCCATACCTCTCCAGTTTTTAGGGCTTGAGATGACCTAAGAAGAACCTAGTCTCTTTAAAGATAAGATTTTATTGATTTTTATAGCACTTAGACTTCCCCCATATTATTTCTCTTTTTCATCCCAGAGAGCCATCTTTTATAAACTAAGTATTTTAAAGAAAGGGGGGGGGGAAGTTCAGTAAAATCAATCAACACATTGAAAAAATCTGATATTACATGTAATAATCTACATCAATGTATCCCAACCTCTGCAAAGGACCAGGGGAAAGTATTGTTTTAGATCTCTTCTTTGGGGTCAGGTTTAGAAAGAACTCATTCTAATACGTTAAAGCTTTAACTGTACTTTTTGCTGAGAGTTTCGTGGGAGCAATCGAGAACCCCTAAGTAAACCGGTGATCGTCATATATTTCTGCGTACTTCAAGAGCCTATGGAGCAGACATACCATAGTGCCAATAGATACAAGAGCTGTTTCCACGTAGAGGTCTTTGGCTCAGATATCTTGTAAGAAGGGCCATCAGTCTCATAACCTACATGTCACTTGGGGAAATATCGAGTTGGCTTGAAGGCTATGGAGTATAAAGCACACTTTTGATTAATGTCTAAGACTCTGCTGCTTCTCCCATGTCTGCTCTGTATGGTCAAAATTCAAACCTCCTCCCTTATTTACTCCTGTGTGTATCTGTATCCCTGGTGACTATATAATTCCTATACGCAGAATTCCCCAACCACCAATGGTCATAAATTCAGAAGTATAATCAGCATTACTTTCTTTTTGCCTTTTAAATTAAAAAATAACAAAGAGGAATAAAGGTGATTATTCATCTGTCTTACTGGAAATGGAGGAATCTGGCTACTTGTCTCCTTTGCTTGTGCCTCTCACCATTCCTCATACCAGACTTCCCTACCACACTGCCCCCATCCCAACCTGCAACTTTGGGAAGTACACGGTATCTGTCACCCTGCCAACGTGCTGGAATCTGCCCTGCATCACTCTGAAGAAGGCAAGATTAAAGACAGCTGCTTAATCCCTCTGAGCAAAGCCTCTTAAGCGTTTATATCAGGGTCAGCTCAGTCAGTGCTTAGTCAACCTGCCTCTAGAAAATATCCCAATTTAGACCTTTTTGCTTACTGTCAAACTGAAAGAAATTAGGAACACAGTCAAGGAGAAGACAATGTCATGGAAAAGGAGCATTTGAAGGAGGGATGTAGCCTAAATACTTTTCCTTCGTAACCCTTCTGCCCAGCATCTTCTTGGTCTCTGCAGTGGTTGTTTCCTCCTCTCCATCCTTCTCCCTACCCCTGATTAATCATTCATCGTTTGTCACTGTAAAAAATCACCACAGGAGGCATGGAGTATGGCATCTCTAAAAAGGGAGTGACTGGATGGCTTGAGGAAGAGTTGGAGGGCAAATCTCAAAAGGCTGACAACAGCCTGAAGTGATTTCATCTGGGTTTCCTTAGTTACCTCCCAGCCAGGTCTATTTTCTTCAGGTATTTAACACAAAGGCCTCTCTCAATTTACTGTCAAAATAAGATTGAATCAAGGGAGGGTGAAAATTAGAAATATCTTATAGGATTTAAGATCCAGGGGTCTGGAGGAAAAAACTGGGAGATGGGGGTCTGGGTAAATGAATATTCCAGAAGCTTCTTTTTCAATATCAGACTCCTGATAAGAGCATGTGTGTGTCAGGTAACAATCTGGCTTGGCAGAGGGTCCATCTGTGGGAGAGCCTCTAAAGGGGCACAATGGGGGGCATGCCAGGTGCAGTCTTTCAAAGCAGCTTAACTAACGAGCTGGGAGGTCAGGTAAACTGCACATTCATGAAGTCTGCAGCTGATAAGACCGTAGTGAAGAGCAGAATGAGCTCAAAATGGCCCATCAGAGAAGGGGTAAGGTCTGACCCCTGGTCTTAGTCCTTTACCCTATTGATAAAGAGTAATAATTAGAATTCTGCCATAAGAGAAAAAGAATGACAAAATTCTGTTGCAATGTTGGGGTGGGGGCAGGGGTGCCATTAATTTATTAAAGGAGCTACACTATAGTTCATTGAACAACTTATAATCATTGATATATCTCCTATCTGAGAGGCCTGTCTAGATAGAGGACAGAGAGAAAAACTCAAAGATGGGAAAATCTGAGTTCAGGTACTGCCACCGATACCTAAGGGTTGTGGTCATTAAATTCTCACTGTCCAAATCATGAGTTGTGGAAAAGATGCAACCTGATTGGTATTGGAAATGTCCTTCCCAGTCCTCCCACCTCTCCCTAGATATTAATACTGATATATTTGGTACCTGAACCAGGCCTATGATATCACTGGTAAACACCCAGATGAGAAGAATTCCTCCATCTATGTAGGTTTACAAATTCTTCGTAACCCATAGTCTTGGAAAGTTACCTGGGGCAATAAGAAGTAAATTGACTTATCCAGGCTGACACAACAAGTATGTATGAGAGGCAACACCTGGACCCATGTTTTCTTAGCTTTAAGGCCAGCACTTTATCCATTATGGATGTTGCCTTTCACTAATAATCCATATTACTGTTAAAATAAATAAGTCAATGAGTTGTAGATAGAGTACTGGGGCGGAAATCAGGAAGATTTTGTTTCAAATATGGTCTCTGATGCTTACTAGTTTTGTTACCCTAAATAAGACATCAAACCTCTATGTGCCTCAGAAAAGTCCCCAGGACTATCTGGTAAGTCATAGGATATTTCGATGTTCACTGATTCTTGTGATATTCCTAGAGGTTGTGATGTTCACAGAGGTGTCTAGGGGGCATAGTAAATAGGGTGCTGGGCCAAGAGTCAAGAAGGCCTAAGTTCAAATACAATTTCAAATATTTTCTAGCCATGAGACCCTAAGAAAAGAACTTAGCTTCACTCTTCCTCAATTTCCCTAGGTATAAAATGGGAATGATAATAGTATCTACCTTTCAGGGTGATGTGAGGAGAAAGTGAAATTGTGAAGTGCTTTGTAATTCTTAAAGTGCTATGTGCGCTATCAAATAGTTATAATTCTTACTGATGGAGGAAGGTCCTTTATAGCCATTTCATAACATACTAAGTACCCTCTATCCATATAATAATTTCTCAACTTTCTCAACCACAAAATAGAAAAAAAATATCTCCCCCATTTGTCTCAAAAAGATTTTGTAAGGTGGGAAAGTTCTCTGAGAAATTAAACACATATGAAAAGTAATAGGAATAAGCATTGTAGCAGTATGAGTATCAGCATGTACTCTGTTAGCTAAATGCATCTTAATAATTGATCGTGGGCACAGAAATCTCTTGGTCATATAAGAAATATCTAGAAATACTGCCTGGATAATTGATGCCTACATATGATAAATTGCTAGCTTCTTAAGATGCTTAATGAGTATGTGGGAGGAAATTCTGGGCTCCAGAGTGATGATAAGGGGTTTTCTTTTGATGCTCCTCATCACCATACCACCAGCAGAATTATCACATTATTTTCATTCAAAATTAAGAAAATAAAGTCCAGCTATTTCCTAGACCATAGGTAGAATCATTAAATCTTAGAACTGGAAAAGAAGGCACTAAACTCCTGAAAAATAGAATTCCTATTAAACATCTCACACAAGGGATCGGTCAATTTCTTGAAAATTCAAATACTTCATGAATATCTCTAATGCTAAAGAACTCACTACTTCATAAAAAGAAAACAAAACATTCTATCAAACTGATAAATAATTACATGCATGATGGCATGTTTTTTCAATATGCTGTCCCCATTGCTGTCTTCTCCAGTGAATCAATGCTGAGCTACAAAGGTAGGTCAATCCTAAAATTTTCTTTTTCAGGAAAAATAAGTTTGGAAGCTTATTCTTATGAATGACATTTTTGCTGGTGGTCAACCAGTCTCTTTGAGTGAAAGCTAAAGGGCAAGATAGAGAGGAAAGGACCTCCCTCAAAAAGGTACTTGGACTGAATTTGGCCTAAGTAGTCCACACAGGTATAGAGGAATTATACTGATAGTGCTAGTACCTTTATTAGTGAAGGGATGAAAAGATGGAAGAAGGGAAAAGAGAGAGGAGAGAGTGACTCAGATTCCCTGGTAGGCAAAGGGAAAAGAGGAGAGTAAAAAAAAAGAGAATGATAGAAGTTTTTAAAAATTTGTATTCCAGTCTTTCTTCTCACTGTCGTCAGATGTTCACTTTCAGGTTGTCAGAGAGGAGAAACATAAAAGCCATAGGGAATGTTTCTTTGTTAACAAGCAGCAAAAACCTCTACACCACTGACTTTCGTAACAGCATCATCATCCACTGTAAACACTTGACCCAGGGTTAGCTTAGCGGCTTTTTATATAGAACACTCGTAAAAGAGCGGAGTAACTCGGGGCTAAAAGGCGAGAAATAATTAAATCTATAAAGACCTTTGGAAAGTCCAGATGCTACCACAGCTGTATTTTAATATTCCAATACTAGGACAAGAGTGAATCTTGCTCTGTGCTCTCTTATCTTCCCCTCGCATACCAGTGCTGTCAATGCCATTGGCAATTTTACATGTAAATGAGCCCATCCATCACTGCTTACTCTGCAGCAATTCACTTCTAAGCCTGCCATGGAGTTACACCATTAAATCTCCCAGCTTTACAATATACATCATGACATATTTGACATCAATCAGCTGTGTCAGCCTGCTCACTGTAAACCATAAACTTGCTCTGCATTCCATCTCTGCATGGGGTGATTAAACCTGCTCGGGGTAGCTTCCTGATTAGGGTGATAAATCGTGATTCATTTCCAAGTATCTCTTCTTCCACCTATTCCTCGGCTCCAATCCAAGACCTACTTCCTAATCTACTAAAAGGAGGCAGTGTTGCCTGGTGAAATGCACCCCATACTGTAGCTTGTAGATCTGGATTCTAATCATGGTCTTGCCAATAACCTAAATTGGTTATCCCATATGCATGGAATATACTCCTTTATTTCTATCTCTTAGAAACCATTACTTCCTTCAAAATTCAGTGCAAGTGCTAACTTCTACATGGTAAAATGAACTATTTGATGTAGCTTTGGGTGATGTTTTCTGGTCAAATGGTGGTATAGGGATGGTGAGAGTTGATATTTTAGTATGATATGGCAAGTCCTGAGTGATCTCTTGGTCTTCCTCCCACCCCGGGACAGCAGTAGAAGGTTGGAGCTCTGCATCAGTTAAAAGAGACAACTTTTGGTTCAATCTCTTTCTTCAGTTTTTGTATATGTCTCTCAACACTCCATGAAGCAGATAGTAATCCTTCTCCTCCACCCAACCCCCATTCTCCTATGGAGCAAGGACTCAACTAGGCAGGCTTTTCCTGGGCCCATGTCTGCCTTTTGTACCTCCTTTCCTGTGTAGGTGATCAGATTTTGTTGTGCAAGAATGTATCTAGGATTGGGCCATGATTTGAGAAGCCCTGAGGCCCTGCGTCTCATAGATTTGGAGTTCCCTAGCATTAGGATAAAGTTTTGCATCAGAAAGGGAGGCAACCAAAAACATGTCTGACTGAAGATTGGCTTTTTTTTTTTTTTTTTTGCCTTATACACATCTACCGTGAATTGTTTGGCTAATACAGAACTGAGGTAAAATGTAAAATGACTAATTAGCAGTACTTTAAACTGCTTTACGTTAGGAATAAGTTTAAGTATCAGTCTCTCAGTATATTCTAAAAGTCAAAATAAGTTATCACTGATCCTATTTATCATTCTCCTAATGAATTCTGGGAGTTTTTTATGTTTAACATTTCTTTTGTGTATAGGAATAAATTACCTGCACCATACCTGATTCCTATGGTACGAGTATCTTTTTATTTGCCCTATTTGGGGAAATACGAGATATGAGTCATAACCTGAAATCTGAGTAAATTTGTTCCTGGGCATTGATATTGTCTAAATTACACCTCTGGGTTGAGAGCAGAGGGGCTCCTTGGGGAGTGGCACATTATTCCAGTCCCTGTTAGCCCAACAGCATTTCCTAAAATTAGCATGAAGTCTTTCCTGATCAACCTACTAGAACCCTCCTGAACCAAATTACCTTTATTTATTTTGTAAGTATTTCATATGTAGTTATGTATACACACATCCAATACACATATAAGATACATATATTATACATGTATTGCCTCTCAAATAGAATTTTAACTCTAAGTTCCTTGAAGGCAGGGACTATTCCATTTTTTTCCTTTTTATCTCCACTTTGAACAATGTCTGGCACATAATAGTTATCAAATAAATGCTTGTTGGTTGACTGAATGACTGACCACGTGACCTTGAATTATTTTTGTAGGCTCTCTGGGCCTCAGATTTTGCATCTTTTAACTAAAGGAAATAATAGCTATCCTTAGGCATGATCATAGGATTTAGGCTGCAGGCCTTTTGAGCTCTTCTGAAAAACAGCAGAGGATGCAGATTTCTAAGTCACCTGCCTGAACTATATCATTTGCCCAACTTCTTTCCAGCAGAGAAATTCTTGTGAATCGTACTAGAACTAAATGTTACTTCACTGAACTCTTCAGGCAATCCATCTGACTATTTCCAAAGTCCTTTTGCCCTTTCTTTTGTTGATTCTGAGATAACAGCTACTTCTGCTTCCTGGCACACTGACCAAACCATCTGCTGTCCAGTGGAAGTTACCTCCATTATGCTCTCACTCCAGAATATCTCCTAAGCAATAAATCAGAAGGCTCTTTGGACCCCTGCAAACTCATACTGATAAGCATTCTTTATCTACATTTGAGCTGCCCAGCCCCATACCTAGAACCTGCCCACCTGCTTCTCTCTCAAATTCCAACAAGACTGGCTGCCCAACTCTCTTTTTTTTAATTACCTCATTCATCTAGCAGAGACTGTCGATAAATGTCCAAACAAGAGACTACAGACCCATCTGGAAGGAAGAGAGTAAAGAGCTAGGGTATTGATATGCAGCCAGTGATCAGATTCAATGCTCTATTGCTTATGAGAATCTCAGAAAAAGAGGAACAAAAAGGGGTCACAAGGGAAAATTGGAGAAAACACACTCTCTCTCTCCCCCCCCCCCTCTCTCTCTCACACACACACACACACACACGAACATCTTAGAGGAAAGGGAAAGAGGAAAGATCTCTGGGAGATTCCTGAAAGGAAAGAATGTAGGCAAAGAAAAAGAGGGAGAAAAGTGGATAAAAGCAGAGGAGGGGCAGGAAAGGAAGAAAGAGAAAAAGTTAGGTTCTTGCTTTCATTCTTGGGACATCTAGAATAATGAACCCTCTTTCAGGAGAAGATGAATGGGCAGCTGTACAGATTATGAGTGAGGTTTTATTGCAGATCGATAAATCTGTGTCACAGATTCCCATCTGGAGGGAGTTTTAATTTAAAGAAAAGAGTGATGAGTTCACAAAAACAATAAATCAAAAAGTTGTGTATTCATGTACACATTAACCTTCTATCAAAACATACATCGATGTCAAGGTAAGAGTTTAGAAACAAATCTGCTAGGTGATCTGGAAGGACAGCAGCAGGAAACTAGTAGCTCCCCAGCTTTGGGATACAGAGAGGAAAGCTACTGTCATGCTAGGCACCCCGTCCCACTCCTCTGACAAGAACCGAGGGGGAAAGCACAGGATTTATATTGGTGCCGTTAACAGGAATCGCTGGTTGTCACTATCCGACAGCTGTCTCAGATCAAAATCAGGGAGAGTTCTCCAAAGAGAGAGAGAGAGAGAGAGAGAGAGAGAGAGAGAGAGAGAGAGAGAGAGAGAGAGAGAGAGAGAGAAAGGAGATTTCACAGCAACAAAACTGAGATAGCAGCTGACAAAAGAGGGAATATATCTAGGAGATTCTGAAACCTGTGTTCAAACATTGCTTGACACTCTGGGAAAATCTTAGAAAAATGCTACATTTGTATCCACTGTTTTTCAGTTCACCCTCCTGCCCTTTTGTGATCCCTGTCTCTCATTCTTATGTTTCTCTGCACCAATATAACAGTTGTTAATTGACAAGGGAAGCACATAGACAATCCTGCTCAGTGGTCTTAGTGCATCCCCATCACGACACATCTGTGTGCCACTCTGCAGACTATTTGGGGGATTTGAAAAGGCAGTGGATTTTGGTAATCGCTCCTTGAAAAGTCCTCTCTCCTCTTGACTCTGTGACATCCAGGGAATCCTAGGAGAGATGACAGTCCCATTTCACAGACAGGTAAAGTGAGTCATAGACCTAAAATGGCTCCACTCCTATGACGCAGTGAATCAGTTGCACAGCTAAGAAAAAAGTCAAAGCTCCTGACTCATCTCTTCTTGATCTCACTTAATGAGATTTTAAAACTAGACATAGGCATTTTAGCCTCTCACAAGATCATCTTGAGGAGAAAACCCTCTGCTCCCTGAGTTTTATTTACAACATAGGTTCCTAATCTGGGGTTCACAGGCTGAAAGGGGTCCATTGAAAGATTTCAGAGAATCTCTGACCTTATACGAGGAACAAGGAATCTTTATTTTCACTTTTAAAACATAGGATTAAGTGATAAATTTCAAAATTTGGGGAATTTTTGTGAAAAACATTGAAAATCTAGGCCTAGGCTATAGTAGAATACCAAAGGTGTACAAGACAAAAAAACTACACAATACCTCTGGTCTGGGTGGATACAAAGGAAGAGAGGGACAGCTGTACAAAGGATTGTGGTCTTAACCATTGGTTCCTAAGATGCTTGTTCTGGAAACAAAAGAATTAGACTAGATGAATACAGAACAGAAACCTGGCTCTAGTTCTAATACAAATATATACCAAAACAATACCCAGAAATGGAGAAAGCAATTTAGTCAACACTTTACATTCTAATAATACAATTTAATACACAGTCAGGTATCTGGATAATGAATTTGATTTAGAATATAAGGAAGAGAGGCCTTGAATGATTTTGAGAACTTGTACCATGCTTTAAGAAATCTCCAGAGGGGCTTCTAGGGGTAGTGGCAAGATAATGGAATAGAGAAAGCACTCAGCTGAACTCTCCAAACAACTTTAAGATAATGCCTTAAATCAAATTTTGGAGGAGCAGGGACAACAAAAGGTCAGGGTGAGACATTCTTCTAGCCCAAAGCAACTTAGAAGATCATTAGAAAGAGAAATTTATAACATGGAGACCATTTGAAAGGCCAATGGTAGAACCAGGTGGTGGCAAGAGAAACAGCAGCAGCTTTGGGAGCTCTCAAGCCAATGATAGAGGGAACTGGCAACTGAAGAGAAAGAGATTATAGAGGACCCCTAGGCTAACAATGGACATAAGATCAGATGCTATTTGGTAGCTTCACTGCCTATACCCACTTCTAGATCACAGTTCAAGGGGTGAGAGGTACATTTTTGGTCAAGTGGGACAAGAAGTCGTGAGGGGCAAGTATCACTTTTGGTTACAAGGGACAGCGTCCCTCCTCCATAGCACACTGGGACCAGAGCTCAAATTTAACATAAAGTTCAAAATCAAGAAATAGGGAAGAAAAAGTGAGAACATAAAAATAGCACAACCATAAAAGACTACTATGGCAACAGGGAAGTTCAAGACGGAAGAAGACAACAGAGCCAAAACAGCTGTAAGCAAAGCCTCAAAAGAAAAAAGAAAATGTTAATTGGACAGATTAATGAAAATTCCTGGAAAAACTAAAAAAATTCAAAATAAAAAAAGAATAGTAGAGGAAAAATTTAGAAAAGAAATGAGTGATGCAAAAAAAAATATGAAAAAACAACAGCTTGAAGAAAATAACACCTTAAAAAACAGAATTAGCCAAAAGGGGAAAAAAAAAAAAGTTGTACAAAAATTCACTGATGAAAATAACTCCATAAAAGTGGAATTGGCCAAATGGAAAAAGATACAAAGTCTCAATGAAGAAAATAACTCCTTAAAAATTAGAAATGGGTAAATGGAAGCTAAGGACTCCACCAGACATAAAGAAATAATAAAATACAGTCAAAAGAATGAATTCTTTGGATTTGTCTTGGATCATTGTAGTGATCAGAGTAATCAAGTCTTTCACAGTTGATCATCATTACAACTTTGCTGTTACCATGTGCTGTGATGTTTCAGTTCTTCTCCCTAAACTTTGCATCAATTCATATATGTCTTGCCATTTTTTTCTGAGACCACTCCCTTGCCATTTCCCCATTCCCCAACTGATGAGCATCTCCTAAATTTCCAATTCTTTGACACCATAAAAGGAGAGGCTATAAAAAATTTTCTGTATATATAGGTGTTTTCCCTTTTCCTTTGACCTCTGTTTGATACAGACCTAGTAATGGTATTGCTGAGTTGAAGGGTATGCAGTTTTGTAACCATTTGGGCATGATTACAAATAGTTCTCCACAATGGTTGGACTAGATCAGAACTCTACCAATAGCATCTCTTATTTATTCCTTCATCCCCTCCACCATGTGTTATTTCTGATAGTTTTGAGGTGGTACCTCAGAGTTGTTTTAATTTGTCTTTCTCAAATAAATAGTTATTTAGAGCATTTTTATATGACTATATGTAGCTTTGATTTCTTTTTCTGAAAACTGCCTCTCTCTATACTTTGACCATTTGTCAATTGGAGAATGGCTCTTATTTTAATAAATTTGACTTAGTTCTATACTCAGTATATATTTGAGAAATGAGGCCTTTACAAGAGAAAGTTGCTATAATTTATTTTTATATGACTTTGTTGGGTCTCTGGCAGTTTCCCTCATTATTTCTTTTAATTAGGTCCATTTTTGGTTTTGCTTTGTTTGAGATCATGATTACTACCATTGCATTTTTAAGTTAAGCTAAGCCATATTAGATTCTGCTCCAGTGCTTTATTTTAACTCTGTGCATGCCTTTTTTGTTTCAGGTGTGTCTCCTGTAAACAACACATTGTTGGATTCTGGCTTTGCAGCCATTCTGCTATTTGTTTCAGTTTTGGGGTGAGCCCATCCCATATAAATTCATAATTATGATTACTAACTGTGTATTTCCCTCCATCCAATTGTATTGTTTTTTCTCTCTTTTTATCCTATCATTTCTCAAAAGTCTATTTTGCTTCTAAGTGCTGCCTCCCCTTAATCT
Organism: Phalanger gymnotis; assembly: GCA_028646595.1. Lineage (NCBI taxonomy): Eukaryota > Metazoa > Chordata > Mammalia > Diprotodontia > Phalangeridae > Phalanger > Phalanger gymnotis. Next base: position 674,777,916 of record CM053622.1, read on the forward strand.
GTTTCCCCTTTTAACATCCTACCCCTTTTTTCTTGTCCCCTTCCCTTCCTATTTCCCTATTAGGTAATATAGATTTCTGTACACAACTGAGTGTATGTGTCTCTGTGTGTATATTCTTCCCTCCTTAAACCAATTCTGATGAGAGTAAGGTTCAAGCATTGCCTGCAATACCACTTCTATTTTCCCCTTCATTGTAAAAGCTGTTCCTTGCACACCTCTTTTAGGTGAGAAAAATTTTCCCCATTCTACCTCTCCATTCCCCCTTATTCCAGTGCATTCATTTTCTTACCTCTTTATTTTATTTTATTTTTGGAGATCATTCCGACATAATCAACTCACACCCATGTCCTCTGTATATGTAACTACACTAATAATGATAAAGTTATCAGAATTTACAGATACAGTAACTTCCAGGCATTTTACCATTATCAGAGCAGTTAGAAGGAATCTATACAGAAAGAGGGTAAGGGAGTGAGTCAATTATGTTGGTATGATTTTTAAATGGAGAGGTAAGAAAGAGAAATGCCCTAGGAGAAGGGGGAAGGGAAAAGAAGAATGGGGAAAATTGTCTCACATAAAAGAGATGTGAAAGGAAGATCTTTGACAGTGGAGGGGAAAATGGTAGAGGGAGTTAGACACACTTGAACCTCAATCACATCTGAATTGGTTTAAAGAAGAAAAATATGTACACATACTAAACTGGTAATAGAAATCTGTTACTCAACAGGGAAGTAGGATGGGAAAGGGATAAAGAAAAAGGGAGCATCATAAAAAGGAGGGCAGGTTAAAGAAGCCAGTAGTTGGAAGCAAAACAGACTTTAGAGGAGGGACACAATAAAAGAGAAAGAGAGAGAGAGAGACAGAGAGACGGAGAGAGAGAGACAGAGAGAGAGACAGAGAGAGAGAGAAACAGAAGAAAGTAGAATGAAGGGAAATAAAGTTTTAAATCATAAATATGAATGTGAATGGGCTGAAGTTACCTATAAAATGGAAGCAGAATCCAACAATAAGTTGTTTACAAGAAATACCTAAAACAGAGAGATAGGCACAGAGTTAAAATAATGGAGTGGAGCAGAAATTATTTTGCTTTGGCTGAAGTAAAAAAGACAGGGGCAGAAGTCATGATTTCAGACAAAGCAAATGCAAAAATAGACCTAATAAAAGATAATTAGGGAAATTATATTTTATTAAAAAGTACCACAGACAATGAAATAACATAAATACTGAACATATATGCTCCAACTAGCATAGTATCCAAATTCTTAGAGGAAAAGTTATATGATTTCTAAGAGGAAATAGAATGTAAAGCTATATTAGTGGGGGATATCAAATTTCCCTCTCAGAACTAGATAAATCTAACAATAAAAAAATAAAAAGAAGTCAAGGAGATGAATAGAATCCTGGAAAAGTTAGACATAATAGTAGATATAGTAGACTTATGGAGAAAACTGAATGGGAATAGAAAAGAGTTTACCTTTTTCTCAGCTATACATAGAACATTCACAAAAATTAATCATGTATGAGGATGTAAAAATCTTACAACCAAATGCAGAAAAGCGGAAATATTAAATATACCTCTTTTAAACCATAATGCAACAAAAATTACATTTTTAAAAGGGCCATGGAAGTATACATTAAAAATTAATTGGAAACTAAATAATCTAATCCTAAAGAATGAGTAGGTCAAAGAACGAATCATAGAAACAATCAATTTCCTTAGAGAACCACAAGACAACATACTAAAATTTGTGGGATGCAGTCAAGAGCAGTACTTGGGGGAAATTTCATATCTCTAAATGTTTATATCAATAAAAAAGAAAAGAGTAGATCACCAAATTGGGCATGCAACTAAAAAAAATTTAAAATCCTTAATTAAAAACCAAAATGGAAATCCTAGAAAATCAACAGAGATATTAATAAAACTGAAAGTAATAATCAATGAACTAATAAATAAAATTAGGAGATATTTTATGAAAAAAGAATAAAAAGAGAAACTATTAATTTGATTTTAAAAAACAAAGGAGAAAACCAAATTCCTAGTATCAAAACTGAAAAGAATAAATGAACTACTAATAAAGGTGAAATTATTGGGAGTTATTTTGCCCAATTATATGCCAGTAAAACTGACAATCTAAGTAAAATGGATGAATATTGAAAAGTTATAAACTACCCAGATTGAAAGAAGTGAAAAAATATTTAAATAGCCAAATCTTATAAAAAAAATTGAACAAGCTATAAATGAGCTCCCTAAGGAAAAAATCCCCAGGACCAGATGTATTTACAAGTGAATTCTATCAAACATTTAAAGAATAGTTAATTCTAATACAACATAAAGTATTTGTAAAAATTGGGAAAGGAGTCCTGCCAGTTTCCTTTTATTACAAAAAATATGGTTTTGATACATCAACCCAGGAGAGCAAAAACCGAAAGAGAAAACTAGAGATCATTTTCCTTAATGAATATTGATGAAAAAAATTAAATAAAACACTAGCAAGATTACAGCAATGTATCACAGAGATCATATACTATGACCAAATAGGATTTATACCAGGAATGTAGGGGTGATTTAATATAAAGAAAACTATTAGTTTATTTGACCATGTAGATAACTAAAACAACAAAAATCATATGATTATCTAAATAGATGCAGCAAATGTTTTTGAAAAAATGCAATACCCATTCCTATTTAAAAACACTGGAAAGCACGGAATAAATGGAGTCTTTCTTAAAATGATTAGTATCTACCTAAAACTAAGAGCAGGCATTATCTGTAATGCAGATAAAGTGGAACCATTCTCAATAATAGCTGGGATAAAGCAAGGATGTCCATTATCACCACTAATTCAATATCGTACTAGAAATGCTAGCTATAGCAATAAAACAAGAAAAGGAACTGAAGGAATAAAAATAGACAATGAAGAAACAAAACTATCACTCTGTAGATGATGTTATACTTAGAGAACTCTAGAGAATTAACTTAAAAACTAGTTGAAAAAATTAACAGCTTCAGCAAAGTTTCAGGATATAAAATAAATCCATATAAATCATCAGCATTTCTATACACTACCAACAAAATGCAGCAGGAAGTGATAGAAAGAGAAATTCCATTCAAGATAACTGCAGACAATATAAGGTACTTGGGAATCTACCTGCAAAGACAAACCCAGGGATTATATGAACACAATTAGAAAACATTTTTCACACAAATAAAGACAGATATAAACAAGTAGAGAAAAATTAATTGTTAATGGTTAGGCTGAATGAATATAATAAAAATGACAATTCTACCTAAGCTAATTTATGTATTCAATGCCACAAAACTACCAAAAAATTAACTTATAAAGTTGGAAAAAAAATAACAAAATTCATCCGGAAGAACAAAAAGTCAAAAATAGTAAGGAAATAAATGGGAAAAAATGTGAAGCAAGACAGTCTAGTGGTTCCCTATTTCAAAGTAGATTACACAGTTTTAATCATCAAAGAATCTTGTACTGGCAAAGAATAGAGTGGCAGATGAGTGGAATAGATTAGGTACACAATGGTGTTGGTTGTTGTCCATTTTCAAAGAGGACCAAAATGACATCACTACGTTAGAGTCAAGTTACAGTGTGTCCAGCTGTGTTGATCAGATCAATAGGAATTCAGAATGCTCTATCATAGGTCAGGCACAAATAGTCCATGTGAACATTTGGGGTGGATTCTCTAAATTTGCACATTTCACATTTCTTTTGACTTATTTCAATTCTTCTTTGCTCATAGAGCACAGCACCTTCTCCGACAAAGGCACACCATATTGGGTCGTCCTGTGCCAGTGTCTCCCATGTCACATAATCAATTACAAAGTTCTTAAGACAGACCTTGAGAGCATTCTTTTATTGCTTTTCATGACTGCTGTGTGAGCACTGGTCCTGTGTGAGTTCTTCATAAAACAGTATTTTTGGCAAGCATATATTTGGCATCTTAACATTTGGCCAGCCCATCAGGGTTGCACTCTCTGCAATAGAGTTTTAATGCTTGGCATCTTAATTCAAGAAAGGAATTCAGTATCTGGTCTCTTATCCTGCCAGGTGATCTTCAAAATCTTCCTAACACAATTCAAATAGAAGTCATTCAGTTTCCTGGCATGGCACTAGTATATGGTCTGGGTTTCACAGGCATACAACAATGATGTCAGCACAATGGCTCTGTAGACCTTCAGCTTGGTAGTCTGTTTAATACCTCTTCTCTTCCACACTTTCCTTCAGAGCCTCCCAAACACTGAGCTAGCTCTGGCAATGTATGTGCCAACCTCATTATCAATGTTTACATTCCTGGAAAATATACTGCCAAGGTAAGTCAGTATACAAAACTTCTCCATTTTCTTCTACATGTGGGTGGTGTGGTGCTAGCTGATCTCCATCACCTGTGTTTTCTTGGTGTTAATTGTTAGGACAAAATTAACACAAGCAGCAGAGAATTGATCCATAGCATCTCAGATCAAGCATCTCAGTTTTGGAAGCTGCATTGAGCGCACCATTATCTGCAAACAAAAAGTCATGAACCAACATTCCTTCCACTTTAGTCCTGGCTTGTAACCTTTTCAAGATGAAGAATTTACCATCATTGTGGTAACTGACCTTGATGCTGTGTTCGTTCTCATTGGAGGCATTTGACAACATGGCTGAAAACATCATGCTAAAAAAGCATAGGGGCAAGCACACAGCCTTGTTTCACTCCATTGGTGACTGGGAAAGCATGAGAGCATCGTCCATTATCCAGAGCCTAGGCAAACATGCTGTTGTGAAATTGACGTATAATACTGATGAACTTCTCCAGGCAACCAAATTTTGATATAATTTTCCATACACCTTTATGACTAACAGTATCAAAGGCCTGTTTCCACAATCTGGCTAGCAGCTTCTGTGTGGGGTCCAGATCCACCCACAGCCAGCACCCAGAAAGCTGCCGGACAGCCAGAAAGCCCAGGTTCTTTTAATTTGCTTTAATAAGGAGAGCAAGGTTAAGGGGTTGGCAAGCTTACTTTAATTCAGCACACAAATATCATTCACTTAGCTCAGGGGAAAAAGCCAGCACCCTGAACTTCAGAGCAAAATACAAGCAAATTACAAACATCAACAGACAGATCTTGTCTGATTCAAATCCCAATACATAGTTACCAGAGTTCAACAAAGTCTCAGCATCCGAGTTTACAAGCTGGAGGGCTCCTTAGCTACAGCTGCCCAGAGTCTCTTCATCAACACCAACTCAAGAGCCCTTAACCAAATTACAAACAGACAGACCCAATACAATTCATAGTTACCAGTA
>CM053622.1:674783719-674821709 GCA_028646595.1 Phalanger gymnotis
CTCCCAGTTTGATTTTTTTTTTTTGAGTTTTGATTAAAGGGGCCATCCCCTGACTCACTTCTTAAAGAGGCCTATTCACTGAATGGGCATTACCTCGCTCAAAGTGAGAACCTAAAAAGACCTTAGCCTAAAAGAGCCAGGGTCTCCCAATGCATCCTGGGCCACCTCCAGTTGTCCTGCTGAATATCAGGCCACTGGATCTAGATGGCTCTGGAGGAGAAAGTGAGGCTGGTGACCTTGCACAGCCCTCCTTTATTCAAATCAAAGTCAACTGCAAGTCATGTCATCATTTCCCTGATGTCATGGTCCTCTTCAAGAACAAAGGACAAACACAAGCCAATGGCCAGTGTAGAGGGATCATAGCATACATGGGAGTAAGACATGAGAAGCTTGTAAAGTTAAGAAGGAGTCAGGGTGTGAAGGTCTTTAAATGCCAAATGGAGAATATATATATATACATATATATACATACATATATATATACACACATATATATGTATGCATATATATACACATATATACATACGCATATAACACATATTATATATGTATATGTGTTTATGTGTGTGTGTGTGTATATACATTTTTTCCTGGCAGTAATGGGGAGCCACTAGAGTTTATTGAGTATTATAATAACATGGTCAGAACTGCCCTTTAGGAAAATGACTTTAGCAGCAGAAGGATGGATTGGAATGGGGAGAAATTTGAAGCAGAGAGATCAACCAGAAGGCTATCACAAGAGTAGAAGCATGGTGTTATAAGGTTCTGAATTAGGGCACCATCACAATAATTTGATCAAAAGGGACAAAACAGGAGATTATGTGCACGTACAAACCACAAAACCAGAAACAGATTGCATATGTAGAACAGAAATGAGGAATCTAAGCGACAATGAGGTTGTAGGCCAAGGTGACTGAGAGGAGGGTTACAGTATTAGAAAAATTGGGAACAAAGATAATTTTGAGGCAAAGCTCTGTTTTGGACATGCTGACTTAATATTTCCTATGGGACATCCAATTTCAGATATCTAAAAGAAAGTTGGTGATGTGAAATTGAAATGACTTTCCCTATTTAGTTACAATAGTAGAGCCTTAATTTGAACCCAAATCCTCTCATTCCAAACCCTATGTGAGACATACGTCTCATATACTTAGCATCTTTTTCTCATCTCCTAGTAAAGATGTAATCATCTGAGGGCATAGTTGCCATGGTCAGATCTTTTTCCTCTCCCATACACATGACTCTTGGTGCCTTTATTTGCTATCCATTTATCTTTGTCTTCTCTCCACTGTAAAATTATAAATTCCCTCGATGGGAAAGATTTAGTCCACTCTACATTTTTAATCCGCTAGTACCTAGCATAGCATATCACACACACACACACAGATAATTGTTATAAAAATTTTGTTGACAGTGATAATAGAATCTCAGGCTTGAAAGGAAACAAAAAGGTCATTGAGTTCAACTTCTAAATAAAATATGGACTCTCTCTACAACATCTCTGTGAAGTTTGTTCAACCTCTTATATGTCTCTTATGATAGGAATTTACAGACACACATAGAGTATCCCATTCCTTTTCTGAATATCTACAAATTAGGAAGTCTTTTTGAAAAATTTTAGTTAAAATTCGAATCTCTTTAAATTCTTTTGATTTGTCCTAGGACGTGGTTCTAGAGAAATCAGGGAAATCTAGGGAAATCAGAGATTATTTAAAACAGCTCCTTTATTTTACAAACGAGGAAACTACTGACCTCTTGAGCCACACATTTTAACATGTTTCTATGTCCCAACCCTTCACATAGTTGAAGATGACAATCATATGTGCCTTTGAATTTTCTACTCTAAGCATCCATTTATTGCTAAACATCTCCAGGCCCTTCGATGAGCCTCACATGACATGATTTAGCATCTACACAGCATCTCCTTTTCCTTCTTCTGGACACACTACAGCTTATGAGTGTCCTTGCTAAAATATGGTGCCCAGAACCAATAATGGATAATGATAGTTCTGCATCTCTACACTATTCCTTTCACTAGAAATGTTCTTTCTTTCCCCTCTCCTTGAAAATCCAAAAGGGGAAAAAAATAACCTAGCTCACTAGTTCCTAATGAATGATCTTAAGTCATTTACTTAGTGTAAAGATTATTCAGGAACACCATTACTTACCAAACACATTATTCAGAAACTCTTTTATGTTGAAAAGCATTTAATTAGAATTGCATTATTAGAAACTGCTAAGTATTTCCTTTACTTATTCATTAAACAATGAAATGCTTTACCAAGAGAAAACAATGGAAGAGAGATGTTACTATTTAATCATTTGCTAAATATTTTCGATGAATAACTATCAGTTCCAATTATTTGCAAAGCTAATGAATTCAACTCCCACACCCTGATGCATGCCTTCCTCTCTAGAGAAGAGGATGGTTAGGATCAATTTTGAAAATGAGAGGGAGCACATGGATTTAAGTCTTGGGGAAACCACTTATAGCTCTGCTCATTTTCATTCATTCCATGGTAAACTGATGGTAGAATGTAGCTTCTGGACAGTGATGCCATTTCTCTGCACAGGGGAGATCAGAATTCTCATGAGAAATGTAAGAACGGAAATCTCCTGTCTCTATTCAGATGGCACATTGGCTTTTCTACACATCATATGGACCAGATGACACTTGCAGCAATGGCATGTGATTACTTTAAATTAGGAAACACCCAGGTGCTTCTTACTTATGTGATTGTAAGATAGAGCAAACTGTGGCTAGGAGAACACAGAGAAATGTGGGCCTTAGTGATGAGCATGATACCTTTTATTGAGGCCTCTGGGATCCTACTCTTCAGCTGAAGAGTATTTCATCAACTCTTGAAGTAGTAGGTTTCAGGCTGGGATCTTCAAGCCACACCTGGTTGCTTTATATGGAAAATATTTCTCTTCAGCACCTCTATTTACTCTACAAGTCATCTGCAATTTTAGGTGCAAAGCATTACTAGAGACTTTGTTGAAAAGTGGAAACCTAAGCCATACAAACATACATGTTGCCTTCTCTTGTCAAACCATACCTAGACCTTTGCCTTCCTCTGTTTGGACATCAATAGAAGCCACTGAATGCGCAAATAAAAGATGGCAGGAAATACAGCATATATCTTTTGCAGTTTGATTACATAGAGTTCCCCTTCAAATATTCTATGATTCATGATATCGGTTGGTCATTCAGTTAGTATTTATTAAGCCCCTACTATGTGCCAGACACTGTATTAGGCATTGGCGATGCAAAGAAAGGCAAAATAACATATAAATAACTATATGCACATAAGATATCTATTTCTAAATACAATACACACATATGTAGAGAGATGAGAGACAGAAACAGAGGCACAGAAAGAGACAGAAACAGAGACAGAGTAGATATGACAGGTAGAGAGAATAGGAATGGCTTCCTGACCTTCTCACTATTCTTCATATATAATACTGCATCTTCTATCTTCATGCTTTTGTTTTAATCATTTATTTATATTTAAAATTCTCTTCATTTTAAATTTTGAGTTCTAAATTCTCTCCCTTCACGGTGTGAAAATATTCCCCATCCTACCTCTCTCTTCCCCCTTCTCCTAGTGTATCCCTCTTTTTTGAGATCATTCTAACATAATTGACTCACACTCATGCCCTCAGTTTATGGAAACTCCTTTTAATTTGGCCTAATGATAAAGTTCTTAGGAGTTATACAAATCCTCTTCCCACATAGTAATGTAAACAGTTCAGCCTTGTTGAGTTCATTATAATATCTCTTTCATGTTTACCTTCCTCTCAAGTCTCGTGTTTGATGTCAAATTTTCTATTTAGCACTAGTCTTTTCATCAGTAATACTTGAAAGTCCTTGATTTCATTAAATGTCCATTTTCCCCCAGAAGGTTTATATTCAGTTGTGCTGGGTGGATTATTCTTGATTATAATCCTAGCTCCTTTGCTTTCACAAATATCATGTTTCAGGTCCTCTGCTCCTTTAATATGTATACATATGCAGATAGTTCTCATTTTATATAAATTTGTGCTATACAAATTTGACATTACATAAAGAATTCTGAAAGAAATCCACATTCCAAAAAAACCCCACCTATGTCAACTTTGTTGTATAGTACAGTGCTCTCTCTATTTCCATTCCTATCCCTCTGCTCAGTGCTCCTTGGCTTCCCATCCCTGCCCCACAAAAAACAAAAACCCTCTAAGTGAAAGCAGAATAATAGACTAACGGTGGGACAGTCATAGCAGTCCCCTGGGTTGGGGGCTTGCCTTGAGACCTCCAGCACCAAGAAAGGAGACCTTTGCCCTACTCTGCCCACTTGCTAGTATGTCAGGCCCCACCTATCTATCTTCCATCAGCCCCTGCTCAGGTACTACGTGTCTATCCCCAGTCCCTGCCTGTCACCTGTCCTCTCCTGTTTGTGTCTGTGATTCCCCATATTCTTCTTCTCAGTTCCAGCCAGATCCCCATATGGCTAGCTCTGGCCTCATGTGTTCCTCCTCCTACTCTTGCTTCTCTATCCCTGGCCCCCATGTGTTCTTGAACCATGTACCTGCCCCCTCTTTCAGGCACTTGACCCTCTTTTTGCTTCCTCTTTTCTTCCTTTCCTCATGTCCATGAGCAAATTCCTATTATATAAAAATTGCTATACATAGAGATTTGTGAAATGTTTCACTTATGTAAGTCAAGAACTGTGTGTGTCTGTCTATATAAATATGTATCTATCTATCCATCTATCTAGTTATCTAGTTTATATTATTTCTACTGATGGAGGAGATAGTTTCATCTTCTTTCAGTCTCCAGGATCTAGCACAGTATCTGATACTGGGTGCGTGTTTTATAAATACTTTTAAATTAATTAGACAGCATAGAATTGGCAGAACAATGAAATGTCATGGCAGAAAGTGAGGTCTGCCTATATTGGAACATGTAGATCTTACTTTAATGATGTCTTTGCACTATTTCCTGTGAAAATTCCAGCTAAGCAAATAGTACATGTCTCACTTCTACTACCCATATCAGGAAGATGCAGAAGAGGTGGGAGCTATAGCACTGAGTAGCCTCAAGGAATAAGAACAAATGGGTGAGAAAGTGTCACAAAATTATATTGAGTAGAACCTTTGCAGAAATATGGCAGAAGCAGCATTTCCCATCTCTTCCAGGGACAGAGATTACAATATGTCCTCATGAAACAATTGTTCTTACAGTTTAATTCATCCCTTTCACCCTAGAGTCCTGGCGACAAAAGTGAAAAAAAATGTCTAAAACGACATTGGGGAATGTATGAAGACACTGAACAGTGGCTTTGTCAGATGAATGGTTAGTAGCTCATGAAAGAAAAGCCAGAGATTGGGAACCAAGTATATTGAAATGATTTCTCCTTTCCTCTCATGACCTTGGTATCACAGGATATTTAGAAATATATCTCATTCAAGGTCTCAAGACAGACTATTTCCCCCTTTCTTTACTAGGGGAGCAATGAGGTATGTATCAAAAGAATGTGAGGATTTTACAGTGAGGCTCCATGTCATCTGAGTCCTTTGAAAGAAGTATTTTGTTCATTTCAATCCCTCTCTAAAAGTACACTTTAGTCCATATGGAAATGAATTATATTTGGGGGGTCATGTGAAGTTAGAGAAGAGAGGGAGATCCTGTGGGAATGGAGGCTAGCGTCACGTGATATATTATGGCTTTTGGGCAGAATTCATTAGCCTACTGTAGATGGAAATACACATCCTGGAAGCTGCTGAAAGGAAAAAAGAAGCAGGTTGCATGTAAATCCTGTCCATGTATGCAAAGGTACTGGGGATGGCAGCTCAAAGCTTGAAGTGCTATCTGGTGGTTTGCCTTTATAGAACTGGACAATAGGTCTTGGCCCATGCAATGATGGAAGCCAGGTGAAACAATTTGAGCTTACGCCACCACCTTGTGGTTTTTGCAGTTACTGCACACTGAGTAGCTACCCACACCTTGATAGCAATATAAATAGAGCCTGTACTGTGTTGGGAGTGGGGGTGGAAAAGAAATGCCTTTTATGCTTCTATACTTTATTCTCTTCTCCCTCTGTGCTTTCAATTAGTGATCTCATCATCTCCCATGCAATCCTTTATCACCTCTATGCAAAAAAATTCTCAGATGATTTTTATCCGTCTTTAAACTCTCTTGAACCTCAGTCTCCCATCTCTAATTGCTATTGGATATCTTGAACTGGATACTTCATAAACATCTTAAACTCAGTATGTCTAAAACTGAATTCTTTTCTTTTCCACACAATCCTCCCCTCTTCCAAACTAAAATCTCACCTTCTATGGGAAACCATTCGCCACCCCTCTTAATTCTACTGCTTTCCATTGATTGATTATCTCCAAATTATCCTACTGATAGTTTATTTGAACATAATTATTTTCATGTTGTCTCCCTCATTAGACTGTGAGGTGTTTGAGAGCAAGGATTGGGTTTTTTTTGCCTTTTTTGTATTCTCCAAGACTTAGCACAGTGCCTGGGACAGAGTAAGTATTTAATAAATGCTTGTTGACTGTTATGGTCAAGGATACCATCATTCTCCCTTCACCCAGTCTCACAACCTTGGTGTCATTCTTGACTTTTCACTTGCACTCACCTCACAAATCCAATCTGTCACCAAGTCACACTGAATCTACCTTAACAAAAATCTATCATATATACCCCATCTCTCCTTTGACATTGCCACCACTGCAGAGCAGTCCCTCATCCCCTCGTGCTTAGACTACTGGGAGAGATGGCTACTTTTTCCCTGCCTCAAGTCTCTAAATGCTCTAATCCATCTTCTACCCAGCTACCAAAGTGATCTTGCTAAAGTCCAGGTGTGATCATGTTATCCCTCTACTCAATAAACTCCAGTGACCACTTAAGACCTCCTAGTAACACTCACCTCCTTGCTGTTCCCTGAACAACACACTCCACTTCCCAACTCTGTGCATTTTTGCTATCTGCCCCCATGTCTGGAATGCTCTCCCTATGACTTTCTGCCTCCTGGATTCCCTATGCTCCTTTAAACCTCATCTTAAATCCTACTTTCTGCAAGATGCCTTTCCTTTCCCCCACTTAACACTAGTGCCTGACTTCAGAGATCACCTTAATTTATCCTCTGTAGATCTTGTTTGTACAAAATTGTTTGCATGCTGGCTCCCCCATTAGAATGTAAGCTTCTTAAAAGCAGGGAGAGTTTGGGCCTTTCGCTGTATATCTGGCACATTGTAGAGATTTACTAAATGCATAACGACTGGTTGATTATATTTGCAAATCACCTCTGTAAGTCATCCTTTACTTTTGACTTAAAATCTCTTTCAGGGTCACTACTATTTATTGATGCATTCATATTTGAAACCTCGGTGAGCTCTCATATCCAATCAGTTGCCAAGCCCTGCCGAGTCTATATCTGCAACATTCCTCTCATTTCTCCACTTTTATATCACCACTGCTACCACTGTAGAAAAGCTCCACATTTCCACTCATATAGACTGTTGCAGTTGCAAATCTTCCCAATTCTACTCTCCCCCACTCTAATCCATCCTTTATGTCCCTGTCAGAATAATTATACATGTCATTCCTCCATTTAAAAAACCTTCAAAGGCTTCTGAATGCCTGCAGAGCAGAGTTCAAAATGCTTTTCCTGGAATTTAATGTCTTCTACCATAAGCCCACCTTCCTTTTCTATCTTGTTTTACAGTTCATGACATATTCTATGCTGTAGCTAAACCAAGATATTTTCTGCTTCCTTAAGAGATGTGACAAATAGCTGCATTTTCTGCTTCTATATAAACTTACTCCTATTGTTCCATAATGTAGCTCTCTGGACAGAGTGTCTGACTTGGAGTAAAGAAATATTAAGTTCAAATTGTGCCTCTCGTCCTTATATGTGACTGCAGATAAGTCACATTTATCTTTCCTCAGCCTCAGTTTTTCTCATCTGTAAAATGGGGATGATAATAGCACCTACCTTACAGGGTTATAAGAATTAAATTAAATATCTTAAAATGCTTTTGAAGTCTTAAAAAGTTGTATAGTTTGTCTATCTTTGTCTTCTACTACCTATCCTTTAGAGCTTCACTCAAGGTCCATATTCTTAATGTGGCCTGACCTGAAAGCCAAAGTCACAAAATTCCACATAGAACTGGAAAGGACCTTGAAAGTCTTTCAGTGAAATCCATATCTGAATTGGAGTCAGTTTGTGACAAATAGTCATCCAGCCTTCAGGTGAAAAACTCCATCAGTAACTAATTCATTAACTGCTGAGGAAGATTTTTTTGTCTTGAAATCCACATCTCTACAACTTCCTTTCCTTTGTTCTAGTTTTTCCAGCTGGAGCCAAGAAAAAAAAATCTAATCTTTCTTAAACATAACACCCCTTTAGATACTTGAAGATAGATCACACGCACTCCACAACTTAATTCTTCTCTTCAGAGTAAACATCTCCAGGTCTAATCTTTCTGTGTCATGGTTGCTAGTCTTTTCGTCAACCCTATTGCTCTCCTCTGGACTCACTCCATTTTGTCAATGTCCTTATTAAAGTATGGTACTAAGAACTGAATAAAACACTTCAAAAACAGTGTGACCAAGGCAGAATACAGGTGGACTTACAACAACTCTTACATTCTGGATGCTCAATTTCTATTAGATGAATCTAAGTTTCCATGAGCCTTTTTGGCTACTTGAGGGCTGGGACTAATTTACTTTCTCCTTTTTCTCACCAGAGCACAGTGTGGAACCTGGGGGGTACTTAATTTAAATAAATGCTTTTTGATTGAGTGATTGACTTTTGAGCTTAAAAACTGCTAAGGCCTTCAGTTTTTTTTTTTTTTTCATGAACTGCTGTCTAGCCAAGCTCCCCTCAATCTATACTTGAGCAGTTGATTTTGGATAACCTAAATCTAATCTTATTCACTTTTACATTAGCAAATGTGGATCATTCTAGACTTTGTCTTTTCCAATGTGTCCCTTCTCATTTCACATGAAATACATATTTGATAAGCACACCACTCATGCCTTTATTTAAGCCACTGGGGGAGAAACAGAGCTGGGTCAAGGAAAAAGTCCTGCATCAGTCCAGTTTAGATCTTTTAGGTTAGTTGTGATCCATTAATGACTACCCTTTGAATTTTAACTACATTTACCTACAACAACATTTACTATTGCCTACCCCCCATCTTTTCTTTTTGCACAGAAGAACATCGAGAGACCAAAAAAACCCTTGCATAACTCCAAATAGGTTCTGTTTTTACCACATCCTTCATCTGCCAATCCAGTTAACTGATGGAAAAAGGAAATGGGGTTAGTCTGGTATTCTTGATTGGCTCATATTGGCTTAATAATTACCTTTCCTAACTTGAGCAAAGTACTTCTAATTCACTTCACTTCAATCAAATAGGCATTTATTAAGCACTTACTATGTGCAAGGCACTTTATTTTGAGCCTAAAACACAAATAATACTTTTTGTATTACAGTTATTAGTGTTTGTGCCACACGTTTTTCTTAGACATGATCTCCCTGGAATCAGGGACTTGTCTTATCTAATATTGGTATCTCCTTATTACTTAGCTGAGGGCTCTGCACACAGTAGGTGCTTAATAAATGTTTGTTAAATTGAAATGAATTGAAAATTTAGCCCCAGGGTCATACTGTGCTGAAAAGTTAAAAGTGACTTTGGGAGTTTCACAGAATTAAAAGATTATTCTCCTTCAGGTGCCATGTTCAATTTACTTTAAAGGACAGTTTCAGACATGCATCTGCATTTTTCCCTGGGGAAAGGCTCACATCTCTAAGACTATGTAATAATTCAGTTTAATTTGTCCTTTCTTTTTTATTTTAGTGGTTTAAAGCATAGAGAGCTTCTACTTAAAGTATTTCCTCTCTGTGCTAGATGAATCTTTTTAGTATACATGCTGAATGTTTGATGTCTTGTGAGTGGCAAGGATTGTATTTTAATGTAACCAGGTAAGCAGAAGATGTTAAGTTTGGTTTTAAACTCCTTGTGGGCATATACTGTGTTATTTTTCATCTTTCTATCCTTGGTGCTTAACACAATGCCTAGTATTCATGACAGAGGATTAATACGTATTGTTGAGGGTTGTTGTTTCTTTAACTCAGCTTTTGAAAAGAAATCATGCCTTGCCCTTTCCTAACTGATGAATTCAGGCTGATGGTCCTTTGGCTTTAAAAGATAATAGGAAATTGCAAGGAGAAAAAAAACCTCACTTCCTCTGTTAGGGGAAGGCAAGGAGACCCAAGGAGCCTTAAAAAAAAATGAAGGTTCAAGTTAGGAAGGGAAGGTTTGGGCTATTAAAGTGATAGTCACACTCAGCTGGAATATGTCCAGAATGAGAGAATGAGAGCCAAGCCAGACATCTAGCTTAGAGTTTTATCCAAATCAAATAATCAACTCCATATATTTGATATAATTGAGTTGCCCAACTTGTAAATAATCCATACCTTTACTTTCCTGATAGCATGTAAATAAGTGGTTATTTTTCCACTGAAGAAGATTGTCCAGCATGTGAAGTACTTCCTCTGAAGAGAGGTACATGGATTTTGGGGCACTGCATTTCTAAAGCCATAGCTACAAGTGAGCTCACAATCCCTGAGGGTTGTGTCAGAAATGGCAGAGTTAGCATCCAGCTGGCTGCTTGTGCTACCCCAGTCTCCACCTGTCAAACTTCTTTCTGTTCTGACAGCTGGCATCGATTTGCCCATGGAGTGATGTGTATGCTTCAGTGGGGGAGGGATGTGGCGTGGTCTGAGGTGATTATACCCAACAAATATTTGTAGATGGTTATCCTGACTGTCCCACAGTCCCCGCTTAGCCAAAAGATAAATATTTAGGTCTTTTAATCTTATCTTATAAGTCAGTCCCTCCAGCCCTTTAATCATGTGTGTTGCTCTATTGTGAGCTCTCTCCCATTTCTCTTTCCCTAACTGATACTCCTGTGACAGGGATCAGAGCAGAGCTTAACAGCAGGGTGAGGGTGGAGAGAACTCTGGCTTTGGGCTTGCTATAATGTGCATACATGTGTAGGGCTCAAAAATGGCAGGGCAGGTTAAAGATTGGCAGCTAGACTTTAAGACTCCTCTCCCCCACTCATCTTTCCTTCTAGTGCACTACTTCCCCCACATGTACGCAATATATGTATGTACATATACACATGAATATATGTGTGTGTGTATGCAGGTATGCACACATTGAAGTAGAATATACACATATGCATATGTGTATGTGTGTATATGTGTGTGTGTATTTAAATGAGAGAGAGGGAGTGGAAAGGGCCAAAGAAGACTGGAAGGTTTTGGCCCCGGGTGACTAGCAACATGGTAATGCCTTCATTTCAACTGAATTTGACTGAATTGAATCCTATTCATTTTCAGTTGAATATAATATTTTATATATAATATGCACATGCATGTACATATGTATGTAGGCATGTATATGCAGAATGGTGGTCAGGAAGAATCTAGCAACCAAGACTACAGTGCACATGGGTTTAATCTATTATGTTCAATTGTGATTCGAGCAAATATTCCTGATGACATCATCATTATCCATTATTATTGTTGTAGTAACAATTCACATTTATATGTTTTAAAATTTACAAATAGTAAAGTGCAAAAATCTTCATTTCTGTTTCACAGATGAAGAAATTGAGGTGCCAAAGAGTCAAGTGATGTCCCCAAAGTCACATACTGAGGTAGCAGTAGAAGTCATGAATGAAACCCATGTCTTTTGAGTTTCTATATTCACAGAGAAAAAGGACTGGAAAGGATCATTGAAATCATGTAGTCCACTCTTCTTATCCCACACACAGGGACTGGCATTGAATGAGAAAATGTCCTGTGCTAGGTCACACAGCAAGAAAGTGCTAAAGGCAGGGCTGGAACCCAGGTATTCTAATGGGTAGTTTCAGGCTCTTTCCACTTCATTCTAGGAGCTCAACAAGTTCAGGTAATGAGCTCTATTCATGTTCTCTAAGGTTTCCTGCATAACTCTGAGGATATAACTCCCATCTATCTACCCTAGAATTGATTCAATTCAATTCAAATAAACATTTATTAATTACCTACTGTATGAAGGACACTGTATTAATTGTTGAAGACAGAGGCAAAAAACGAAAAAGACCTTCATCTCGAGGAGGATCAACTATGGGGAATTCAACAAGAACTTATATGCATAATATAAGAAAATGTGAGAAAAGAGAGAGGGCAATCAGCTGGGGTTGGAGTAGGAGAGGTTTGTCTTAGGAGATGGAAGCTGAAGTGAGTCTTGAATGAAGTCAAAGATGGGTGTGGAGAAGGTTATGCCCTCCAGGCAATGGAAAGAAATTAAAAAGCATAGAGATGGGTTACAGAATGTCTAGCTTGAAGAACAGCTTGGCTGGAATTTGGTATGTGTGAAGAGAAGCAATAGTAAACAATTCTGGAACCAGATTAAAACCTTTAAAATGCCAGGCTAAGTTTGTATTTTATCCTAGAGGCGGTAAGGAGGGAATCATTAAAAATTTTTAAGTAGAATAGTAATAGAATACATAATCATAGTATAAAAATTCTTTATACCTACAATAATAATAATAAATAATATAATGACAATACCCACTCTTGCTACCAGTAAAAGAATGATAATTTTCCCAAATGGATATACATAATCTCAAATTAGATGACGGTTGATCTCAATGAGAGACATTGTGCTTTCTTATGAAGGGCATCAGTAATGCAGATTGGGAGACATTGCCTAAAGAAAAGCTTATGCAAAAGGAATTGATAAAACTTGAATTTCCACTAATAACAAGTTGCTTTACTCAAATATATGCCCCTATAATGTTCTCTTCACATTTTTGAAAATTTCAGGGATTTTCCCAAAGGGAATTCATGGGACCAAGTATATATCTCTTAGGTTGAGTTCAATCTCCTCCATCATTAAAAAAAGGATGCATTTTATTATATGATTACTCTTTGGCTTTTGTAATATTACTCTTTCCTGGATATAGCCCTAATGGCAGGAGAAGAGGCATTTCTTAATTACCCTCACTGCTTCATCATTTTTCTGCCCCAAGCATGGATATCCTTCAAACTTATGATCTAAGACCTAATTTTTTTACATTATTTTCCATGTCAACTTCTGATATTGGTTTAATCATTACCTCTATGTGGATAACATCCAAGCTCATATAACCAATCCCAATCTATCCTTTGAGCTCTAACACCACATCTAACTGCCTGTTGGATCTATCCATAAGTATGTCCCAATGACATTTCAAACTTAATATTTCCAAAAGGAAATTCATCATAATGTATCCTAAATTTCCTCCTTGTTTCCTAATTCTGTATTTCAAATGAAGGCATCACCATTCTGACAGTCACCTAGGATCAAAACCTCAGGATCATCTTTGAATCTTCCCACTGCCTTTCCACACCATGTCCAAATAATAGACATGTCACAACTTTTTTTTTGCTAGAGTATCTTTCCAAATTCTCTCTTTTCTTCATTCATAAGGCCATTATTCTAGTTCAATCCTTTGTCTTCTCTCTCCTGGACTATGGTAATACACTCCTAACTGGATTCCCTTGCCACCAGTCTTTCCCTTTCTGGTCTACTTTTTACAAAGCTGCCAGAATGATTTTCCTAGTTCACAGGAGGTCTGGCCACATCATTCCCCAGATCGAGAAACTTCAATGACTATTGGCTGCCGATAGGCCAACCTATTACTATTTGGTCTCATATTTAGGGCTTACTGCAAGATGTACTGACAAATAATGGGATGACTTGACCTGTGGTCTATTATTTAAAATTAGTAACAAAATATAAATGTCTCAGATTCATATATTCCTTTATGGTTTACAGCATATGCTATCTCATTTGATCTGCACAACAACTCTATAAAGTAAGTGCTATTAATAGACTCATTTTGCTAATGGGGGATTTGCTAATCTGGGTCCAACTTAACTTTATAGCCTTGTTTTATAATATACATCTTTATACACTCTAAACTTATACTAAAAGTACCAGTATACTCATCTTTGCCTTGTCCTTTCTCACCTCCATTAAGTCACACTGGGATGCACTCTATCTAAATTTCTGTCCATGGACATCCTCTTCCTCCAAAGCTCAGCTCAAGTACTTCTTTCCTGAACCTTTGATTATCTTCTACTTAGTGGAGAGTACACTATTGCTTATCATTCTTTTTTCCTTAATCACTTTGTCAGGACCTCTTTATTTCTCCCACTGTACCCGTAGATGTGCCAAATTCCTCTTGTTTTATTTTAAGCTCTTTGAAGGGGTAGACTCTTCTTTTTCATCTTGTATCCCTGGTACCTGGTACAATGATTTTACATATTACAGACAAAGTAAATGTGTGTTAAAATGAATTTAATTGAACTATTTATTCCAAAACTGTAAATTTACTGGTTTGTTTGTTACATAGAGGAGTCAATATGGTATATAGTAAATAGAATAAGGGATCTAGAGTTAGGAAGTCCTGCTTTCAAATCATAACATCTAATTTTGTTTTACCAATACACACACACACATCCATCACAATCCTGATGAGCAGTTCCTCAATTTCTAATTCTTTGCCACCAGAAAAAGACATACTATAAAATTTTTTGCACATGTAGGTACTTTTCCCTTTTTTTATGATCTCTTTGGGATACAGAACTAGTAGTGGTATTGCAGCCTTAGAGGGTATGCACAGTTTTATAGCCTTCTGGGCATAGTTCCAAATTGTTTCCCATAATGTTGGGACCAGTTCACAACTCTACTAATAATTCATTAATGTACCTATTTCTCCTTCTTCTCCTCCATCATTTGTCATTTATGATAGGGATGAGATGGTACCTGGATGGAGTTGTTTTAATTTGTCTTTCTCTAATCAATAGTGATTAAGAGCATTTTTCATATGACTATAGATAGATTTCATTTCTTCTTCTGAAAACTTTATGTCCTTTGACAATTTATCAATTGGGGAATAGTTCTTATTTTCATAAATTTAATTCACTTATATACTCAGTACATATTTGAGAACTGAAGCCTTTATAAGAGAAACTTGCTGTAAAAATTTTTGATATTACTTCATTGTCCATGGTACCTTTGAGCAAAATGTATTTTCCTTGATTATCCCTTTTAATTAGATCTATTTCTGCTTTTGCTTTGTCTGAGATTATGGCTGATATCCCTGCTTTTTTTTTTACTTCAGCTGAAGCATATTAGATTCTTCTCGAGCCCTTTATTTTTAACTCCATGTGTCTGTTTTAAGTGTGTCTCTTGTAAACAACATATTGTTGGATTCTGGTTTCTGCTTCCATTTTATGGGTAAGCTTATTCCATTCCTATATACAGTTAGGATTACTAACTCTGTATTTCTCTCCATTCTTTTATCTTTTCTCTCTCTCTCTCCTGTCCCTCCTCAAAAGTCCATTTTTCTTCTAACCACTGCCTCCTTAATCTGTCCTCCATGTTATCAGCCTGCACTTTTTTCTTATCCCCTTCCCCCCCCCCATTTCCCTATTGGGTAAGTTTCATTTCTATAAACAATTGAATGTGCATATGTATATGTAATGTAGTATGCATATATTATATATATACATATATATTCTTCCCTCTTTAAACCAGTGACAATGAGAGTAAGGTTCAAGCATTTCTTGCCACAACTCCATTTTTCCCTCTATCGTAAAAGTTCTTCCTTATATGCCTCTTTTATGTGAGAAAATTCTCCCATTCTTCTTTCTTTCTTCCATTTTCTTTCTCCTAGTGCATCCCTCTTTTTCATCCCTTCTTTTTTTGAATAATCAACTAATACCCATGTCCTCTGTCTATGCCAACTCCTTTTAACTGCCCTCAAGCAAAATCATTTCATTATAGTTGGAAGAACTGTAACTACTGTAAGTTATTGCTACACTGTTTTGTTTCACTGGGAAAACAGTTCATAATACCTTAAAGATATTTGCAGGGTTCATCTATCTATCATTTACTGTTGATGTAAGAGACAAAACATACGTATTAACTGACCTGCCACACCTTTATAGAGTCCAGGTTATTAACAATTAAAGCACGTAAGCATTGAAACACTAAAACAAAATTGACCAGAATAGAATCATGACAGTTGTAAATTTTAGCTTTAAATGATGTTAAGCAGGGTGGTGTCCTAAAAGTCTTTCTTCCAAATCTTTACCTAAACAATTAAGTAAAAAAAAATTTAAGTGAATTGGATATATGTTACTCTATTATAGTAATAGATAAACACATATTCATCCTCCCTCTGGATGATGTTAAGGTCCTACTGTCTCTGATTAGGAGAGTTCTGAAGAAGCATTTGGTCCCTGCATATGCACAAAAAAAATTTATAGCAGCAATCTTTGTAATGTTAAAGAATTAGGAACTGAGGGGATGCCCAGCAATTGGTGAATGACTAAACAAGTTATGGTAAATGAATGTAAAGGAATATTATTGTATTTTAAGAAATGAGGACAGTTTCAGAGAAACCTGAGAAGACTTTGATGAATTGGTGCATAGAGAAATGAGCAGAATCAGAAGAGCAATTTAAACAACAATAATAGTATAAAGACAGATAATTTTGAAGCACTTGGAAACTCTGATCAATACAATGAACAACTACGATTCCAGACAAATCATTATGAAATATTCTGCCCATTACCTACAGAGGCAATGGATTAAGGGTTCAAAATGAGAAATATTTTTCAGGACACGGCAAATGAGGTTGCTTAACTATATATGTTTGTAACAGGGGTTTTGGTGTTTGGTTTTTTAGTTTTTGTTTTTTGGGTTTTTTTTTTTTGCTTTTTCAATGTGAGGAAGGGAATGAGGAAGAGAAGGTGGATTTTCTTTTGGAAGCAAAATTTAATTAAGTGGTTTTTTTTTAAAGGAATAATTGATCCTGCAAGAGGAGAGAATACCCTAGAGAAACAGATTTCAAATCAGAAGACCCAGATTCTCATTCCTGATCTGCTATTTAGTACTACCTTTGGTACCTGGAGCAAATCAATTTCTCTCCTGGGGCCTCAGTATCTTTCTCTACAAAATAAAGAATTTTGGACAGATGGGCTCTAAGAGCCCTTTTAGCTATTAATCCTCTGATTTTCATTAATTTTTTTTTATAATTCTTTGAGTTAAATCTCCATATTAAGTCCAAAAAAACCAAAACCATAATATTGGTAAGGTGTTCATCAGCACTTAAATATTTAACTTGATGGTTAGACTTCTAGGTGGAATAAGGGACAGTGATAGAACTTTGAACTTTGAGTCAGCAAGACCTGAGCTCAAATTCTTCCTCAGACGCTTACTGTGCGACTCTGTATAAGGCACCTAACCTTTCTCAGCCTCATTTTCCTCATCTGTAAAATAGGTATTATAATAATAGCACTTACCCTTAAAACATTGTTTTGAAGTTCAAATATGATAACACATGGATGTAGTTGGCAAAGTGCCTAGTATATAGCAGATGCTTAATAAATGCTTGTTGAGAGGTGGAGCCAAGATGGTGGAGTAAAGGCAGGGACTTACCTGAGCTCTGACCCCAAGCACCTCCAAAATGACTCTAAACAAATTCTACAGCTCCAGAAAAGATGGAGTGAAACAATTTTCCAAGACAAGGTAACTTAGAAGTTTGGCAGGAAATGTCTGTTACACCAGGGTGAGAGAGGAGTACAGTCTAGCACAGGCATCAGCACAGTTCCAGCCTCAGCAAACCAGGAGCAGGCCTTGGGAGTGACTGAATCAGCAGCAGCAGCAGCAGTGGGAGTGGATGTTTCCAGAGTTTTCTGCCCACAGATGGCAAGGGGGTTAAACAAGTGGTCAAAAGAAGATTACAGGGGTCTTTTGCTAGCACTGAGGCAGGACTCTATTGCTTTGTCCATACTCAGATCCAAGTTGCAATCCTGGGTGGCAGTTCTAGGGTGAGGAGGAACACTAGCCTGGCAGCGCTTGTGGCCACAGTGGAGGGGGGACATTCTTCCCAGTTCCAAGGCACAAAAGAGTACTTGTAGTTGCTCACAGACCAGAGCACATGCCAGGAGAGTAGTAAACACCTCTCCTTAGATCATACCACCTTGGAAGAACTGAAAACTTACAGGTCCCTAGAAGTATCTCTGAAAACAGCTGCAAAAAAAACCCCTGAAGCTTGGGACAGTGCGCCCTTCACCCTGGAAGTGAAGCTTTAACAAAGAGTTAAAATTCAACTAATAAACTGGAGAAATGAGCAAACAACAGAAAAAAAAGTGTTGACTATTGAAAGTTACTATGGTGACAAGGAAAATCAAAACATGTATTCAGAAAAAGACAACAAAGTCAAAGTTCCTACATCCGAAGCATCCAACAAAAAAAAAAATGAATTGGTCTCAGGCCATGGAAAAGCTCAAAAAGGATTTTGAAAATCAAGTAAGAGAAGTAGAGGAAAAATTAGGAAGAGAAATGGGAGTGATACAAGAAAATCATGAAAAAAGAGCCAAGTGCTTGGTAAAGGAAACACCAAAAAAATTCTGAAAAAAAAATTTTAAAAAACAAACTATGCCAAATGATAAAAGTTGTCTAGAAAGCCAATAAAGAGGAGAATGCCTTAAAAAAGCAGAACAGGCCAAGAGAAAAAGGAGGTGCAAAAGCTCACTGAAGAAATTAATTCCTTAAAAATTAAAATGGAGCAAATAGAAGCTAATGACTTTATGAGAAATCAAGAAACAATAAAACAAAACCAAAAGAATGAAAGAAAATAGAAGACAATGTGAAATATCTCATTGGAGAAACAGCTGGCCTGGAAAATAGATCCAGGAGAGGTAATTTAAAAATTATTGGATTTTGCAAAAGTCATAATCCAAAAAAGAGTTGAGACTAATTTTCAAGAAATTTTCAAGGAAAACTACCCTGATATTCTAGAACCAGAGGGTAAAATAGAAATCAAAAGAATCCATCAATCACCTCTGGAAAGAGATCTCAAAATGAAAACTCCCAGGAATATTATAACTAAATTCCAGAGTTCCCAGGTAAAGGAGAAAATATTGAAAGCAGCCAGAAAGAAACAATTCAAATATTGTGGTGCCACAGTCAGGATAACATAAGATT
The DNA here is from genome assembly GCA_028646595.1 of Phalanger gymnotis. Taxonomy (NCBI): domain Eukaryota; kingdom Metazoa; phylum Chordata; class Mammalia; order Diprotodontia; family Phalangeridae; genus Phalanger; species Phalanger gymnotis. Next base: position 674,802,830 of record CM053622.1, read on the forward strand.
TAGCAGCTTCTACATTAAAGAATTGGAGGGCTTGAATACGATATTCCGGAGGGCAAAGGAGCTAGAATTATAACCAAGGATCATCTACCAAGCAAAACTGAGTATAATCTTTTGGGGTGGGGGTGGAGGGGCAGGGAATGGAAATTCAAAGAGACAGGGGACTTTCAAGCATTTTTGATGAAAAGACCAGAAGTAAATAAAAAATTTGACTTTCAAACATAAGACTCAAGAGAAGCATAAAAAGGTAAACAGGAAAGGGAAATCATAAGGGACTTAATAAGGTAAAACTGTTTAAATCCCTATGTGGAAAGATGATATTTGTAACTTATAAGACCTTTCTCATTATTAGGATAGTTAGAAGGAGTATATATAGACAAATATCACAGGTGTGAGTTGATTATGAAAGGATGATGTCTAAAAAAATAAAGTTAAGGGATGAGAGAGGAATGTACTGGGAGAAAGAGAAAGGGAGAGGTAGAATAGGCTAAATTATCTTTGATAAAAGAGGCAAGAAAAAGCTCTTAAAGTGGAGCTGAAGAGTTGGGAGGTAAGAGGAATGAGTGAACCTTACTCTCATCAGAATTGGCTCTAAGAGGGAATAACACACACTCAATTGGGTATAGAAATTTAGGAAAGTAGGAAAGGGAAGGGGATAAGAGAAGGGAGATGATAGAAGGTAGGGTAGGTTGGGGGAGGTGGTAGTCAGAAGGCAAACGCTATTGAGGAGGGACAGGATGAAAGGAGAGAGAGAATAGAATGAACAGGGTAGGGAATCGGATGGAGAGAAATACAGTTAGCAATAGTTACTGTGGGGGAAAAAATTTGAAGCAAGTTTCTCTGATAAAGGCCTCATTTCTCAAACATATAGAGAACTGAGTCATACTTATAAAAATAAGAGCCATTCTGCAAATGATAAATGATCAAAAGACATGAACAGTTTTCAGATAAAGTAATCAAATCTATCTATAACCATATGAAAAAAATACTCTAACTCACTATTGATTGGAGAAATGCAAATTAAAACAATGCTGAGGTACTGCCTCATACTTATTAGATTGGCAAATAGGACAGCAAAGGTTAATGACAAATGTTGGGGGGGATGTGGGAAAAATGAGGTTTTAATGCACTGTTGGTGGAGTTGTAAATTGATCCAACCATTCAGTAGAGCAATTTGGAACTCTGCTGAAAGGGCTAAAACCATGCATACCCTTTGAACCTAACAATACCACTGCTAAGTCTATATCCCAAAAGAGATGAAAACAAAAAGTAAAATGAGCTATGTGTACAAAAATATTTATAGCAGCTCATTTCTGAGGCTAAAATGTTAGAAGTGGAGGGGAAGCCTTTTAATTGGGGAATGACTGAACAAGTTGCAGTATACGATTATGACATAATATTATTATACTATAAGAAATGATGAGCAAGATGCTCTCAGAAAAATCTGGAAAGAACTGCATGGACTGATGCAAAGTGAAATGTACTGTGTACAAAGTAACAGCAATATTGTAAGATGATCAGTTGTGAATGATTTAGCTAATCTCAGCAATACAATGATCCAAGACAACTCTGAAGGACTTATGATGAAAAATGCTATTCATCCCCAGACAAAGAGCTGGTGGTGTCAGAATACAGATTGAAGCATGCTTTTTTAACTTTCTTTGTTTGTCTTGAGTTTTTTTGTCTCTATTTTCTTTTACAACATTACTATGTATGTATAATTTATATTGAATTGTTTGCCTTCTCAATGGGAGGGAGTGGGAAGGGAGGAAAGGAGAGAATTTGGAACTCAAAGTTTTAAAAACGAATGTTAAAAACTGTTTTTACATGTAACTGGGGAAAAATAAAATATTAACTAAAGCTAAAAATAAATCAATGCTTGTTGACTGAATTTGTTAACTTAAAGCACTTTGCAAACCTTAAAGTACTATATAATTCTAGTTATTATTGTAAAATTTAAATAATACTCTCCAACAAATAAATTAATTCAGTAATTTATGGAAGGGAGGAAATTGGTTTAGTGAAGAGTCCTGAATTTGGAGTTAAAAGACCTGATTTTGAATCCTCTTGTGGGTGACTTTGGCACATCATTTTTCTTTTTTATCTCTAGAGCTGTGTTTCTTCATCTGTAAAATGAAGAGGACAGACGGGATTACGGCTGATATTTACTCCAGATCTGAATTCTACGATCATATAATCTTTGAATTGCAAGCAGTCTTTATGAAATTCTAGGACTATAATTGCACAATCATTGAATTTTAGGTTTTGTTAGTAATTCAGGAGGAATCATACTAAGGTTATTTTATTATATAGAGGTCAGTTGGTAGAATTTGATTTCTACTATCTCCCTGGTAAGCTGTTAACATTAAATTTGTCTCTTCTATGACACATAGCACTTCAACCAAAAATTGTTTAAAAGATACAAAGCTCTCTCTCTCTCTCTCTCTCTCTCTCTCTCTCTCTCTCAGGAAAATGCTGTCATTTCTGTAGGTACTCTTGGTGCTTACAGCTGCAATGGGATGGACTGGCCTTCCTTCTGGGTGAGATTATAAATTCCACTTTTAAACTTTCACTATATAATGACCATGTTGTCCTCCATGGCATATAATAAAAGGATAAGAGGTTTTGAGCTGGAAGGGACCTTCAGATCATCTGGTTCAAAGTCTTCATTTTAATGAGGATTATAGGCCTCTGAATTGTCCAGTATCACCTAGGTAGTAGGTAGCAGAGTTGGAATTTTAATTCAGGTTTTCTGACTCCAAATCCAGAACATTTTGTGCCATCGCACCTGGACTCCAATTTATATTGCATGACATTTGACATTTTGCCAAGTGTCTTCCTCAGAAAAAAAAAAGAACAACAACCCTCTAAAGTAGGCCATGTGTTGTCATTCCCATTTTATAGTTAAGGAAACTGAAATTCATGGAGTTTAAATAATTTGTCCATGGTTCCACAGATCTGCATAAGGCAGGATTTGAACATAGGTCACCTGGCTTAAATCCAGTGCTCGCACTCCACTATTCTCTCATAATCATATGAGAGCTAAAGCATATGACTTGCCTGTCCATTAAACAACATAGAAGTTTGCATCGCAAGTCCTTATTCAAGCTTAAATTAACTATGATCCAGCACCTACCTACCCTCAGTTTGCCTAAATGATCTTTGAGACAGCCTGACATTTGAGGGAGCCAGCCTAATGGATGTATTATCAATCCATTCATCTAGATACTCCAAGTTCTATCCTTCTATTAACTCAGATCATCAGAAAGCAAAAGACCTTATTATCTCAGGCCCCGCCCCCCACAGAAATGTCTTCACTGAGTTACAATTTAATGTTATGTCCTCTGCCTTAAGAAAGGGTTGATACAAGAGTCATCCTTTTGAACTGTGTTTCCACGGGCTTTGCAAAACTCTGGTTGAAGATATTGTCCAATGTTACAAATATGTGTTAAGCAAGGACCCATGAGGTAAATTCTTTCTTTGAGATTTGTTCCCAGGGGGAAAAATATTTGGTGACCAGTGATGAATTTGTGTGCTAGCATAGTGCCTGGCACAGGGTAAGAACTTAATAAATGCTTTATCTATCTGTCTTTATTTGGTCAGAAAGACATTTTTCTTTCCTGAGCTGCCAAAAAACCCAGAGCCAAATTCAGAAATTCAGTGCCCAATTCCAATAATCAGCTTATCTTAGGTTTGTAATAGCATCTTCTCTACCAATTTCCTTTCCATGATCTCAGTTTGTGTTTCATCTTTTCTTATCTTGTGTTATATTTAACTTATAAGACATTTTCTTTCTTTCAAGAGGAAGTAGGAGTGTGACTACTGAACTAAAGCAACTCACTTTATTTCCAATGCCTATCTAGCCTCTATCTCATCAATGACCAGAAGCCCCATAGCATAAGGAATATATAGCTGGAAACCTTTACATTCCCTATGAAGCCTGATTCACTGGTTTTTTACCTGACTATAGCCCATGACCTTATCATCATCAGCTAGGAAGAAGAATTGGGTCAATGGAAGCTGTGTTAGTATGAAATATTTGACCTCTGTTCAATATTCTATTCTGTTTTGATATAGAGTTAGTTTAATCTCCACCCTGGTTATGTATTTCTTGCTATGTCTGTGTTGTAGGTGGTAGAGGTAGATCAGGGTGACTTGTAGGTGTTTTCTCACTGGGATCTCCCAAGACATTGTTGAGAAGAGTAGAACCCCAGAGACATTTTGAAGAAGGAATTAATGAGATATTATAAATGATTGGACATAGGAGATGGAAAAGCAAGAATCAAAAATTAGTGTAATGTTTTGACTCTAAGGGATTAATAAAATGATGATGATGATGATGATGATGATGATGATGATGACAAAAATGGGGAAATTGAAAGATAGATCAAGCCAATAAGCATAAAGAAAATCCTTGCCCTCGAAGAGCTCCCATTCTAATGATGATTATTTCAACATATAAACTATGGCATCACAGAATGCTAGAGCAGGAAGAGGTATTACATATCCTCTAATCTAATTCCCTCTTTTCGCTGATGAAAAAAAATAACTCCTGTTAAGTTAAGAAAGTGACTTTCCTAATGTTGCATATGTGCATACAAAAGTGCATATTATTAGAATTAATGATTTGTTATAAAGAATTATATGCAGAAAAATATATTTTCAGCAATCTCTAGTGAAAGATTACAGTTTGGGGTGGTTTCGGGACCCAACCTCCTATTTCCCATAGGTTCAATATATCAACATTTGAGTTATTTCAAGTTAGAGATGTGATTAGAACCCAGGTCTCCTGATTCCTTAAACTCTCTACCCTGCTTCACTACACACACACACACACACACACACACACACACACACGTATATGTATTTATGTACGTATATACGTTTGCTCGTATATATTTGCATTCTGAGTTAAAAAGCCCCTATAACATGTTAGCCTTTGAAGAGTTAATACCAATATACCAAACTTCTCTGTTTTTTTTTTCATGTTTTGTGAAAGTGCCTTCAATTTGAGTAAAAAGAGCCAAGACATTTAAAGTGGAAAATCTCCCGCTTATTTGAATAGTAGAATTAAAGCTGATAGGTCAGTCTTCATTTTTTGCCTAAACTTTATCAATTCTAAATAGATTCCCTAATCCTCTAGCTTCTAGGCATTTGCTTATGGCCTTCAGAGTAAGGATGGCACTTGGTCTTCTTTCAATAGCTTATCAGGCACTAGGCCTGCTGTATGTGTTGGGCTTTACCCTCCATGACAAAGTCAGCAGGCCACCACTAGCAAGGGGGACAGCCTGCCGAGGGAGCCCGTTGGGGAGATTCCCTGTGGTCTTTCTGAATCCCCCTAGAATCTGGGATTTGAATGACAGGCCTTTAATGTTGCTGAAAAGACTGGATTTATTTTCCCCCTCCCTCCCTTGCCTTGAATAGGATTAAGCTTCTGAGCAGCTCTGACAGATGATGTAATGACAGCATGATAAGCTTGAAGCTGGTTTTTGTTCACCTGTGTTTTTCCTCCAGAGCAAAATTCCTTCTCCCCCTAAAATTTGACCAAGATCACTTTTTCTTAAACGAGTACAGTCAATCCTCAACACTCATGCCATTCTTGTGATTTTGTTAGTAACCTCATTTTCACTTTCACATTAGCAACCCTTACATTTGAGGCCATGTGCGGTAGAGAAAAAAGGTGAGAGGTACTGTGCTGGCAAGTTTATGAAGTGGCTGATATCCTCCTAGGTGCTTTGCTAGTTCTGTTCACTCTACTGTTGTAAAGAGATCCTCATACATTCACTGCCTGTTTTCATTGTTTGCCTTTAAAACAAGTTTTATGTTACAATTATGCCCCCAAAGTCCTTTGGGATCTAAGCCTAAGTGTGAAAGCCAGTGATGCAGCTTAGTGAGAAAATAAAGGAGTTAGATAAACATCAAGCTGGAATGTCTGTAGCTGCTGTCCACAAGCAAGTTTAGTGTTAAGGAATAGGTCAGAATCTGCAAAAAGGTGGAAAATGCTATGTTCATAAAAGTGTTTGTGAATCTGCTCCAGAAAGTACTAAAGTAACCTCTCAAGTCTTTTTTTTTTAATTGAGATGTTAGCAGAAAAGATCAAAGAATTCTAGAGAATTACTAGTGATAAAAAAATGTTTTGCATGTTACCAATTTTATTTTGTGTACTGCATTTTATGGGTTATTTCACGGTTATGTTAAGAAAAGTGCATTTTATTAGAATTAATGATTTGTTATAAAGAATTATACACAGAAAAGTGTATTTTCAGCCATCTCTAGTGAAAGATTACAGTTTGGGGTGGTTTCAGGAACCAACTCCCTATTTCCCATAGGTTCAATATATCAATATTTGCATTTTTTTTTACTTTCTCACCATATTCTAGCAATGAAAGTTGAGGATTGCCTTTATTTGTAATTATAATGAACCTAATAAGATCATCTGCATATTTTTTTGCACTGGGACTACTTGTCCTATGTCATCCTACCTCTCAAGATGCCCAGTGGGGGCATGTGCTCTGAGATGAGAGTGCTGGTGGATATAGTAGCTTCTACTTGTTACATATTCCATGTATGAACATCTCACATACACACACACACACACACACACACACACACACAGGGAGTGAGAGAGAGAGAGAGAGAGAGAGAGAGAGAGAGAGAAAATGAAACATGGTGAGGTAGTATGAAATAGTGGAAAGAGTTGCGACTTGAGAGCTAACTTAGCTCAAGAGGTATAAAGGAGGCATATAAATAGGGGTGACCTTCAAAGAGTGTTGGGGGATATAGTTGCTTCTGCTCATGTTATATATAATATGCATGAACATTACAAAAACCATGGTAAGGAACTGTGGCATAATGGAAAGAGCTAGGAGCTAGGAGCTAGGAACTGAGCTAGGAGCCAGGACATCTAGGTGCTAATCCTAATTCTGTCAATGCTATCTCTGGTAAGTCATTTCATCTCTCTGGGTCTCAGCTCTCTCATTTGTAGCACATGGACGGCTGGTCTAAATCACTGGATTAAATTCGAACAGAAGCTAGAACCCACTGATCCACACATAAGAATTCCTGTGGGTCATATTGACTTAGAAAACTACTCCTTAACATTATCTATGTTTTACTGAATTTTCATTTTTTTAATATTTCCCTGTTGCATTTGAACCTGGTTTGGGCAACATTCAGGAGTATTTCCAACCCTAATGCAGCATGGGCTGCATGTTTGATACCTCTGGTTTAAATGATTTCTGAGGTTCCTTCCTGCTCTGCTTTTCTATTCATATGCTTTCTCTCATGAACAGACCATTCACAATTGTTCCCATATCTACTTTCCACCTCCCAGCTACGTACTTATTTTTATCTTCCACTGAATGTTGCCCTTTCACATGACTCTTTTATAGTAATGCTATGTACATAGGTATTGGTCTACTGCCTTTGGTCAAATAGATTCTATGTCCTTATTTTCTTTTGTCAATGCTTACCTTAGATCAGGGCTGTCCAAAATGTGGCCCACAGGCCGCAGTGCAATTTATGAACCCTCCAACAAGCATAGAAATTTACATGAATGCTTTAGTAAATGAAGCTGAGCAGAGCTCTCACTAAAATGGCAAATCAAAATATATTGTCTATTGTTTCAATAAAAACATAAGGTTGGACAGCCCTGCCTTAGATTATAAGCTACTAGGAGGTAGGAATATATTTAATTATTTTTTGTGCAGTGTCTCAGATAGTACTGTATCATTCAATAACTCACACAATGGACTTTTTAAAAGCAGAAAATTATAATCTAAGAGAACTATTATTCAATTGCTTGGTGGAGAAGGACAGACTGGGTTTGGAGAATGAATTTAATTCTTTGGGAATGTGTGCTAATGTTCAATTATATATAGTATAATTCTTGCAATTCAAGAGGACAAGTGAGTGGACCTCCATTATTCTTAGTATCTCAGTGGTTTCTAAAGTTACGTTAATATCAGGTGAATGAGGAAACTCGGAATCATATTCCTAATTTGCCAGAGATTTAAAAAAAAGCATTATGCTAAGCAAAGAATATGTTATTATTCCCTACTTCCTAAATAGATACTACACCCACCAGAGAGCAGACTGAAATTAGACTATAAACCCCTTGAAATGAATGAATGAACCAAGAGATGCTAAATCCAGTCCACTAGGATGCTACTAATCTGACATTTTTCTGAAGCTAGGCTATGTGCAAAATACATTCACACAACATTTAAAAATACATTTGACTCTGTTTCTGTGAGTTATAGATTTATCTGGAAATGAAGGCTCTCCACTGAAGTGCCCTACACTGAGTTATAGTCCAGGGGCAACTTAATAGAAGCAATGGTAAGGCTTCCCATAAACCAAGTGAGTGTTTATCTTTTCAAATGACCATTTCCAATTTCCATTAAATAAAGTAGGAAGCAAGAGGTGCACTCAGTAAGCCTCAGGTATCGTTGAGAAAAAGGGAGAAGAGAGTGAGCCAGCACATGTGCAACAGCCTCTTAAGCAGTGGTACACAGAATTTTCAGGTCAGGCCAAGGGTATATTTGAGAACCTGCCAGCAGCTTAGGATTTGGATACCTTGGTTCCATGACAGCAACTGCTTTTAGTCTAAGCTACCATCTACCTTTTTCATCATAATGAAGTCTCTAGGAAGGAAATCAATCAGAGATCCATAGAATTTAGAACGTCAGAACCAGAAGGGACCTCAGAGATTATCTAGAAATGTCCTGTAATGATTTTCAGTTCATGGAAGAGGTGCCCTTTTTTTATTCCACGTTCAATTCAAGTCAATATAACAAGCACATATTGAGCACCTATACCTGCCAAGTCCTGATCTAGGCAGTGAGGATATGAACATAGCACTAATCTCTTCCTCCAAAGAAATACATTCTATTGGAAGATGTGTATATGCAGATGAAGAGCACTGAATCTGAAGTTAGAAAACCTGGATTCAAGTCTCATCTCTGATGTTTATTAATAATGTAATTTTAGATAAATTGCTTTATCTCTCTGGGCCTCAGTTTTCTCATATTTAAAATGAGGTTTTGGACTAGAGAGACTAAATGACCTTTGATGTCCTTTCCAGTTCTCAATCTATGATCCTATTAATATAAGGCAATTTCCTAGGAGGTGAAAAACACAAAAATATCAATGGGTTCATGAAAGGTTTCATGTAGGAGTTCACACTTCAGAATTAATCACATAGGAGTTGGCAACAAGAGGATGAAGGAAATAAAGAGAACATTCCAGGTATTGGGGATAGACTGGCAAAAGTAAAGAGGTAAAAAAATGGAACGTCATATATGGGGACCCCCACATGTACCAGTTTATCTAGGATGCATCGTGTGCGTTTGGGAGTGACTTGAAACAGGTCTAGAAAGGTGGACTAGACCCAGATTGTAAAAGGCATTAAATGTTAAACAAAGGCATTCACATTTTATCCTAGAGGCAACAGGGAGTCACTGTAGGTTTTTTAAATAGGAGTGACATAGTCAGGCCTATGCTTTAAGAAGACTATTCTGGCAACTTTGTGGAAGATGAACTAAAAAGAAGTAGAAATTGTGTTTTTGTTTTTTATTGTTTTATCCCCAATGTCTACCAAAAAGCCTTGCACATGAAAATAACTTATTAAAAGTTTATGGCTAATGAATTATCAAATTCATTGAGAAACTGTCTGTGTGTGGCAAAGGAGCTAATTAGGATACTATTACTGTAGTCCAGATGAAAGGTAATGAAGGCTTGAACTAGGGTAATGGCCCTGTAAGTGGAGAGAAGCATATGGTGAGAGGTGCTTGAAAGATATAAAGGTAGCCAGAGTAACTATGAGAAGTTATATTCTACCCAACTCCAAGGGGTACCTCATAAGTATGAATTTGTCCCATTGTGGCACCTGGATTCACATCATAATGGTACTTTAAGGCAGATAGGTAGCATTCTCACTGTATTTATTACCATACTGATATGAAAAGTGGATTGGAAAATAATATTTAGGGACCAAAAGCATGATTAGCTTAAATGCACTCCCCTCCAATGTTAGACATTTGCTGGACATGTCTGTAGTAGATAATCACTTTTATTTCATTTTATTAGCTTTATAAGAACATTAGAAAGTAGGGAAGGCTAGGAATAATAGAAGGGCTTGTGGTCAAAAGGCCCTCCTACAGGCAAACAACATTTCTATCTTTACATGGTTTCTGAAAATTATTATGAACTCAGCAGCTCAGGAATTGTCAGTGATTACCTATTACCTCTAAGACAAAACACAAACAACTCAGCTTGGCATTTAAACTTCTTTACAGTCTGGCTGCCTCCCACTTTTTTAGATTTATTTTGTGTCTCCTATTCCCCTACTTGTCATTCCAATTCCCACCACTGTGACTTTGCAAGGTGTCCTCCCATGTCTAGAATAATATATTCCCCCCTCACCTTCAAGTCTTAGAATCTTCAACATTTTTTCAAGACTCAGTTCAAGAAGTCCCACCTTCTGCTGGAAGCATTTCCTGGTCCCCCTTAATATTAGTGTCTTCCTGTTGCTGATTATCTTCAATTTATCCCATATGTGTCTTGATTATACATAATTGGCTTTGTGTTGTTTCCCATTATGCCGTGAATGCCTTGAGAGCGGGAAGTGTCTTTTGCCTTTCTTTGTTTTCCTAAAGCTTATCACAGCCTCTGATATATACTAAGTGCTTAATAAATGCTTCTTGACTGACTGAGGGACCTCCTCCTATTAAAGAGAGACTTTTCTGACCCCTATGGGTCTTATGGGTGTGTGGCTCTCTTCCTCTTAAAATTATCTGTTATTAATCTATCTCTTTACCTGTTGTATTCTCTGGGCCAACATAATCTCCTTAGAACAGAAATTGTGTTTTTGATTTTTATTGTGTTATCCCCAGTGTCTACCACAATGGTTTGCTTTGGAAAGAACTTGTTAAATGCTTATTGCTATCGAATTATCAAGTTCATTTAGAAAGTGCGTGTGTGTGTGCGCGCGCGCGCGCACGCGTTAGCATATAGGGTGTGGTGCAGTAAAGAATATATTGAAAATTGAGGCTACAACAAGATAATTTTTCTTCGATGTATACAGTCAGGTAGGAAATGGAGGAATACTCTGACATCCTCCCTAAGATTCTACTGACAGAAGAAATTGATGATCTAGTAGCAAAAATAAGTGCCCCAGGGGCTAGGAAGGATAATAAGGCTTCTGAGGCTAGAGAGGACTCCTGAAATAGATCTGCTCACCACTGAATTTGATGGAGAATGCACTGACTGATTAAGTACCATAAAGTTGGACACACTTTTCAGCGCAATTTTGGAGAAAGAGGAGATGGCAAAGTCTATGACACAAGGGCTATTGACTGTTTTGTTTAAAAATGGGAAGAGGGAAGATATCAGGAATTGGCAGTTCTTAACACTATTGAATTCAGACTTTAAAATACTCATGGGAATTTTATTGCAAAGGCTAGTGGTGGTAGCTGACAGAATGATACATGAGACCCCAGACTCTGCAATAAAAGGAAAGAAGACTACAGTCTGCTTAGTTGCCTTAAGTTTTTTTCTTTCTTTCTTTCTTTTTTTTTTTTTTAAAGAACATACCAGATTGGGAGATGATTGGGTTACTTACTGTGCTTGGATCGAGAGATGGTTTTTGACAAGACAAGGCATGACTTTCAGTTAGAAACAGTTCTAGTATATATGTTTATCATGAGCTTTATGAAAACTCAAGACATAAATGTGACTAGCATTGCAATAGTGAGTGGATGGATTGGAAAGGAGATAAAAGGTCATGAGGGAAGTAAAGCATGGATGGTCATGCAGCCCTCTGCTGTATTCATCAGCAATACATCCTGATAAGGAAACATACAGCCAACGTAAGGCCAATGCTGATGATAAGGAAGAGGAAAAAGAGCCTGATAGAGGCAGATGTGAGCAATATTAACGATACTGGTGGCAGGAAAGGAGGTTGTATCTCTACTTCCAGATCCATGGCAAATTCAGTAAACATAAATGTGGAAAGAGTTGGGGGGAAGGCAAAGAAAAATGAGAACAGAAAAGAGAGAAAAAACCTATGAAATCCTGTGGGTCTATTTTGAGGAAAAATGTAGGAAACATAATTAGGAAGAGAAGTTAGTAGAGAAAGGGAAGAAAATAAAACCCAGAGGGAAAACAAAGATGTTCCTCTAAGATAGCCTTTCTGGGATCCATAAAATTTACAGACCCTACAAAAGCTCCTCCCTGCTCTGTGTAGGCAACTAGGCCATACAGTGGCTAGAGTCAGAAAGACTCCTCTTCTTGCATTCAAATCTGGCCTCAGACACTCACTAGCTGTGAGACCCTGGGAAAATCACTAAACTTTGTTTGCCTCAGTTTCCTTATCTATAAAATGAGCTGGAAAAGGAAATGGCAAACCACTTCAGTGTCTTTGCCAAGTGGGGTCCTGAAGACATGACTGAAATGACGGAATAACAAAAACAACACACCATCAACTCATCTGCTAGATCTGGTTTATATTAGATAAAGGATTTAGAGACAGGAAAGCCTGCATTCAAATCCCACTTTAGTCATTAACTATGGGACACTGGGAAAATCACTCAACCTCTCTTTGCTTTTATAAAATAAGAGGGTTGAATTACATATCTTTTAAGTTCCCTTCTACCTCTAAATCTATAATCCAGCTATCCTCAGGCTACTAGACTTCCAAACTAGGCCATGTTTCATGTCCCATGTTTCTCGACCATCTGCTGCCTTACCTATGTACCCTTCTCTTGTTCTGGGCTTAGTAATCAAATTAATACTGCCACACTATAATTGTTTCTTGAAAGACTATGATTGACTGTCCTGTGGATCTAATCTGCCTTCCCTTAGACTCTTCCTTGGTCATCACATGTCTTCCTCAGTTAGAATGTAAAGTACTTGTGGTCAACGTACTTTTGTATTTATATCACCACTGGTATATTTATATCACCACGGGGCCTGGTAGATAGTAAGTACTTAATACATACTTCATTCATCCAAGTGAATTACTGGCTTAAGCCAAGGAATCCCAGACATTGACACAATTTTGATGCTTGTAAGGAAGACTCTCTCTTCTTTGCCTTTTATGTAGCAGAAAGATATCTTTCTCAGTAGGGTTTCAAAAGCTTAGAAGGATGAAGAAAGATTTAGAAATCTTCTCTTCCACAGAGAAGAAATTTGACCACCTCACATTCTTGTCCTCATTGCTACCATATGCTGCTGTTTTAAGGCACTCCCTGCTGTCTCCCAACTCTATCTTCATCCTGGATGAGTTCGGGGCTGCCAGTGACTATAAGAGCCTGCCCTGGGACAAAGGATGTTCTTAACAAGTTATGCATTCAGAGGTAAGGGGCAAGGAGAAATCATTGCCTACTCCACTAATCGAAAATAAGAAACAAACCAATTCTGTTTTCTGTATGTTATAAAAGAAGGCTGCTAGATACTGAGTCTAGAAATGAAGTTGAACCCACCACAGAACGTTATCTTGCAAATTAACCAGGAAGATTTGGCAAGTTACCCATTATGGAAAGCAACTGCAGCATGGGGGAAAAGCAAATGATAATGTTACTGTGTATTATTGTTATTGTCATTAATATTAATATTAATAATATTATTTAGTTTTATTATTGCTCTGATATATCATTATTATTGCCGTCTGCTAGCATCTTTCCCATAAATCTATCACCACATGTTTTAGAGGTTTAATATAGTTATAGTTATGTAATTAAACAAATAGAAATAATAGTTGCAGAATTGCAGGGTTACATAATTATTGTTCTGCAATGGAAATAATAAATAAAAGTTACATGGCTTCATGGCAGTTACATTAACAACAATAGAAATACAGAAGACTAAAGCCAAAGAATTATGTAATGGTTACATAATTAAATAATAAATTATCCCAGAACTACAGGGACATGCACTATATAAAACCGCTTAGAGAGTAGAGGTGTCAAAAAAAAAAAAGGAAACAATTAAGCAATGGAGGGAAAGATTGCAAAGCGGGTATGTGGTCTTACAGAATGGGCCCAGGGACTGAGAAGCCCTGCTGTTTCCTGCAGTCAGGTACATTTAGTTTCTATCCCTGAACAAAAAAAAATGTATTTGGGCTTCATCTCCCCCAGGATATAAAAACATTTGTCTATGACCAAATGCTACTTGCATAATCTATTCCCTTTAAACTAGGTAGTTTATCACATATAACCCACACTTAGACCTGTAAAATACCCTTAAAATAGCTTTGGTCTTGGCTAAGCATAGTCATTCAATGATCGTTTATTAAAAGCGTCTGCTGTAGGCAGAGCCGCATGCTAGGTGCTGAGGGAGATGCAGATTCTAGATTTGATACAACCCTTCCTCTCATGGAGTTTATCGTCTAGTTGGGAAATAAGACACAGAGAAGAATAATGCACAATATTCCCTGAAAAGGCGTTTACAGAGGACAAAAAGTGTTTTGGGAGGTTCAAGGTGCATCCCTGTATAGGGCAGCGAGAGAGATTCCTAGAGAAAGCGGCTTTAGAGCATGTTCAGAAGTTAAATGGGTAAAATGGGGTGTTGGCTAGAGGCATGTTTTACATCTCTGAGGATAGTATTTATATACATATATCTGAGAAAAGTTATTCTGGGGGCTCAGAATTATGGCATTCAAAATTATTCGATATTTTAAAGATACTTAATCTCTACCAATCTCTCACAGGAAATTTCCATTTCCTTTACTACACACACTATGACTGTGTTTTCACAGTGCCAATACATGTAAATTCTTGTAAACATTCAATTGTCAGAAAGACCAAATAGCCAGATGATTGATTTTTCCCCCCATCTATATATTGGCATGATGAAGACACACTATACATACATACATGCACGCACGCATGCATGCGTGCATATATTTATATAATATAGCTGTGTATATACACATATTTTGCTATATCTATATGTAAAAGCATGTGTATATATTTATCATCTCTGAATTTATATATGTATATATGCATCATACGTGTATGTTGTATACATATAGATACACACATAACCACACTATACCATATATGTATACACACACACGTGTGTGTGTGTGTGTGTGTGTGTGTGTGTATGCATTGTGTGGGTGTGCGGGTTTGATGGAGTGTATATAACAATGTATACGGTGACCTGGAAAGGGAGACCCTAGGATCTTCTGTAGGGATCTTCCTAGTCCCCCAAAAGACTAAGTATACATCTGAGGAGATGAAAATGGACACCTGTTCACAAGGTTGATCACATGGATTTTCAGTGGGGACAATTGAGTGCTTCCAGTATAGTCTGTACTATGAATCCACCTGCCTGCATGGACATCAACAGGCTATCCCACTGTTAGAATGAATGGCATGATGCATAAGCATTAAGCAAATGGCATCACTTAACAATGACAATGGGGAAGCAGAGGCTCCTGTCCAAAGTCTGTGGGGAGTAGAAAGTGTACTTTGCCAGTCTTTCTACTATTCAAGTTTCAAGGAAGTTCTCACTCCTTCATCCTGAGGAGCCAGGTGGGGCCATTATTATAATAGGGTCACCTGGGAGGCTGGGGGTGGGGCAGAATGAAGGGGGCAGCCTATCAGGAAGAACTAATTGACTCTTGTCTCATTACTTGGCTCAACTCGACAGCCTAGTCAAGTGACTGGCAAAGGAGAGTCAGAACAAATGTGCTAGGGGAGGGCAGAGACACCATCTCACCTGCTGGGCCTGGTGAATTTTAACAGTTAGCTGGTTGCCACATGATGACATCCACCTCACTCCATGCCCTCCCCTGACAGGAGCTCAGGCTATGTCTCCTTGACATTCCACTGGCCTGTTGAGAAAATGTGTCAACCATCTGCCTGTATTCCCAAGCAAAGGGAACTGAGGGGAGACTTAGAATTCAGATCTTTTGCACTTCACATCTCCCTTTTTCCTTTTTGCCTGATTTCTTCTCTGAAATAAGATAAGAAATTGCACATAGGCAACCTCCCCAAAAGAAGTCAGAAAAAAAAAAAAACAACTCCATGATAGAACAGTGTTAGGCAGAGTTTCAAAGAGCTCAGTTGCCTAAACTCTAGGGGCAAGTCAAATATTATTGCTGGAATAAAGTATACCAAATTTGGAACTCTCCAATGGACAAAATGAAACAAACAAAAAACCTCAAACTTTGGGGCTAGTATGACACTGCATGGTGATCTCTATGGTCCAGGAGAAATGGATACAAGCTTTTTCTCCCAAGGCCTTTTCTTTTCTAGAACAAATATCCCCAATGCTGTCTTTCTAGTTAGATTCAGCAATAGGAGTAGTAGAAAAAAAAGGGAGAAAAAAATAATGATTCCAGTACTTGAAAGGCAGCGTGGTATGTTCCGTCTGAGATCTGAAACTTTCTTGACGTATTACCAATCTCTCTGAGACTCATTTTCCATAAATAGGTAATAGATAGATAGTAGATAGATAAATAGATAGATCAATAGACATATGCACACATATATACATATTTCTCTATCTATATCGTCTATGTAAAATGGGTATAACAATACTGTAATATCTATTTCACTGGACTATTGTGAGGAAAGTGCTTTTCAGATCCTTTCAGCTGGTACTCCACCATGAATCTAATCCCCTTTATTGATCCCCTTCTTCAGGCAAGGTTTAGCAAGAGTTAGACTTCATTCCTCTGAAAACTACTTAGCCAGAGTTAGTGATGGCCCACCGCTCCTGCTTACCACCCACACAACCACAGGCAAATCATTTACCCTCCTGGTGCCTTAGTTTCCTCATCTTTAAAATGAAGGGTTTTGATCCAATGACCCAATTCAGGAGTCAAAAATCACCGTGACTTTGGCTAGCTCAAAGAACTCTCTCTGCCTGTTTTGTCTTTATATTGGCACACTCCCTCCTTTAAAGGTAATTGTATTTTCGTGATGAACCATATAGTGTGACCTTAAACTCTTTCCTTAGCTCTTTCTTTTCTAGGCTATATTCTAGACCTCCTCTGCCATGCTTCAGTTCTTCATTCTGAATCCTTACTTCAGCCCTGGAATTCATAGACTGGAAGTTCCCTGTCATCCCCCTATCCCCATGTCCTCTCCTTCTGATTAGATGCCTTCTCTTCAAGCCTCCATTTAAGGAGGGTAACCAGGCCAATCATGTTTCATTCCTCTCCAAGCTGTACTCTGGATGTGCTCTACCACGCAACCAGCAAGTACCTATTTCTCCCTCTATTTCCTTTTATGTGTTGTCTTCTATTAGAATGGAAGCTCCTGGAAGACAGGGTCTATCTTTCTTTCTATTTTTAGTTGTATTCCTAGTACTTAGCATAGTAGCTGACACATAACAGGTGCTTAAAAACGCTTGTTGACTAACTGAGCTTCGCTATGGATATCAAGTGGCTAGTCAGAAGTTATTGTTTAAGGCACCAACCTAAAGTACTAGGCTCTTTCTGGGATACTTATGCTCAATAATTCCATAATCAAAATTACCTAAAGGGCTGATTCAGTTATTATTCCAGGATAGACAAAAGAGTCCCAGAAAGTATCCCTTCTCCCCAAGATAATATTGATGAAACCACCCTGTCTTAGAAAACTCTATCAGACGGGATATAGAGACTCATACACTGAGAAGAATGAGGCCAGTTCTCAAATTGTTTGAATCTATGAGAGGACACCATCACAGACTGCTACTGCTAAGATAATATGCACTAAAGAGTACCTCAGTTGCCCACAGAATAAGCTTGGGATTGTGTATTGTGGTATCAAAGACAATAACCATCAGTGAGGGAGATAATCTTATTAATTCTTTGATTTCGCCTAGTAGACCGGTGGTACACTGCAGGGCTATTTTGCACAGTAGCATATCTGCCAGGTGTCATTTCTTTAATTATTAGTCATTGAGCTCCTGATGCGTATTAAATGCTTAAATATTTTTTAAAACAAGTTATTGTCCAGAGGTTTCTTTTTGTTTTTGTTTTCAATGAAGATAGGCCAAGCCCTATGTCCTATTAATAAGCTCCTTTTACCCTTGGGAAGAGATGTTCCCCAGTCCATTCCCCACCACCTTACTTCCTTCTGT
Organism: Phalanger gymnotis; assembly: GCA_028646595.1. NCBI lineage: Eukaryota > Metazoa > Chordata > Mammalia > Diprotodontia > Phalangeridae > Phalanger > Phalanger gymnotis. Next base: position 674,820,908 of record CM053622.1, read on the forward strand.
TCACCCCTTCCCTAAGTCTGAACTATCTCAATTGTGTTTTGTACTTGCCATCACCAAGCATGGCACAAGAATGGAACTTTTACAAGCTTTCTTCTCGATAGAAGATGGAATCCCCTGGCTACCCCAAGCCCATAGACACCACTGATTTTCCCGTCAGAGTTATCTCTATTAGCTGGCCGCCAAAACCAGTGAAATAGTTCCATGTTCAGTGCTTTCCCCAAGTAGCTTCTTTGTACTGAGTGGTAAAATCAGAATGGAACAGATGTTTTAAAGATGCAATAAATCCATGAAGATAAAAAACCACCCACCCAGCAGTTTTTAACAATGCCCCATGCTGATGAACTGGCATATTGGAAATACCAAAATAAATACAAAATCCCACTGAAGCTTCAGAATAAATCTTTTTTCTTTTGTTCCCATTTTGTTTTTCTCCCTTGGTGATACACAACAGGCGTCAATTTTAATAGGTGGCACTGTCTTACCACTAGGAACAGAAAGTCTATAAAACCCGTGCTTACTCCCTCTGACCTGACCTGAGGATCGAATGCAAAGTATGTGCTTTGCTTGCCAATTACTTCTTGAAAAACTAATCTCGCCCTCCTCCAGAACCCCTTTCCCCATCCCACCATATTCACTGGTGTCATTTTTCCTCTCATAACTCCTTTCTGAATTCCAATGAGGTTTTCTAATTAGCCTAATTAATTTTCTGCCCAAGTTAATAAGACTGTCTGTGGTTCAGAAATAATTGGACTTCCCAAACACCATTTTCCCTCCCTCCATTTCTCAGCGGTGAGTTGCGATC
>CM053622.1:674822209-674865156 GCA_028646595.1 Phalanger gymnotis
TGATGTAATGAATAGAGAACTGGTCCTGGACCCAGGAAGACCCAAGTTCAGGTCCTGTATCAGAAATGGCTAAGTGACCGTTGGCAAGTTGTTGAACTTCTCAGTGATCTAGCAGCAACCCCCAGGACAATAAATTAAAGAGGGGGTCCTCATTGATATTAAAAGTGGGAATTTCCTCACCAGGAAGTTTACTATGCAAGTGAAATTACTAATGCTTTGATATCTACCTCTCTGTCCTAAGAAGGCAGACAGACATCCAAAAAGAAAAAGAGATAGATAGACAAGCAGATAAGCTGATAGATAGACAGATAGATAGATAGATAGATAGATAGATAGATAGATAGATAGATAGATACATAGATAGATAGATACATAGATAGATAGATAGACAGACAGATATAGACAGACTGATACACAGATACATAGATATATAGATAGTTGCACATATATGAATCAAATAGGATAAAATAATTACATTTTAAAATCAAAGGGCCGCAAAATTCTGTGATGCGAAAAAATACTTTAAAGTCCTTGTTATCTATGGGCTCATGGATTCATGACTTCATGAAAAGATTAAATCATTGAAGCCTTGGTTTTGAAGAAATCAGTGTTTATTATCATCATGGATTTGTAATTCTTTCTTCCTCTCCAAATGACTCTATTTGTGTCTTCTAGACAAGGACAGATGACATTGCTTTACAAAATAGGATGTACAAAAATTAAGAATTGACCCAACTGATCAATTAGTGGGATCATCATTGGCAATTCCAAGAAAAAAGTATGTCTGGATGTCTTCTCTCAGATAGTGAGCATCTTAGATGAATTTGAAATACGATTCCATTTATAAAAGAAAAAAACAAAACAACCCTCCACCCCCTGATAAAGTATATTTACATGAAAATTTTGAGGAATGTATTTAGGTATGCTTATACTGTAAGAATATCAATCAGAAGGTTGTCCCAATCTGGTGATTTAAGAAATTGCTGGGATCATATTTTTAAAAACTAACAGCCAGCCCTTACATAGTACTTTAAGCTTTGCAAAGTGCTTTACATATTATCTCATTTGATTCTCACAATAACCCAGTGAAGTAGGTCATATTATTATCTCTTTTTTCACTGAGAAAATGGAAGCTGACAGAGATTAAGTGACTTAACCAAGGTCACACAGCTAGTTAAATATCTGAGGCAGAATTTTAACTCAGAACTTTCTAACTCCAAGTCCAGCATACTATGCATTACACCACCTAGCTATTACACATTAATGAATTAAAGGCAGTGGTAAGCAAGGAAAGGAGACAATATTAAAACTCACTAGATAGTCTTTAAAGAATGTCCTTGACTTGCAAATCAGTCCAAAGAGGAAGTAAATGCAGAAGAGATTCCTCTGAGCTCAGACCCTGGGGCTTTTCCACTTGTTGCATCAGTGAGATTAGTCACTCAATAGAGTCCTAGAAAACCCCATGGCAAGCTTGCAAAATAAATTTAAAATCTTCTGTTTCTTAATGGGAACTATTTAAGAGTTGACCTACTTAAAACACAAAGGCTATTATTATAAGTCAAATTTTAAATGTAACGCTCTTTATAATTTCAAGGCAGTGGGATAACAATTATAAATTAAAACACTATCCCCATTTAATCCCCTTCATGGAATTTCCATTGCTGTGATTTTTTAAATATTCAAGGTAAAATGGTCAGAAAACACTATCCAGGATGTTGGACTGACTTTCTTTTCTTTTTTTTTTTTTCCTCCTTTAGGTAATTTACTGCTAATCTCTTAAAAAAAATAAAAAGTTCACAGGTCCTGCTGCTACTGATCTGGTTTAGCTTCATCCTTAAGATGTTTAAATTATCCTAAATCTCACCTCTTTACAACTGTTTTCTCAGTATAATTTCCTTGTTATTTTTTTTTTTAAACCAAGATGAGAATTTGAGTTCATATCAAGTTGGTGAGAGTCAAGAACTAGGAAGAAGGATCTCTTCTCTTTCAAGGACCAGGAGCTGGAGTGGATTGCATGAATAGCAACCCTACCTATGCTGGAGGAGGACTTGGGGAAGATAAAGAGAGGAAGAAAAGGAGAGGCAGCCCTTAAGCTTCTTCCACTAAGGCTTTTTTCCTTTTGAGGTTCTTCTGCCCAGGTGACTATACTGAGGATAACTTCTCTATGGAATATGCCAGCTTTGTTAGAATGAAGCTTGGTGGGAAGAAATACCATGGTGGGGAATAAATATCCAGATTAAAAAAGCTCATTTGCCAAGTTTTAATCCCCTACTCCCTTTACTCTTTGACTAAAATTCATAACAAATAAAAATGATAATAATAAAATACCCTTTCTCTCCCGCTATTTCCCCCGGGAAAGGGAAATGCTGTTAAGAGACAGAAAGATCACATGAGATAATTGTAAAGTGCTTAGCACAGTGTGTATCACATAGTAAGCTCTATATCAATGCTACCTATTATAACCATAGAAAGGGTCTGGATAATTCTGAATAACAGTGCTAGTAAAGGACTCTAAGAGTCAGCATGGCATCATGCAGTTGTTTTCAAATGTTTTTCTCCCTAAGGACAGACTATCATACTTTGCTGTAAAGAAGCCAGGGAAGCTTAATGTTTAAGCTGGTCACTTTGGGAAACTCAGGAGACTTGGGATGGGGCTTGCAATTGTAAGTTTAAGTTCCATACAATTTAGGGCATACCTACTGAAATCTGGCACACCTTTTGAGACCCAGGGGTGAAGCTGACAGAAAGTGGGCCTCCAAGTTAGGAAGATTTGGGTCCAAGTCCTGCCTCTCTGATTCTGGGAAAGTCACTTAGCCCCTCAGTGCCCCCAGGCAATTCTCTAAAACTGTACAGTTGAGAACAGTGGCATAATCTGCATTGGTAGGGAGAGTTGTTTTTTTTTTTTTCACAGAAATTTCCTATACCAATGAAATCACAATTCTAGACTCCCTATACCTTCCCAAATAAATCAGAACACTAAATGCTGTAGGCCCTCAAGAGGCAACATTGGGTTCTTTCTTTTGTTATTCAGTCATGTCTGACTTTCTGTGACCCCATTTGGGGTTTTCTTGGCAAAGATGCTGGAGTGGTTTGTCATTTCCTTTTCCAGCTCATTTGACAGCTGAGGAAACTGAGGCAAACTGGATTAAGTGAGTTGCCCAGGATCATACAACTGGTAAGTGTCAGAGACTAGATTTGAACTCAGGTCTTCTTTACTCCAGACCTGGCACTCTATCCACAGTGCCATCTAGCTACCCATGGTATAGTAGAATACAAATTATCTTTGGAATCTAAGAACCTGGCTAATCAAATCCTATGTCTGTGCTTTCTACTTATGTAATCTTGGACCAGTCATTGAAAGTCCCTAAGTCAAAGTTTCCTCATCTATAAAATGAGAAGGTTGAGCTAACTAGCCTATGAGGTCCCTTCCAGTTCAAAACCTATGATTTTGTGATACTTAAGTGCTGTTCCATCTACCCACCTAGCCACCCCTCCTGAGCGTATATAGCTTCTGTTTGTAACTCCCCTCGCTGATCTTCCCTGTCTGAGAGAGACAGCAGTTGTTCCGAGATTGCAGTTATTTGACCCTCAATGAATGCATTAATGTATTTATTAATTCCTTTGTTGATTTAATTTTACATGGGTTTGACAATGCTTACTGGCTGAATCAGCTATTGTTTGGTGTTCAGTTTTAGTCCAAATTAACTTATCGTAGAAAAGAGGTTTTGAGAGGATAATAGAGTCCTGCCTCCCAGATAGAAGGGAAGATTCCCCTTAGAATGTATTGAGCAAGGTATATTGGGCCAAGGCAGACCATGTTCCTTTCAGTGTCAGCTCTCTTTGTGCCCTAAGGTGGCATGTGATGGCCACGATCTTCCCTGCATCACCATCTATGTTTTTATGGATCATAAAATTGCCAGCCCCCCCCTTTTAAACATAGCCCCTGGTTCTGCTTCAGTGACCTCCTGCAAGCAGTCAACCACATGGCAGATGAGGAAGCATTTCTGTTTAATGGTTGGGAATTTATTGGCCATAAATTTCACTGATCGCCCTTTGGTCCTACTGTTATTGTCAGGTAAAGTAAGTCAGGGGAGTGAGTGTGGTTTTTCCAGCTCCCTCTAGCAGGACATCCTCTTCTCTCTTATTTCAGGAATAAAGCAACCCTGGCTTGTATCTATCCTTTTTTCATAAAGAGGCACCCACAGTCTTTTAAGACGGAGGAAGCAAAGGCTTTGTAGAAGAGGAATGCAATTTCAGGCATTCTCAATTTCTCCTCTCCCAGACCCTAACTAAGAATGCAAATCAAGTTTTGAGTAGTTATGACCATTAGCTGAGAATGGACAGAGACTTTAGAGAATCCCTGAAGACATTCTCAAAATCACTGAAGGCATTCTCAACCGTTCTCTGTACCTATAATCTCCAACTCTCTCCTTATTGTTCTCCACTTCTACCAAACCCTACACATACTACCTGCAGTCACTGAAAGTCAATGAGTGAAATTGTTGACTGGGAACAATTGAAATAATAACTTATGCAGACATTATACCTACCAACCCTTTGCCCCGGCTCTGCAAGGAGCAACGAATACTTTAAAAGTTAAGGTGTTAAAGCTTGCTGGACAATGTAGGAGGACAGCAAGAAAACAATACAGACATATCCCCAATTTAAACAAATAAAGTACATAAAATCTTTTTTTGCTAAAACAAATTCTATTGCCTCATTGAGACACATTATAAAAACAGAGGTATGTACTGAAGTGGGTTAGAGGACTGTTCCGATTGAGTAAAATAAAAACTTTTAGTCAAAGGAATTAAGTATAGTAGCATAGCGTACCTGTATTTCAACAAAGTGTCTGGCAAATTCTCTCATGATGTCCTTGTCAGCAAGATGGAGAGATGTAGGTTATATGAAAATACAATTACATGGATTTAGAACCTGTTGAGCAATGAGAGCTAAGAAGTAGTTTGGTGGGAAGGGACAGGCAGGGTTAATTAAATGGCATTGTCTCTCCCCTCTGATTGGAAGGCTGGAGGGCAGAGTAATTAACTACTCCCCAAACTTCCCTGTACTCTACAAGTACTTTATGAGTGAAAGAAGCTATGCAACGAATCCTATAGAAAATATTTGATGACTTTAATGAACTTTAATGAGATGGCATCAAAAAACGTGGATGAATTTCATTTTATGCCACACTAATAGAAGAATTATGTCCAGAATTAGGGATGTCATTGTATACACTTTCAGATATGCAGTTCTCAGTTCACTTCTGGAAATGACATTTAAAGAAAGAAGCTGACAAAATGGAGCATGTCCAAAGGAGAGCAAACAAGATGATAAGAGAATGGAAACTATGACATACAAGGATTGGATGACTGAACTGAGGGCATTCAGACAGGGGAGAGAAGATACATAAATGATAACTTTTTCCAGTATTTGGAGGGCTGTCATGTGGGAGAAAGATTAGATATGGTCTATTTAACTTCAGAGGGCATGACTACAGGCACATAATGTCTGTGGAAGGGAAGCAGATTTTGGCTGCTTCCTAGAGGATAACTTCCTAGTAATTAGACTTGTTGAAAAGCAGAATGGGCTATCTCAGGAAGTAATGGGATTCCTATCATTTTAGAGAATCTTCAAGTGTAGGCTTGTGATCAGTTTTAAGGCATGGAGAAAGAATTATTGGTCAGCTACATGTTGGACTCCTAAGGGGACCTCTGTTATCCTTTCCAAACCTGAGATTCTATGATGTTTCAATTAAATTCAGCTATGTGGCATTTTGAGTAATACTTTGTAGTCCCCACTAAATGTAGACCCCACTTAGTAAACTTTACATATTTCTTTGTATTACCTTTCCCTTCACAATAAACTGCCACTGAATCACTCTATCAGATAGAATTGTTTTGGGGTCTTGTGATGTAAGGAATCTATCATAAAGCTGTTTTAAATCTCTATATGTTTTTTTAAAAATATGTTTAACATTTTTGTGAATTTTCATATTTCTTTGACATTTCCATTCAATTCAGCAAGCATTATTAAGAACGTGTTGTATGCCCTCATACAGTGTCTTGGGCCCTGGAGATACAAGGACAGAGCTGAAATAGTCCATCTCCTCTGGGAACTCACATTCTACTGGGGGATTACAGAATGTACACTGTTGTACATTACATTTAATTTCTTATACCTAAAAATTAGAGATTAGTAAACTTCTTATGGCATACATATGTATATATGTATGCACATAAACACATATACATATATATGCACATACATATATGTATGCATATATTTATACACACATACATATATATATGAATTTATGATAGAGAAGCATAAGGAGATGGATCATATGTGTGGCATTTATGTTTTCTCTCCCTTACCTGTGAGCAAGGTGAGAAAAGAAAATTTAATCCCTGGATGGATGGTGCGAAGTTTGAGGTACCACAGTGACCCCTAAAGACAGCTGAATAGCTTGCAGGCATAGTGGGAGGAAATAATCTGCTTCTATAAAGCTAGCATTTAATGGTAATGGAAATTACCTAAATAATCAAAATACAGTCTGAGGATCATCTGAAGCCATACACACAGTTTCTACAACTTTTTTCCCTTCTTCATTTCATTAGGATCTCTCTCTTTCTCTCTTCTATTGTCTTCTGTCTCATCTATCTTTTTTTTCATCTACATGGGGATTTCTATGAGTTTGAGATTACATTTGTCAATTTTTTTTGGAACAAAAGATCCCTTCAAAAAATGATGTTGTGTACAAAAAATATTTATAGCAGCTCTTTTTGTGGTGGCAAAGAATTGGAAAATGAGGGGATGCCCACCCATTGGTGAATGGCTGAACAAGTTGTAGTATATGAATATAATGAAATACTGTTGTTCCATAAGAAATTATGAGCAGGTGGATTTCAGAAAAAACCTGGACTGACATGAACTGATGCTGAGTGAAGTGAGCAGAACCAGGAGAACACTGTATACAGTAACAGCAACATTGTGCGATGACCAACTTTGATAAACTTAGCTCTTCTCAGTAATACAATGATCCAAGACAATTCCAAAAGACTCGTGGAAAATGCTATCCATGGCTAGAGAAGGAACTATGGATTCTGAATGCAGATTGGAACATATTATTTTCTTTTTATTTTTTTCTTCTCATTTTTTCCTTTTGTTCTAATTCTTCTTTCACAACATGATGAATGTGGAAATATGTTTAATATGATCATACAAATATAGCCTATATCAGATTGCATACCATGTTGGAAAGGGAGAAGAGGAGGGAGGGGGAAAATGTAGAACTTAAAATCTTATAGAAGTGAATGTTGAAAACTAAAGCTAAAAAAAAGAAATAATGTTGGCTGCATCTTTGTACCTATAACTCTCCATTACTGTAGGAAAAACATGCTATTCAAATTCCCCTCCTCTAAATAAAGAGGAGAGAAAATGCTGGCCTCTAATTGGAAGAAATGAAAAGGTTTTTTATGATGTGTTTGGATCATGGAGATTTGGGAGAAAGATGCATTTTCCTCACTTTTGGAGAAGTACTTGAGGTTAAATATGTTAATAGAAGTTTGCTTTGCAAATTCTAAAAGCAAAAAGTTTTTGAGCCTACAGGCTATCCTTTCAGCATAATCTCCTCAGACAAAATGGACACACACACACACAACAACAACAACAACAACAACAGCCACTCTATCAATACATGGACAAGGAAGAGATTTCATGAGGAAAGTACACCCTTCATGGATGCGAATGGCAACTTCTCTGTATCTTAGGAGACGATACTTCGCAGAGGAGGCAAGCCAACTACAAATAATCGGAATGCCACAAAGAGGCAAGTTTCTGAAAGCCACAAGACTCAACTAGTCATCAAACAGGAGTGAGAGATGCAGCCAGGTCCCCAAAGGCAAAGAAATGTGGATTTTCACATATAAATGGAAGACTTTTACAATGTTACAAATTCAAGATAAATTTTCCTTACCTTTCTTGTTCTTACTTGTGCTCTTTGGTGACTTGTTAGCTGCAGTGACCCCTGCTGGTAAAAAGCATTTTCTCTACTTTTGCCAGGTTGTTCTTGCATCTGTATTATCTATATGTTGCAGGAAAACCTGGTGCACTATTGCAAAATATACTTGATTCAGTGTTCTGTGGGTCAGTTTAGTGTCATGATAACAGCAAAGGATATCATCTGGGGAAGGCCTAATTTGAAATGTGTATCAAGCAGCCCACGTTCTGTGCAGGTTCATATGAAATTCTAAAAGCAAAAACAAAAACTAACAAAGTTAGACCTCAGTTAACCTGGTGTAACTTCTCTGGAGACTTTGTGAAAGGACAAGAGCTGAGCAGAATGAGAGGTGGACGATTGCTTGCTATTTGCATTTGTGGAAATAATGGCCACACAGATTAAATCACATATTAATTTAAGTATAATAAAATATCAGCATTGTACCTTTTTAGTCACAGTCTATGCTATGAAAGCTGTCACACTGAATTGATCTCATTTTCCTTAATAGTTTTGTTCTGGTTATCTTGTGAAATGCACTTACATACTGTGACTGAGTTATCAGTTTTTGTAATCTGATTATTTGTAGTTGGTTTGTCTCCTCTATAAAGTATCATCTACTAAGATACAAAGAGGTTGCTATTTGCATCCATGAAGGGTGCACCTATGCTTATGAAATCACAGATCCTTGGAACGTTGAAGGAAAAGAAATTATTCTTTCACCCTTTCTATTCCATTCTCTACTCCGTTTCTGTGACTATCGGCAACGATGTAAAAAAAAAAAAAAGACCTACATAGCAAATGACTTCCCTGCCCCATTCCTCAGTTTTTCCTCTGGAATGTAGACATAAAGCTAATCTTCTTACTATGGCTTTCTGCTCTGAGGAATAATTATCATAGGATTCATCATTGCTACTACTTATGTCTAATAGTATTACTACATGACACATGCTTCCATGAGGGAAAGTGTACAGAAATGCCAACTTAGGAAGGTAGAGAAATTAGGTAAATACACATCCTTATGTCCATCCCAGTAGAAACAAAGGTCCTTGCAGCCTATCAGCAAATGGGATTAACAAAAGAGCCCTATTATGTTCAAAAGAACCCTGTTATCCTGGCATAGCAAGGTTTGCCATTAGCATGAAGACAAGCAATTATACTACTTGGACAATTAATGGGTAGGTAGAGTCATACGGTGTAAAGAAGGCTAGATCTGTGAAGAGAGGACCAGAGTGGAGTCTCCAGCTCCAGTAAATTTGACCTCTATTACTTTGAGTAAACCAACTCATCTCTTCAATTTCCTCATTCCTAAAAGGATGGGTTGAACTATAACAGAGATATGGCCTGAACCGGATTAAAAATGTAATTGGGAAATACTGAACAAAATAAATAAAAATAAAATCGACCATAGATAATAAGTCATTTTTTAAGTTAATATATGGCTGTGCAGAACCTTATGTAAGGTTTAGTGACCCCTGTTTCCATTTGAGCTAGATGGCCTCTAAAGGTCCATCTGGATCAGATACTAATTTTTACCTATCGAGGAAATGAAGATGTTCTTGTCATTAGCGATGTTTCTCATTGCATTAAAATGAATTACTGTATTTGCAAAGCATTCCTTTAAACACGATGAGCCTATGTTTATAATCACTCCCCTGGGAGGTAGGAAGGATATAGAATAATAAATGATCAGAGGAAAGCTAAGAAAGTTCTTGGAACAGATTATCCAAGTTAGGGTATCCATGAGAGAGGCCCTCAGAGCAGAGTGTGCGGTGAATTGGCTTATGGAAAATTAATTGGAATAAAGTTATGGCTACTCGCTTGTTTTTTAGTCATGTCTCACCCTTCATAACCTCATTTGGGGTTTTCTTGGCAAGAATACAACCCCTCTCCCCCTCAAAAGGGAGGAGGCAGCTAGGTGGCACAGTAGATAGAGCACTGGTCCCCGAGTCAGGAGGACCTGAGTTCACATCTGGTTTCAGATACTTACTAGCTGTGTGACTCTGGGCAAGTCACTTAACTCAGATTGCCTCAAAAAAAAAAAAAAAAGAGCAAACATGCTGGAGTGGTTTGCCATTTCCTTCTCCAAAATAAGACTTATTCTAAAGAACCAGGGCCACTGAGACTTTGAGTCAGAGTAAAGAAGGTAACTTCAGAGTCTTAATAAGAGTGGAATCTTAGCAAGATGGATAGGGAAGCACCATAGTCATCCAGGAACAAGGAGCATAAGGGTGGAATTTCAAAAGGGCCTGAAGTCATGGAGACCATTAGTGAAGGTGAAGGAGGTGGCTGCTAAGTCCTAGCAAGACAGACTGAAATCTGTGGGAGGTATGTTTGGGAGCTAGACTGGAAGTTCCTTCTGCAAGTCAGGAGGCCCAATTGAAGCCAACCTCAACTCCTGAGGACTGGGAAGAAGGTTCTAGAAGCGCCTTCCAATTCAATTCAAAAAATATTCATCAAGCAATTGTCTCATACAGAGCACCTGTGTTAGGAGCCAGTAAAAATGCAAACCTATCCTGTCCCTGCCTACATGGAACTTAGCAGAGGGATGTGACACATATAGCAATAATTAAAATCTTGCCATACCAGATCTATTTCAGGTGAAGCCCGAAAACTTGTATTTCAATTTGAGCAGGACTAGACACATTCAGGACACTGAGGAAAACTAAAAGAAAGCAGAGGATATTGAAGAAAAGAAGGCTAGGTTTAGCTTTTTGAGCTTTTATAACTGAGCAATCTTTTCTTTATTTGATACCATCCTCCTCATCCAACCTTTATCTCCTATTTCTATTCAGCACAAACCTTGACTTTGGTCACCCTGACAAAAAAGGTATATGGTGGCAGGGAATGAGCCCTAGACCTGGAGTTTGGAAGCCAGTGTTCCAATCCAGGCACTGACACTTACTAAATTTATGATCCTGGATAATTACCTTACCACCATTCCGAGCCTGTCTCATCACGTACAAAATGGAGGAAATACTCTCAAGGAACCAACTAACAATATTGTTGCAAAAAAAAAAAGTGTTTTGAAAACATTAAGGTACTATGTGTCTGAGCTGTTTGGATTCTATTTCCATGGAATCATCATTATTATTAATAATTTATAATAATATACTATATTATATAACATAATAATTTATGGTTATTATTATAATAATAACATTAGTAATAACAATAGTAAACAATTTAGAAGAACCTGAAGAGGAGTTTTATACTTGTTACAGAGATAACAAGATGGGGAAGAAGGTAGAACCCTTAAAGAGAAAAGGTGGTGGCAAAGGTCAGCATTGCCATCATGATCTCTTGGCTTCTCCCTGTACCATCAATGATGCCCCGTTATCTCCATTTTACAGATGATAAACTGAGGCTGAGAAAGGTAAGTGACTTGTCTAGGGTCATGCAACTATTGCATGTCTGAAGCAAGATTCAAATTCAGATCTTCCTGGTCTGAGTCCAGAGATCAATCCACTACACCACCTAGCTGCCAAATTAAGTCACAGAGAAGTTGCTGGTCTGTCTTAGTGGGGGAATTTTCCATATGAGAAGTTCCTCAAACCATCAAGACCAAAAACAAAACAATGCTAACAAGAGCCAGGGTTGCCACCACCTGTTCGCAAGCCCAATTAAAGAGAAGGAAATTTCTTCAGATTAGTATTGGAGTTTCCTCTTACATAACAATTACTCTGGGATGGGTGGGGAATTTGCAAATTAGATTCAATCAAAAGGCTGCACTTAAGGATCTAGAAAGCCATGTGTGACCTCAAGACCACAGTTTCCCCACCCCTGCTCTGGGAGATTCTGAGGCTGGATAGTTCTTATTCCAACAGAGGAAAATAGCAACAATGATCTTGAAATCCACGTCTTGGGAAGGTCTAGCCCAGAGGATCTGGATGCCTTTTCCTACTTTGCTCTGTGGAAACCAGTTGCCTTAGAGCTGGCAATCGTGAGCTGGCATGTGACCAGGTCATCCCAAAGTAGAGATTTCCTCTTTTCCTTCCTCTTGCTCCTTTATGCCTCCCAGTCACCCCTAGGAACCAAAACACGTGTATGTCTAAGGAGAGGGGAAATGCATTTGAGTGCACAGGCTGTCTCTTAGAGTCCAGGCTCTTCAACCAGCTTTTGGCATTCAGGGAAAAAGAGTCCCCAGGGGGTCTAGTTTATACGGCCCTATTCTCCTGGGTGAGCCACCCAGCGGCCCTGACATGATAAGGAGCAGCCCACGGAAGACCACAGATTAGAGGAAAGAACTGTCTGCAGCATTGAAATAGTTCCCTAAGGCACCAAAGGAGGTGGTGTGGTTTCCCACAGGGAGCTGTTTTCTGCCTGGCTGTGACCAGTTTCGCTCTCCAGGAGAGTTGTTCATGTGTTAGGAGCCAGTTTGAAGTTGGCAGGGAAGAGGCTGAGCAGCCTGACTATGAATAGGTGGAGACTGTGCTTTCTGAATCCAAAATAAGAGTGAGTGGCCAGTCTCCTTCCTTTTACTCTCGGACTTAAGAGGGCTTCTTTATAAACCATCTAGCCCAATCTGTTTGTTTTATTTAATGAAAAAATGTTTTGTTTTGTTTTTAAACATACAAGCCAATTTTAACATAAAATGTTAAAAAAAACATGAGATACATAGATATTCATAATAAAATAGACATAATATTGCTAGGGCTGAGTTGGCTTGTTTTTTGCTGTTGAGAGTCTCCAAATATAGTATCTTTAATGATACTGCTTTACATAATTCTTTTTCAACTACTTGTATTTTTTTTTTCTTTTATGGTCTACCTCTCCCAATACTCACCCTCCCCCCCACTTCTTCAACAGGCAAAAACCTCACTTCTCACTACATACATGCACAGTCTGGCAAAACAAATCGCCTCATTTACCATATGCAAAAATAAATGCTTATTTCTCTGCTTAAAGTTCAGTGCTTCTCTGGCAGCAAGTGAATGCAATGTTTTATTTTCACTCTTTGAGCCTGTGGTCTGTCATCAGTTCGATCAGAATTCTAAAGCCTATCAAACCAACCCCATTTTCCTCACGAGGAAGTGACTTGCTCATGGTCACTCACATTGCAAGGTCACCACCATTTGTATTCTGACTCGAGTCCTCTGACTATTTGACATCATAGCCAACTATGGGTCATCCAGACTCTGCTTAGAGACCTCCATAGAGGAAGAACTCATTGCCTTCCAAGTCAGTCCATTTTATATTGGGATAGCTCTAACTCTTAGGAAAATGTTCTTCAAACCAAGTCAAAAGCTGCCTTTACACCTGCTGCTTGCTACTACTAGTTGTGCCTTTGGGGGCCAAGGAGAACAAGTTGAACCACTCTTTCAGGTGACAGCCCTTCATGTATCTGAAGATGGCTATCATGCCTCTTCCTCTTCCAAGTCCTGTCTTCTTTAGGCTAAACATACTCAGCTTTTTAAAAATCAGTCTTGTTTTGGTATGAACTTGAGATCCCTCACCATCCTGGATAGTCAATCAGCTAACTGATTAATTATCCAATCAACAGGCATTAAATACTATTTACCAGGCAACGTTCTAGGTGCTGGGGATACAAACGTAAAATTTAAACCCTCCCTGTCCCCAAGAAGCTTACAGTCTATTGAGGGAGACAACACATACATAAAAAAGATACATGGAAAATATAAAAATACCTACAGGTGCTAAGTGGGGAGGCATCCTTTTCTGGATGTTCTCCAGCTTATTAATAAATGGATTCAGCTCATTCCGCTTTGCATTTGCTGTCCTGATTGGTTTCAACTCTACTGAACAAGAAGCCCCTCCCAGGATATGCGTGTCAAAAACTCCCAGCTCACCAACATACTGCTAACTCAAGCCTTGATTGATCCCACCTCCCTCAGCCTCTTCTCCCCTCTGAGTGGAGGGCTGGAGGGCAAAATAACAAATTCCTCCCAATGCCTCCCTTTACAGAGGACAGAAACTGAACTCTCAGCTCACTCCACTTTGCATCTGTTGCCCTGCTTGATTTCAACTCCAAAGAACAAGGTGGCCCCCAGATGTCTCATCTTCCCACTTTCCTGACTCTTTTTGTGTTGGTTGGCTCCCTCTTTAAATTGTAAGTTCCTTTGATGTCACAGACTGGCTTTTCATTAATTACACCCCCAGTACTTAGCACAGTGCTTGCCTCATGGTACAGGCTTAATAAATGTTTATCGAAATGGATTAATAACCTTGCTAAAAGTTGGTGCCCAGAATTGAACACAATACTCCATGTGTGATCTAATATAAGGAGTATAAGGAGACAATCACCTTTCCAGTCCTGGACACTATTGCTCTTTTTAATGCAGCCCGAGATTATATTAATTTGTTTGTTTGACTTCCATGTCAACACTGTTCACCCAGAGAGACTTGTAATCCATTGAACGCCTAGATCTTTTTCACCATCTAGTTATTCTCCTACATCTTGTATTTTTGAAATTGATGCCATTTTTAATCCATGTGCAGGAGTCTGCATTTATCTCTACAAAATTTGAGCAATATTGTTCATTTTAGAAATGAAGCAACTGAAGCCCAGAGAGGTTCACTAACTTGCCCAAAGTCACACAGATAGTAACTGATAGATCCAAATGTTTTGCTGAAGCCCTTTAAAGCCAAATCTAGAGCTCTCCCCATGATACAAGACTGCCTCTAGAAATGTGGCCAGTCATTCCTTTTGTTCTAAAGCTTGCTAGCTTGCTCTTCACCATCTGTCCCACATTCATATATAACTTTACACTACATAACTGTTACTGTAAATAACCTGGGCCAGGATAATTTTTTTAATCACATTTTTAGCTGGTAAAGAATGTGGTCAAATAACTGTTAGAATGGGCAGTTTAGCCAGAGTGTAGCACTGTCAATGGCTTAGGGAATCCTCTAATTGAGTCCCAAATGTGGTACAATGGGAAGGGGGAACTAGGCCTATGTAATTAGGCATTAAAAACAAAAACACATATATGCCCTCATAATGAAAACCAAGTAGGGAAAAATTATCTTGGATTCTGGGCTAACCTTGAACTGTCCCATTTTCCCTACCAGGATCTTCTACCGGAGCTAGACCATTTCTTTCTGCCCCTCCACCCCCAAATTCCCTCCACCCCCCCACCCACCCACACTGCTTGAAATCTGTTGGTTCTGATAATGGGCCATGTTTCTGAATTGAAAGTGGACACCTACCTTCAATCCCTCAGTTTAGCATCCTATGTATGCACCAACTTTCCCCTGGTTCTCCACAACCAAACAAACACTACTGCTACCTCTTTGAATGGGACGTTTTAGCCATGACTTGAGAAATCTCAGCTGGAACCATAGGAAGCCTTCAGTCTGTGGCAGGTTTTGCCCCTGCCCTGGGCTAGGTTTAATAGAAAGAGTATGCAACCTTTTGTGATTTATGTGTACCCTGATCATGGTGCTTATTAATTTGATTCATTCAGTTGCTATATTCTCTTTTTCAGTCATGCTAGTCTTTTAGCCTGTACATGATATTCTCTCCCCTCTCTCCTTTGATGTCTAGAATGCTGTCCTTCCTTGCCTCTCCTAGAATCCCTGGCTTCCTTCACAGTACAGTTCAGATGCTATCTGCCACACCATGTCTTCCTTGATCTCTTAGTTATTGGTATTCTTTTCTTAAAATTTTGAATGACTTTTTTCCATATTTTATAATTAATTATCTATTTTAATTTATAGTTACTTATAATAATTTATAATTTCTTATCTATCTACATGTTATATCAATCCTGATCAAAAGTAAAGAGTCTATAGGGCATGGTCATTTCATTTTCCTCTTTGTATTCCTAACATCTTGTGTTGTGCATTGCACATAATAGCTTCTTCATAAATAATTATCTTTAATATAATTTTGGAATTTTCAGGACATTTAATGGCATATAAGAAGAATGAGAACATATTTTTAATTGGAAACTAACCATGATTTTTTTTAAATTTTTAACAGTTAAGCAGGCTACAATGGTGGTGGTAGTGATGCACTTGTAGTTAATATTTGTATAGAATTTTAAAGCTTTTCAAAGCATGTTAGCCTCATCTTATTTTAGCCCCCATGAGGTAGATAGATAGGTCAGACATTGTTATCTCCATTTGACAGATAAGGAAAATTGAGGTTCACTGAGGTTAATTGATTCACCTATGGTTAACTCAGCTTGTTAGTGGCATGTCCCCTGACACCGAGTCCAACCATTTTCTACTAAAACCCTTGCAGGCATCTTTTCAAGTCCTATAGGGATAGCTCTAGGGAAAGCAGACCAAGTAGCAGAAGTAATAATCACTGTCACCCAGGGCTATAACTCAATGAAGAGGTTTCTGATAGCACCATCAATCAGGGCTTAAGTCAACAGAACCCCAGTGAGAGACTTTGACTTTGTGTCCTAGGGTTTGTTCAAATATACACTGCTGCGTGAGTCATTATCTGAAAAATAACACACACTTGTACATTCAGGGAATGACATAAGCAGAAATATCATCTCCAGACATATTAATACTGTTCTCTGTTTTAAAGAAAGCTGAAATAATCAGTAAGAAACTAAAGCAGTTTCTATTGGCAGCTTGGGGCAACTAGGTGGTATAGCAGAAAGAGTGCTGGGCTTAGAGTCAGGAAGACTCATCTTCCTGAGGCCCAATCTGGCCTCAGACACTTACTAGCTGTGTGACCCTGGACAAGTCACTTAACCCTGTTTGCCTCAGTTTCCTCATCTGTAAAATGAGCTGCAGAAGGAAAAGGCAAACTTACTCCAGTATCTTTGCTAAGAAAACCTCAGATGGGGTCACAAAAAGTAAGACATGACTGAAACAACTGAACAACAACAACAAAATGGTAGCTCAGTAAACCACAACGTGCAGGCACAATATAGATATGGAGAGTTGCTATCCTGAGGGAAGGTAACTATATTAGAAAGATTCCAATCAGGTCCCTGATCTAGCTGATGTGGGCGTCACCCATGAGAATGGGGATCACAACCCAGCTAAGCGTGTCTATTTATGCCATTCTCATCTAGATCTTTCCATAAGTTGGCCACAAGGGGGCCATTTAATGCACCGAGGGCTGTACCTGAATCCTAACATTGTAAGGATTCTAGTAGAGCACTGGAGCAGTGGTTTGTGTATTTATGGATTCCATGCAACATTTTCAATCATATGTTACCTCAAAGACATCCTTAATAACTCTTTTCCCACATACCTTTTTGCTTATAATATGAGGCAGCCTGCCCACTCACAACTACCGTGCTCCTCTTTTACCCTTTTCGTGATCATTGCTGTTCAGTAGTGTCTGATTCTTCGTGACCCCATAAACCACAGCATGCCAATAATGTCTATGGAGTTTTCTTGGCATGTACTGGAGTGGTCTGCCACTTCCTTCTCCAGTGGATTAAGGCAAATGGAAGCTAGAAGAAGACTCGCCCAAGGTCATACAGCTGGGAAGCGTCTGAGGCTGCATTTGAACTCAGGTCTTCCTGACTTCAACTCCAGCCCTTTATTTACTGAGCCACCTATCTACCTTCTCTAGGTGATACTCAACATTAATTCTTCCAATACTGTAGGCTTCCGTGATTTGCAGCCATAGTACACAGTAATATTATACACAAGAGCTACTTCAAGAAATCATAATGCCTGCCTGTAGGCAGGGTTGTACTGAAACAAACCTGGGGGGGGAACTAGTCTTTATGTATAGAAATATACATACACATATATATTTAATATATACATGTACATTATATATGGAGAGAGAGAGTCAGAGAGGAGAGAGATAGAGACAGAGAGACAAAGGAGGGGGAAAGACAGAGAGAGAGAGGAAAAGACAGAGAAACAGAGACAGAAAAAGAGAGACAGGGAGAGAGACAGAGTCAGAGAGATAGAGACAGAGAGACAGAGGAGGGGAAAGACAGAGAGAGAGACAGAGACAGAGAAAGAGACAGAGAGGTTGAGACAGACAGACAGACAGACAGAGAGACAGGGGAGAAGACAGAGAAACAGAGACAGAAAGGGGAGGGGAGAGACAGAGAGAGAGGGACAGAGAGAGAAAGAGAGAGAGAGAGAGAGAGAGAGAGAGAGAGAGAGAGAGAGAGAGAGAGTCTAATATTCTTGTTGTTCTGTTGTTTCAGTGATATCTGACTCTTTGTTACCCTATTTGGGGTTTTTCTTGGCAAAGATATTGAAGTGATTTGCCATTTCCTTCTCCAGCTCATTTTACAAACGAGGAAACTGAGGCAGACAATGTTAAGTGATTTGCCCAAGGTCACACAGCTAGTAAGTGTCTGAAGTTGTAGTTGAATTCCGGATTTCAGTCCTGGTGCTCTATCCATTGCAACACCCAGTGAAGATCACTCCACAGAAGATTCCATTTTCTGGTGAACCTCACATTGAATAAATTCTTCCACTGGCCTCTCCTAAATTCCTTAAACCTATATATGATTTCCGTTCTTTAATCACCTCTTTTCCTTTGGCCTTTTCTACCAGCTTTAATATGCACAGGCTATGGAAGGAACTGACAATTGAAGTCAAACTAGGAAGCCCCAATCCCCTGTTGGTCATTTCATACGTATATATGTATATATGCATGTGTATGTGTATGTACATGTGTGTGTTACAGAGAGTTGATTAGAGTGACCTATATTACAGAATACTAATACCTATACAAATGTTAGAAGAGGGAAAAGCCCTTTTTTGGTAGGTTTGCTACAATATTAAAAACTCACAGGAGTAAACTCAATTAGTAGATTCCATTAGGGTTTAAATTGCAATTTATTTTCATGGAATATAACAGTACTTAGCACTTCGCACATTCAAAGTGCTTTACAAACATTAACAAATTAATCCTCTCAACGACACTGTAGATTTAGGGATAATTATTTTTGATTCACAGATCGGGAAATCCAAAAGGTTAAGTGACTTTCCTAAAGGTTCAGAGGGAATAATGCTAAAGATAGACGCTTAATGCTCACATATATCCCAAACCTGGGTTGAATGTACAACTTCAGGTGTGAATAATCATATCTCCTTTACCTGCATCTCCTTATCCTGAGTCAATAAGACCCTTCCTGATGATTAGGAGTGAGATTACTCCTTAAAGAAAATGGACATGGCCCCAAGGAGGTTTGAGCGAAGAATGAATAGGCTTGGGGAGCGGGGGTGTGGGGGAGTGAAAGAGGAATACAGAAACAAAACAGATGTGTTTGTTGGGGAATTTAGATAGCCCCTCCAGTACTGGACTCATAAAATGAGATGGTAGGGTATAGGCCTACAATTTATCCATATTATGATGAAGGGTGTTGCTGCACGTTTCCAGCAGGCTGTGAACAGCTGCCTCCAATATTTCACATGACCTTTCAGTCTTATTGCTTGGTGCCTGGTCCTCTTAATGTGGAAGAAAATGAATAAAAGGGTGGAGGCCTCCAGATGAGAATTATGGTAAGGAGGATTTATAAAAGCAGCAGGAAATATGCAGAAAAGAGTCTGCCTGCCCAACCTATTTACTTGGGAAGGTGAGGTAGGTGACCATACTGCCTAATATATCCAAGCCCATCATTTCCTGCTAATAATACATATTCTTTTGTGTCCTTTAAATACCAGGTCTAAGTTCATCTCACTCAAGAAACCATCTAGAACTGAGTGGTTATGTGATGCCAGTCTTATACTCATTACCTCCATAAATATTAATATATTGTTTATACTGCATTAATTTACTACTCTGAAAAAGAAGCTTCTTCCATCTTTAAGTTCTCTAACTCCTGAGTGTCCAAACTAGATCGAAATATAATTGGGAAATTTTTAACAAAATGATAAAATACAACATAGATAATGTTAATTTGTGGTTTTCTAAGTTAATATTCAGTCTAGGGATTCATTTCTATTTGAATTTAACATTACCACTCTACTCTCCTAAAGCCATTTATATACTTACTACACTATGACACATCCATTCAATCTAAGCAGCCTGACCCCTTGCTATTTGCCAATGTGCACCCACCCCTTTCTCTCCATCTAGTGTCTTGGGCACTGGGCTTCCAGACATCATTCCTGAGTCCCCCATTCTCTGGCATGATACGTCCACTGAACTTTGGGACTCAGCCCTGAGTTTAAACTATCCCGACTAGTGAATGAGTGAGTACAAACTCATCTAACTTATATTAGCTAGCTTCAGACCATGTTTTGCATCTATTCTATCCAACTGTCCACCAAGATATGCCATCTGCCATCCCATAACCCTTTCCCTCTCTTGCTCTGAGGACAGTAATCTGAATAATATTACCACTGCTTCTGGAAAAGAGTGAGACAATTAACTGTCCTATGGCTCCTCACCAGCCCTGCGCTTTCTCAAACCAAAACTCCTTTCTTTGTCTATTCTCTTATCTGTATATACGTGTTGCCTTCTATGAGTCTCATAGAAGGAAGTGATTATGCCACTTTTTGAATCGCAATTCCCTAGCACAGTAGCTGGTACACAGTAGGGACTTAATAAATATTTTTTACTCCTATTACATACCAAGCATTGTAAGCTCCTAGAAAATAAGAATCCTAGCTCCTAATTCTTTAGCACTTATTGCACAGCACATAATGTATACATTAAATAGTCAGTAAATACTGTTTGACTGACTGTCTGGTTCATCAGAACTTTAAAACTTTGAAGACTAAGAAAAGAGGAAAAAAAAAACATAGCCACCCATTTCTCCTTGCATTTTGCATAAAATTCACAGGGTTTAGAAATCGTATCTTATGTAAAATTCACTGAATTTGGAATTTAATATAAGCAGCCTTTATTGTTGGTCCTGAAAACTACCTGGGTATAGCCAGAGGTTCTTTGAAATCCATGTTGCATGGATCCCGCCCTGAGGAGAGGGGCTATTTCATAATTTTGATTTGTTTTTGATTTGCGAGTTTTGGCTTAAAAAGACCAAGTTGTTTTCATGACTTCTCTTGTAATATTTAATTGATGAATCTGAGAATCCTAAAATACTCTCAAACACCACAAATAATGCAAAGGTGATGCTTTGTTAAAGAATGAATTAGTATTTAATTATTAGGAAATACATTCTAGACACTATAGCAAAATTACCTCACAAGTCACAAATTCTATCGATTCCATTTCTCATTTCTTGTAATTATATGCACCTTTCCTTTTTTTTCAAACTGTTTCTTTTAGGCAAAGGCTGTTTTAATTATATTGGCGTTTTCTCATCCTTGTCCCTTTTGAC
This sequence comes from Phalanger gymnotis, assembly GCA_028646595.1. Lineage (NCBI taxonomy): Eukaryota > Metazoa > Chordata > Mammalia > Diprotodontia > Phalangeridae > Phalanger > Phalanger gymnotis. Next base: position 674,843,405 of record CM053622.1, read on the forward strand.
TTCTTTTCTTTCATATCCTTCTCTGTCTTTCTTGGTCTCTCTTTCATTCACTCCTTCTGCATGTATAATTCCACTGATAGAAATGCTATTCATATAACATTGCAGCCTGCAAAACAATCTACAATTATGCTCCCACCAAAAGAAAAAAAATCTGTGGTCACTGGAGTAAAAGAAAATGGCAAGTCTGAGTTTAGGGAAAATACCAGGTACCGTGGATAATTGTATATGCCAACAGGCTTTTGTTCCAAGACTCTGGCAGATTTGAAGCTTTCCACAAATGAATGTGTTTGAGGCTCTAGAAAGCACTGATGGGTGGCAATAAACTCTCAGGGATCAAATAATTAAACATCTGATGATGAAAAGTCCCCTCCAGGTGAGTCTACAATAGAGCTCCTCTTCTTCTCCTAATTCCCACTTGGCTTTCTTCTATTCCAGCCTGTCCCGCAATAAGCTAGGCAATCTTCACAGGACAACAGTTGCCTGGATGTGCCAGCAATGCTACCTCCAAATATTCTGTCTCTTAAAGGTCATGGAAATGATCAAAGATGATCAAGCCTCCTTTTGATGATTACGTTCTGCCTGAGCCGTGCCTGCCCTCGGTTCCAGCTGCCACATCCAGGGTCAATAAACTATTATTCTAACAGCTTTTCACAGCCCACTGACTCGAAATTGACTGCCCGCAGCTCTGTTTTACTGCATGGAGGACACAAAAATAAAGAGAGAGAGAGAGAGAGAGAGAGAGAGAGAGAGAGAGAGAGAGAGTAAGAGAAAGAGAAAGGGAGAAAAGGGGAAGAGAGAGATGCAAGGAGGAGGAAATTGGGGGAGAGAGAAGGAAAACAGGCAAGAAGCAAATGGAAATCAGAAAGAATTTTAGGATGCAAAAAAAGGATGACAATAGAAAGATGACAATAGACACAATGAAGCCAGGATCCAGTTCACTGGGTAGATCAGATTTGTAGTTTTTTTTTTTTCTTGGACTGGTAACAGGAAAGCCCAGCCAAATAATAAAATCCCTTATTCTAGATAACTGTGTACTTAGCTTTAACTGCATCACTGGTATCTTTCAAAACCATTTTGCCAAACCAGTATGAATCCATCCTTTACCAATACATTCTGACAAAGTCCTTAATGGGCAATTAGGTCCCTCTGTTTCATTAGAGAAGAGAGGTCATAGCACCTTGGGCTCTATATCCTGAACAGTCTGTTTCCTATCAGTGACCACATAGAGGCTTTGTGATATCCCTCCCCTTCCAATTGTTAAAAAAATCATCTCTAGAGAGAAAGAGCACCCTGGCGTGATCCCTTGATGTTAATATCCTAAAGGCTTAAAAAGGGGTCAGGAAAGGACTATACAGACCAGCACCTTGTACAGCAAGAAGGTTGCTGCCTCCTCACCTGCACCAGCTCTAGCCCAATGTGTCAGTAGCAAATATTTCTCCCTTAGGTCCAGAACCCTGGACTAGGCACCAGGGATTTGGTAGGGGTAGGGAGGGTGGTGAAGTTAAAATGAACAACAACTGCTCTGGAGGGGAGAATAAAGCTGATGACTTCACACAGCCTCGTCTCACTTATTCACCTTCAAGTCAAGAAATCACCCTCTTGATATCATTGGTCTTCTTCCAAAATGAAAGATGAGCAAGAACAACAAAAATGAAATAGAAAACACAGGCATTCATCTTACATCCTAGGTGAGAAACAGGAAACAATCCCAGAAAGGTTAAGTGTTTTACCTAAGGTCATGAAGGTGGTAATTAGCTGAGCTAGGATTCAAATCCAAGTCCCCAGCTCCAAAACCAGAAGTCTTTCCACCATACCACACTGAAAATGATTATTAAATTCAAAGAAGAAATTGGATGAATGGCTTGCCTGAGGTCACACTCAGTCAAAGTTGGGGTTTAAACTGTGACCCCTTGAATCTTAAGTGAATCCAGTAGGCCATAACAATCTCTTGGAGTTTTGACTCACTTGGTAGGAGTAATCAACAATTCAACCATCTCCTTTCCATTGAATGATACTTTAATATTCTAGTCTCCATGAACAAAGTTATTATTGCCCAATACATTGAGAAGAAATTGGAGAATGTTTTTCACATTTAAGAAAAAAAAATAACTTGCAGTCACAGAGTAGACATTATGGCCAAATGAGTTTCTTTGGAAGTGAAAAATGAGGTGGTGAGAAGGGACTTAAGAGTCATAGATCTAGGCTTATAATAACACTAAATAAGCTGTGTTTGAATTAACGAAAAAATAGGAGATGGAATACAGATACGTAAATAATGGCAGATCTTCCAGAAATTTCTCTAGGATGCATAAGATTGAATCCACATGAAGTATATTTCATTTTCACCATTTTGAATAATGCTTAATGTTCCTCTCCTATTTCACAATTTCTTACTGTGATGCCAATCCACAAGGATTATCCCTTTTTTGTGAATATAACCTTATGTCAGTAAAGATGTATATGCAAAGACCACAGGAAACTTAATCTTAAGAGGAATACAGATGTTTGAGGAAGCAATTCTTCCTGACAGAACCACAGAAATGCAGATGGATGAAAATCCCTCTTCTGGAGGATTCTAGTCTGTTTGTGGCACAGTAGATAGAACACCAGGAAGATCTGAGTTCAAATCGAGCCTCAGACACTTACTAGCTGTGTGATGCCAGACAATTCACTTAACCCTGTTTGCCTCAATTTTCTCATCTGTGAAATGAGCTGGAGAAGGAAATGGCAAATCACTCCAGAGTCTTTACCAAGAAAACCCCAAATGGGGTCATGAAGAGTCAGACATGACTAAAACAAATCAACAACAACAACAAAAATCCAGTTGTGTCAAACCCAAGGATCCCTGCTGCTTGTATATTGTTTTGAAAACCTCAAATTATTATTTATATTGTATTGTGTTTCTATTTATTTATATGTTTTATTTATATAATATTTTCCAATTACATTTTATAGTATTTTTTAAAAATTGTTAAATATTTCCAAATTGAATTTTTTTGGAGGTGGGAAGACAGGGCAATTGAGGTTAAATGACTTGCCCAAGGTCACACAGCTACTAAGTATCAAGTGTCTCATGCCGGATTTGAACTCAGGTCCTCTTGACTGCTGGGCTGGTGTTCTACTCACTGTGCCAACTAGCTGCCCTCCAATTACGTTTTAATCTGGTTTGGACCATACATTGAGTATAGTGGGCAGCTTGCTGCCTGCAGATTATACCTTTGATACTTCTGGTCTAGCAAATAAAATAATCTTCATATTAATAATTACTATAATTATAATCACAGAGAAAGTGTAGACCAAAGCATCTTTTAAGGTAAAGAGGACATAAAGGGGGAAAGTGGAACCTAGAATTTGTTGCAGATTTGTGATAAATGCAATCCAACTGGACTCTAACAATGAAGTTAGAGCATTGGACCATGAATTATAAGTTTAAAGGAAGACAATGTAATGGATTTAGGATTCTAGAAACTGAATTTAAATATCAGCCTTCTTAACTTTATGACCTTCAGGCTCAGTTTCCCACTCTGTAAAATGAGGGTGGGACTAAATGACATCTGAGCTTGTCTCCAGCTCTAAATTCTAGGATGCCCCAAACTTCACTTGGAGGTGGCTGCATTAGTTCTTCTTAGGAAGGTTACATGTGATAGAGTACTTAGAGTCAAGCTCTTATTGGCTGTCAGAAGCCAGTTGTTAAATTTGCATTATAAGCATTTACACTTTGGAAACTAGCAAACACTAGGAACTAGGGCTTGATTTATTGTTTTATTGACCATCTAGACTTAAATAAAAGGATGGAGAAAATGTTAATAACACAGATTAAACTTAAAAGAGTGTTGTAGATACTTTTTTTTTGAAAGCTAGTTATTAAATATTTACCAGCACACCAGTAAGGCTGCATGTCAGTGGAAACAATGCTACCTCTAGAGTCAGAAGACCTGGCTCTGTCACTTCTAATTGTTTGATTCTAGGCAGGCCAATTAACCTCCCAAAACCTATAAAATTAGGATAATATTGCAACACTCATCTTCCTGAGTTCAAATCCAGCCTCTCTTTGCAAAAAGTTGGACACAAGTAAACAACAAAATCCAACAAAATTGTAGCAACCACCTCGTATGATTGTTGTGAGGCATACACTTTAAAATAATGTGTTATACAAGCATCAGCTATTTTAAAATTCAGTAACATTATTAAGTACCCATTGTATACAGAGCACCCTGCAAGATACTAAGAAGACTTTCTGTTCAATAACTCCGTGAGGTGCCTAATAGAGGAATTATCCCCACTTAACAGATGAAGAATCTGACTCTCTGGAAGTTCAATCCCTTGTTCAGAATCACCAACGTAATGTGCTAGCCTTGAATTCCAACACATACCCTATGACTACAAGCCTGTTGCCCTTACCACTATGCTAGATTGTCAGACTAAAGCTGTCCAGAAAAAAAAAAAAGTTTGAAGGGAGATAACCTAAGACCAATGGCAAATCCTGAATCATCCATCCCCATCCTGGCTCACTCATAATGGAAACTGTCGCTGTGGGCTATGATGGCAGTTTCAGGGACACTGGAGGGAAAGAAAAGGCATTGAAAACAAAGGAGTCAGTTTGATCTACAGTGTAATTACAGCTTCTCTGAGAGACAACACAAATTTAGCCCCTGTGCACGCATATTTCTTTTTGTCTAGAAATTAATTTTCAGATCCAAAAAAAAAAAAGAACCATTTGATACCTGAAGCCAAACCATCATAGGGAGAGAGGAAGGAAAAGATGGAGACCTGCAAGTCTAGGCTGGCAAACTTGTATTGGGGATTAATTTCTCTGTCGGAGTTTCAGGACAGTTGGAACTTTTTTTTCCTGTTTACTTCAGGCCAGAAAGGAAAAAAAATTGATTCCAAGTAGAAAATATTTGCAGAGGCTGGGGGTGAGAGAGAGGGGCATGAGGAAAGAGAAAGGGGAATAGGAGCAGAGAGCACAGACATAATAAAGCACAAATCTATTAATCTTCTCCTGCGATCAGGAATGGAGAAGTAAAATCATGCTTGATGCTCTTTGCCGAGCTCTGGAGGCCAAATCAAATAACAAATAAGAAAACTGAAAAATCAACACAGTTTATGCCAGATAAAAATAGATGTACAGTAAGACAAATAGCAGGTATGGTTTCACTTCTACTGGGAAGTGGAGCAGAGCAAATATGCTAACTGGACTTCAAAAGTGAGGCTCTGACTCATAATCTCTCGACCATGAGCTTTTGACAGAATTTTGAGGCCCAGATGATTGGCTCTGAGGAGTTCTGAAATGGCTGACTGAGTGCAGGTCATCCTCCATATTCTAGCTACTGAGAATATGGCCCTCTTTTTTCTTTTTTTACCCCTACAAATGGTATGCTTTAACTTTCTCTAAAACCACATAAATTCCTCCAAGGCTTTCATTCCCCCTTTTTTCCTCTGTCTTGTGAGGGTTTCTGGAACATCACAGTTAGTTAGATTCTCCCTTATGCCTTAAGTTTAAGACTGCCTGACATCGACAAAAAGTGGTTGTTTTCCAAGCAAATAAGCAGAACTATTTATTGTATGTATGAATGAATGTAAACACATTAAAGTTCCCTGAGGGCAGGGGCCATGTCTGTTCAGCCTTGATTTGTACAGCACTGTCTGCATGGGAGTACTTAATAAGTAATGGCTGCTGATGATATATACACATATTCCGTAAAGCCCATGAGGAAGCAGGGAAGACGAACACTAAATTATCGTGTAACACCAGGAAATTTCCCTTCCAGGAAGAAAGGAGAGAAATATTCTTCTTTTTTTCTCTCCCTACTTTCTCCCTCCTCTCTTCTTGTACCCCATAGTCCTTTCTACCCTTGGGGAGTGGTAAAGGAAATTCTCAAAATGTAATAACTACATCCAGTTAAGCTAATCACACTTCTCTCTCCTTTCTTTTTCCCTGTGTGTGTCCTACGGTGCCTTGGCAGGTAGTGAGAGGCTTTTGGCAGGTAGAGAATGGATCTCAAGAGCTGACAGAACACTGTCTCCAAGCCATCTCCCCCTGATGAAGTGTCAAATGAGATGGAATAGAAAGTGAAATCCATTTGAGGAAGCAGCCACTGGGCTGATTGATATGAAGAGGAGAAAGAAGAGGAGGTAGGCAGGGCTGCCCAGGCCCCTTCTGACTACTGGTGCTTTTGTGCTCTGTAAGTAAAGGCTGATACAGTTCTTAAACAACTTAGTTATTATCATGTAGAGAAATTATATGGATGATGCACTGACTGCATTGTAGTTGCAAAGTAATATTTTAGCAATGATATACAGTATATTCTTGGAAGAGGATTAGAGGTCAAGTGAAGGGTGTGTGTATGTCAAGGAGGCAGTGCGAATGTTTTCAGATGAGAATCAGTTGTGGGATCCTAGAAAGTGCATTAGACTAGCAAAATCTAAGTATTTACTGGTTCTTGTTCTACCCCTTACTAGCTCAGTGACCTTGGGCAAGTCACCTAACCTGGGTATCAGTTTGTACATCTGTAAAGTTGACATAACAATCCCTACCCTGCCTATCTAACCTTTGTTTTTTAAGGAAGGCACTTTACAAATAAAATACTGTAGGAATATTTTATTATTATTTAAAACATCATATAAATATAAGGTTCATCAGCATCAAGAGAAGGTAATAGCAGAAGGCAGTACTCTTCTGGTAGTCACCCAAGTTCCCAACCTTGGAGTCATTTTCAACCACAGATGCCACAGACAGAGCTGGCAAGCCAATCTAACCGAAGCAGCAAGATATCCTAAGGGAGGGAGAGGAAGCATCACACAGCAGGCAAGTCAGACCACCATCACTACCCTGACCAGTGTTTTCCTTCAGACCCTGATGGAAGAAACCCAGGACTCTGAGCCCACCAGCCTCGGAAACAGCAATGCTTTCAGCAATGCCTTTTGACATCCTCCTAGGAAGCAACCCCTATGGAGATGCAGGCTGGCAACCACTCCTGCACATGCTACACCCACAGCTAGTGAAGGCCCAGGAAAGAAAGTTGTTTTCACCGAAGATGCTGGCACTCTGAAATGGCTCGACGTCAGAAACCGAGATCTTTTTTATCAGTGGAAATGACATTAAATAAAAGGCTTTGCCATTTGTTTTGCCATAGTGCCTGAAAGACCCTGGGACTTTTCCATCTGACTTGAGGTGGAGATCTCACCTATTGGAATATGATCTCCTTCAGAATAAAGACTCTCTTCTCTATTTCTGTACCCCATGCTTAGCACATGGTAAACACTTGTTAATGTTTTAATTACTCATTCATTTATTCAGGCCCTTCCTCTCCCTAAGTTCTCATTTTTAGTGAATTTCCAAATCTTGAAAATCCATGCTCTTCTTACATATCATTATAATCCACACATCCCCCCCACGGCCCACCCCGCCACCTCCCCGGTCCCTGGGGAAGTTAATCAAGTCATGATTATAATCATTGGAATCTCAGCCTTTCAGATGGGAGATTGGCTGGGGGAAACTCTTCCACTTTATTCACTATGTCTAGCTGACCCCAGATCTCAGGTGATCCTTCACCTCCCATCTGATCCAGTCATCTACCCAGGCCACCTTGTCACAACATGCACCCTCTTCACCCCCTTTCGGCTTTCTTGCTCTGGGCCCAGTAATCAAATCAATGGCACCATTACTTTTAGAAAGGGCAAGTCAATTGACTGACCATCCATCCAACTCCCTAGACCAAAATTCCCTTCCGAGGCAACCATCTTTCTTTTTGTTTTTGCATGCACATCACTTAGCATAGTACAAGCACAGAGAAAGGGCTTAGGGAGACAGCTAGATGGTATGGTGGTTAGAGCCCTGGATCTGTCCTGAATTCAAATCCAGCACCAGATACTTACTAGCTGTATAGTCTTGGGTAAGTCTTAACTTCTGTCTACCTCAGCTTCCTCATCTGTGAAATGGGGATAGTAATAGCACCTAACTCCTAGGATTGCTATGAGGATGAAACAAAATAAATAATATTTATAAAGTGCTTTGTAAACCTTAAAGTGCTATTTATATATTACCTGTTAAAGAATGCTTTATTTGTTCATTTATTCATCAGTTCATTCCATATCATCTGTTTTATTCATCCCCTTCTCTCAGCTCACAGGACCCTATTCTCCAGGTCAGGACTAGGCCACCTATTTCTTAAGCAACAAAAATAGCCTCTCTTCCTTCAGTCTTTCTTAAAACCCAAGTCTGATGATATTATTCCAATACTCAATAATCTTCAATAGCTTCCTATTATCTCTAGGATAAAACACAAATTCTTTATTTTAGCATCCACAGTCTGGGTCTAGCCTACTATTCTTTTTTAATTAAAGGGGCCATCCCTTAACTCACTCCTTCCACAGGCCTATTCACTGAATGGGCTTTGCCCTCACTCAAAGTGAGAACTTGGAAAGACCTCAGCTTAAAAAGGCCAGGGTCTACCAATGCATCCTAGGCCATCTCCAGTCATCCTGATCCATATCTGGCCACTGGATCCAGATGGCTTTGGAGGAGAAAATGAGGCTGGTGACCTTGCACAGCCCTCCCTTGCTTACATCCAATTCAAAGCAAGTCATGTCACCATCTTCCTGATGTCATGGTTCTCTTCGAGAGTGAAGGACAAACCACTACACACAATTTTTCAAGGCCCTTAACATACATTATTTTACTTGAGCTTCACAACAACTCTGTGAAATAGAAACCCCAGTTGTTATTGCTTCCATTTGAAACTTAAGCCTGAGCAGTCAAGTCATTTGCCTTTGGTCCAACAGCAAAAGGTTAGAGGGGTATTTGAAACCAGATCTTCTGGACTTTGAATCCGGTATCTATTCTATCTACCACACCCTGGCTACTCTTCCTCACACTTCACGTTCCAGCCAAAGGGGCTTATTTATGATCTCTTCATCTCCATATTAAAGCTCTGCCGGCACCCCGCCCCACCGCTGCCCTGCAATGCAGGATCCTCTCTCCTTCAACTTGGATTTATCAGCTTCCTTCAAGGCTCTGCTCAGATACTGCCTCCTATAAATGGCCTTTGCTGATTAGCCAAGTTATTTGTGTTCTCTCTTTCTTTAATTTGTATTTTATATATTTATCTGTTTATATGTTGTATCTGTAGTTCATTTATTAAAACTTTACAGATAGTTAATCATTTGCTTCTCACAATAGAGGTCTGAAATAGGCACTAATAATAATAATAAAAAGGAATAATGATAGGAAATATGTATGTAGTACTTTAAGATTTGCAAAGGACTATGATAGCATATTATATGTGTATAGATACACACACATATGTGTACATACATGTATATATTATGTATATATGTCTATATAGACAAGCACATAAATAAATTTGGTCCTCACAATAATCCTATGAGGTTGTAATGGCAAGCAAAGTAGACTTTTTGTTGTCTTTTGTTCTGGAGTGCTTCTCAGCGCTAAGATAATCAAGTGCCTTTGATTGAGTCTTGCCTTTGTTTCAATCAAGAGTCTTTGAATTGGAAGTCTTTGATGACCCGCTTAAGTCACAGCAAGGCCTAGGTCACATGGGTTTGAGTTGCATGGTTGTGATACCCTCTGACCCTGAAGAAGTACATGTATATACACACTCTGAGGTTCGCATTTTGCTCGGGGCTCACTCACTGGAAGAATATGATTTGACCAGATGAGACTCTAGGTAGCCATCACAGAGCCCCCCAGCTTTGAAAACCTAGACTTTTGTGCATCTCTCTGGTAATTATGTATATAATGTCCTGGTCAGACAGCTAGAGCCCTGTCTGTTGTTTTCTCTGTGTTATTTGCTCTGTTTATATAATTTCTGATTGTAATTTCTGTTTGTGTTTTCCCTGAAGTTCAGGGTGCTGACTTTTTCCCCTGAACTAAGTGAATAGCAAGCAAAGTGGACTTTTTGTTGTCTTTTGTTCTGGAGTGCTTCTTGGTACTAAGGCAATAAATTGCCTTCGATTGAATTCTTTGTTTGAATCAAGAGTCTTTGTTTCAATCAAGATTCTTTGATGACCTGCTTATGAAACGAGAAAGCCCCAGGCTCTAGGCCCCACACCCTTTCACTAAGTAGGTCAGGGCTGTCCAACCTCAGGTTTTTATTGAAACAATAGACAATATATTTTCATTTGCCATTTTAGTGAGAGTTCTTCCAAAGCTCAGCTTCATTTACTAAAGCATTTATGTAAATTTCTATGCTTGTAGGCAGGCCTCATAAATCACACTGTGGGATGCATGCAGCCCACAGGCCACATTTTGGACAGCCCTGAAGTAGGTAGTAAGCCCCAGGGCCCTGAGAACTGTATATATGATTGGAGGTTGGTGTTTTGTTTTGGGGGTTTCACTCATTGGAAGAGTGGTTGTGTGGTTTGGCCAGACATGACTCTGGGTAGTCATCAAGAGCCCCCTTCCCCAGCTTTGAAAACCCAGATTTTGGTGCTTCTCTCTCTGGTAACTATGTGTTGTGATTTGGTCAGACAGATAGAAGCCTGTCTGTTGGTTTCTGTTGTTCTCTCTGCTTGTAATTCCTATTTGTAATTTGTTTGATTTTTTCTGGAAGTTCAGGGTGCTGACTTTTCCCCCTGAACTAAAAGAATGATATATGTATATTTAATTAAAGTAAGATGGTTAACCCCTTAAAGTTGCTTTCCTTAGAAAAGCAGATCAAAGAACCTGTGCTAGCAGCCCCGCTGTGTGCTGGTGTTATTAGCCTTACACAGCCACATCAGCAGCAAGTAGTATTGTTGTTACAGAGGTAAGTAATTATTATTCCCATATTATAGATGTGGAAATAGAGGATGAGAGAGGTCAAATGTCTTGCCTGGGGTCACATGGCAGTAAGCATCTGAGGCAGGATTACAGTCATGTCTTCCTGCCTCCAAGTTCAATACATTAATCTCCTAGCTGATTCACTACAGGTATAATCATCCCTATTTTGTAGAAGAGAAAACTGAGAATGAGAGGGATTAAGTAATGTGCCCAGATTGACAGATAGTAAATGTCAGAGGCAGTATTTGAACCCTAGTCTTCTAGACTCTGAGTCTAGCAGTCATTCTCTCTGCCGTGCCAGGAGATGACTTTGTATTTAATTCCTAACATAATACCTCATGTAAAGATGAATAAAGGTTGAGGAATTGATTTAAACTCAGAAGGCATATGCTATGTAGTCAGAGTCAAGTACTGAATCAAGGTAGAGTGGAGATCTACCTGCTCTTTCACTTAGCAATACTGTCCTGATTTTTGCATCAGCCAATGAAACCTCATCTCTTTTTCTCTTGGATGTTTACTGTTTCTCCGAGAGGCATTAAGATGCACTGTGTTGACCTGACAGAAACAAAACAAGAAATATGCTGTCTCCCCATGATATGTAACTGCCCTGTGAGAACTGTCAAATCTAATGACCATTTCCCATTTATAATAATTTATGTGGGCAAAAAAAATGACACTGCCCAACTTAATCAATAAATATTTATTAAGTGCCTAGTATTGGCCAGAACCTCATTAGGGGTTGGAAATAAAAACACAATAAATGAAATAATTCTTACTCTCAAGGATCTTATATTCTAACAGAGGAGCTGAGTATTTGAAAGTCTTGGGCAAGACACTGAAGACCTTTGGGGTAGAGATGGTATTTTTATAACTGCTGCTGACCAAATGTAGAGGCTTCAAAAGAGAAAGGCGGATTTGGAATGTTAACATTCAATGGAGAATTCCATTTATATCATGAAGTGGAATTGGATTTCTGGAGTGGGAAGACAAATGCAGTAAAAATAGGTTCGTTTTTCAGGATGGAATATGTCTCATGAGGGACGAAAAGAAAATATACGTGGCAAGACAAAGAAAGCTACCGGAATACATGCATTAAGTCAGATATCACAGATAATTATGGCTTAAGCATGGGAAGATTATCAGTAGAAAGACCCAGTAATTCACAGAAGAGGGACAGCAATAATATACATGATCTTATATTCACAAATGTGCAGACTCAAGGTAATAAACAAAATTAACTAGAGATCCTAATGAAATGAGGTAAACTCCATCTCAGAGGTATCACTGAGAATTAGCAGGGCATGATTCAAGAGGGAACACACAATGAAAGAGAAAACCTTATTTAAAAGGAACAAATTAGGTAAAGAGGGGAACATTGTATAGTTGTAAATCAAAAGGAAATACATCTCTGAAGAAATCCACATACCAGATGAGAGAAATATGGTGGAAGGCCCTTGGGTGAGAGGACTGAGAAAGAAACACAAGTGATATTTTCATGGGTATAGGCTACAGATCTCCCAGCCAAAAAGGAAGAGATGGATGATGAATTTCAGAAGTAGTTTACAAAATTGTCATGGAGATATCATCATAGTGATAGGAAAGTTCAGCTACCCAGATTTCTCTCTGTTAGAGTTCTTTACCTCTGCTAAAAGCAGAAAATAAAATTCTGGACTCCTCTGAAGATCGTTTTCTTCTCTGAAAGGTGAAAAAAATTGATGAAAGGAATACTGGTTCTAGATCTGATTCTGAATGATATGCAGGCAGGGGATGCTGAGGATGAAGAAATGATGGGAAGCTTGGGAAGAAATGACCATGACAGAGAGAGAGAGAGACAGAGAGAGAGAGACAGAGAGACAGAGAGACAGAGGAACAGAGAGAGACACAGAGAGAGACAGAGACAAACAGAGAGACAGAGAGACAGAGACAGAGAAATAGATATAATTTAATGCATTCCCTAGGTAGTAAGAGAACAGGAGAAAGGAAAATCAGTCCAAAAAGGCAATGAAATGATTCAAACTGTCTAAATGTACAAATACAACTGCACAAGAAACTCAGTGATTAATTTAAATTTTGAAAAAAAAGCGTATGGGTAAAATGAAAGCAAAGATAGGTAATTGAATATAAATTCAAAACAAGGTCATGGACACATGTCAGGAATAGCAATATCCAGAAGGATTTGATGCTAAAGAAAACCAACAAGGCTGTTTGTTTGTCTGTTGTTGACAAAAAGGGAAAGAAATAAGGGAAAGTCTCATTGATCAAGGTGGAAAGGAAAATAAGAAGAGATGACACAGAAAATTGAGAACTTCCTTTTTTTTGTCTACCAAAAGTCTTACTTGCTGGAAATTCGTCATGATGTAGAAAAGAATTTAGGTTATTATTTAGGCAATGCTAATGGAATACAAAAACCAATAGTTTAAACAATGTTGGAAAGACTTCATATACAGCCCACAAGGAGACTGTATTTGTGTTCTGTGGACCAGCCCACCTGGAGGCTTCTCAGTAATGGGTTGGCCAAAAGGTAATGATTTCTTTGGTTATGATAATCTATGAAACAAAGAAAATTATGAAATGGCATTCAGTTCAGTACAGCCCCACTTTTTACTTTTATAGTGATGGTGGCAGAAAGTTAAAAAAAGACATTAAGGAGGAAAAAATGTATTGTGAATCATACTATTGGAATTTAACCATTGAAGCTCTAAATATTATCTCTTTGTTTGATGACCATATATTACTGGAGAAAATGAAATGTCAATACTAGCTTTTTTTCCCTGTAAATCAAATCATAAAACAATGAAGTTACAACTAAATGGATGGATAGCTAAGAACTAGTTTCATTACGTGTCCAAAGAAAATAGGAAACATTATTTCACAGGAGAGAATAACAGATTCTTAGTATTGGAAGGGATCTTAGAGGCCATTCCATTCAACCTATACATGAATAAGACTTCCTTCTATAACATATTCAACAAGTTGTCTTCCAACACTTTTATAAAGATTTATGCTATCACTCTCTTAACTTATTGTCTTAAGGAAGATCATTCCATCACTACATAGCTCCAAAAGTTAGCAACTTTTTCTCCCTTATATTAAGATTAAATTTTCTTCTTTCTAGCTTCTATCCACTGCTGACTCCCAATTCTTCCTTCTGGAATAAGGCAAAGAAAAAAAAGAAAACCAATGTCCAATCTCTTTTCCCTTTTTAAAGTTCTTTATGTAACTGGAGACAGTTATTCCCATCCTACTCCTCCAATATTCTCTTCTAGGATAATTATATCCATCAGGTGCAAAGTGAGATGGTACTTGGCTACAGAGGATGAAGAGATGAAGAACGTCTATGAAGAGCCTAATAAAAATATTCCTAACCAAACCAACATTTATGCTTGGTGACTTCAATACAAAAGTGTACATAGTAAAGGAATAGAGTATAAAACATTTAGAGTTGGAAGAGTATTAAGGATAATCTATCTCAATCCATCATTTTATAGATGAAGAAACAAAAGCTCAGAGGAAGCAAGTGCATCTCCTAAGGTCACACAGATTGCAAATGTCAGAGCTGGTAATTTAATCCAAGTCTCACTTCAAATCTGCCTGAAAAGAGTCATTACCGCCCAATATTCAACACAGTAGACAGGAATAGGAGCCAAAGCATAGATCTTATTTCTTGTAAATATTAAATGAAATTCATTCTTAGCAAGATAGAGACTTGCACGTGTTTCTTGTTGTTATTCAGTTGTTTCAGTTATGTCTGATTCTTTGTAACCCCATTTGGGATTTTCTTGGCAAAGGTACTGAAGTGTTTTGTCATTTCCTTCACCAGTTCATTTTATAGACGAGGAAACTGAGGCAAACAGGGTGAAGCGACTTGCCCAGGGTCACACAGCTAGTAAGTGTTTGAGGCCAGATTTAAACTCAGGTCTTCCTGACTCGAATCCTGGTGTTTTATCCACTGCACCACCTAGCTGCCTGATTGTATTTATATGTATGTGTATTTATATTGCATTTATATGCATATGTAACATGTGTTTGTATATACATATATACATATATATGTATATATATATATACAAGACCCATCTACGTCATCTATTTATATATAGATTATATATACATATACATACACACATATATGTGTGTATATGTGTGTGTGTATATATACATATTATATATATATATATGAAAAAGTAGTTTAAGAATAAAATATGAAGAAAAGACCAAAGACTTGTAGACTATACAGGAAGCTCCTTCCTCTGTATCATGAATAGTTTATTCCAAAAGAGATTTAGAAGGCCCTGGACACAGTGAGCACCAAACGACATCACACACACACACACACACACACACACAGAGGAACTAAATATAATTTAGCAGAAAGGAATTGTCTGGTCACTAAATGTGAGAGTTGTAACTGAATTAGCTATTCATTTGCAATCGGATCATTGACTCATTAGGGCAAAGGTCAAAATCAACACCAAAATTGAAGAAAAAGTAAAAATGAGAAAAGAGTATAGACAGGAACAACATTACAAATCTGGCCTATTGACAATAAAAAAAATGTGAAACGGATGAAGGAAAAGACATTGAAGCTTATCATCAACATTTCCAACAGAAATTAATTGAAGTAATCACTCCAAAGATGGGGCAAAAAGAGCTCAAATGACTCCTCAGTCAGAAAAAAAAAATTGGATCTTGCCAGGCTGAGAGTCAAGGCAGTCAGGACATTACTCATTTAGGATATAATTTCATTTGCTAAATGTTATAGTATATGATTACATGTCTAATTACATAACAGAGATAAGTGAATGAGCATACAAGTCTGCAGAAGGCTTGGCATGAGACTAACTAAGCCAGAACTTCTTAATAGCTTTTATAGATGAAAGCTGGGAGGGGGAAAACAACTAGGCAATCAAAGTGGGGGAGGGGAGGGGAATCAGCCAATATTTTAAGAGCAGCTATTGTCTCCTTTTTTAGTAGTGGACTCACTTATATTTGGATTTTAGTAACTTACCACTTGATAAGAGTACGAGAAAGTAGAAATGGCACTTAAAGAATGAAGTCAGGAGAAGCAATTGGCCTTAACTTTGTGTATGCATTGAGATCCACACTGGAAGGGATGCCATTTTAAAGGCTTTAAAGGGCAATTTTTCAAAATATTTACAAGATAGATACAAAAGAACTCCAAAAACTCAAGCAATTAAATGACATATTAACTGACTCATATCCCTTGTTTCTCATCTGTATAAAACCTCATTCTCCTTTTTAAAAGGTCGATGCCGTGTTGGGGATAGAGATCCCAAGTTCAGTTCCTTCCTCTGTCAAATATTGCCTCTATGATTTTGGACTAGTTACTTAACTTACCAGGGCCATGGCCAAATGTCTAACTAATAAATCATAGAACAGATGCTGATCAGCATTGGCAAAGGGAGTCTCCTAAATGAAATATCAAGTCCTAATCAATAAAATAAAACATAAAAATTGTAAAATAAAATCTTAATGAGTATGATCTACAAATGTGTCAAGAATAGCAATTGTTAAAAAAGAGAAATTCACAACGTGACTAATACAGAAATATGTAAAATTGCTTACTATTTAGGGAGAGGAAGAGGAAAGAAGAAGGCAGGGACAAATTTTTGAATTCAAAATTTTTTTAAATGAATGTTAAGAATGTAATTGGAAAAAATAAAATACTATTAAAAAAGAGAAATATGCTAACTTTTAGAAACTATTCCTTAACAGAACATATATTTAGTCATAGAATTGAATAGTTTAGAGAATAAAGGGTCCTAGTGTTTGATTTTGTTTGAAAAAAATTACTTAGAGCAAAATGTCTCCTTAAGGACTCTAATAAAGTGGTTCTCATTTATGTGTCAAAATTATAAAAGATTTTTTAAGAAATAAGGCCACAGACAAAACTTTATTTGAAGATTCTCTTGTTATTAATATCAAAGAAGATACTACATAGGGATATGTATGTTCGCCAAAAGCATTTTCACCTCTTATGAAAGATGACCTGCACAGAGTGAAAAAGAAGGAAGAATCTATGTATGGTAAAATCTTCTACGTGCTCCTTTTTGCAGATGATATTATACTAACGGCATTAGGTCGCAAAATATTGTGAGAGACCCTCAATTTATCCATAGCTTTGACAAAGGGATAGATGACCTACTTATGAAATTTTCAAACACCCTGAACCTCATATGGTTAGCTTGCACATTAGATAAGAGGAATGACATAAAAAATTTAATATGCTTAAAAAATAATCACTGAAACTAATAAGATGACATTTATAGAGATAATTAAAAATCTTCTATGTTTCCTATATATGTGTGTAATATATAATACATGTGTATATGTAATACATATATTCCTTAACAGCATATATTAACAGCATATATATGTATATATACACACATACACATACACACATACATATATATATTCTGTATAGGTACTGGTTGCTGAGATGTGATTAGATAATACTTCTTGTAAAACACTTCTGTGGAATTTGGTGGACTGCAAGTTCAATACCATTGCGCACACACACACACACACACACACACAAACAAACAAAACTTAAGTGGTCTCACTTTAATTCTTCAATGGATACATGACTTCACATGTGCATTCTACCCACACTGATATAGATTGCAATCTATCCATCGCTTCTAATGCTGTAGAATTAGTCTGTATTCTATAAATCCTCCTTTGGAGGGCTTTCTTTGTTGTTGATAATATTGTCGTGTTTTTTTTTCTTTTGGTCATTTTTGATTCTGTAGGTTCTAGTACAATTAATGCTTAAACTTTCCATCTGTTATCTCTTACTCTTGCAACATGACTAGCTCAACTCTTATTCTCACTTTGTACATCTTTGATGACTTTATCCAATGTATGTACATATGTATGTATATATGTATACACATGTGTATATGTATGTGTAAACATATACACACATAAGTCATCAGTAGGGTGGTGTGGTGTAGAGTTCTGGCACTGGAGTCAGGGAGACCCGAGTCCAATTTCGACCTCAGAAACTTACAGTCAGCACAATGCTTGGCATGTCACATGACAGCTATTTGCTTCAGTTTCCTCAACTGTAAAATGGGGATAATAACAGCTCTTACCTTCCAGGGCTGTTGTGAGGATCAAGTAATATTTATTAAGTGCTTAGCACAGTGCCTAGCAAATACTATGTATAAATTGTATTATTGTTATTATTAATATACTGCAGTCTACCTATCATAGCTTTCCTTTCTTCTTTGTATTATCTGATATTTTTTTAAATGAGATTGTGGTTTTTCCATTATTCTTAGCCACATAGAATTACTTGGAAAATGCTAGTATATATATATATATCTGTGTGTATACATATATATACACACACTGCACACAAATGCACACATGCATGTATACCTGTTTGCATGTATGCATATATATACATGTATTTATATATATGTATACATAAAATTTGAAAGCAGAGAGTGGCTTGGGATCATAGAAAGCCCTCTATAATTTAATAAATGCAATCTAGTCTCTTTTTTTCCTCCTGTTCAGTTTGGGGTCTAGTTTTATTTTTCTCTCTGCAGTACTTTTAGTGATGGACTCACTCAGTAGCATCTATCTGATCGATGTCATAATCTGAGCAAAATGCATCCTTCACCCATTTGTTTTACTCTTAGCTTATTAGGCTAGACCCTC
Organism: Phalanger gymnotis; assembly: GCA_028646595.1. NCBI lineage: Eukaryota > Metazoa > Chordata > Mammalia > Diprotodontia > Phalangeridae > Phalanger > Phalanger gymnotis. The sequence continues at coordinate 674,861,883 of CM053622.1, forward strand.
TTAAGCAGATGTGGACCTCTTTGATGAGGCCTTGTAACATTCTTGTGGAACATCATTTGGGGTTGCCAGGGAAAAGTGGATGGTAGAGATGGATATGGTCATGGCCATGAGCCCGCAGAATTCTGTACCACACTGAGGTGCATTACAATCTGCAAATGGGAAGATTTGGAGAACTTCACAATCTGCATTTAGATTTAGCCCCAGATATCTCTCGAGCCAATGGCAGACACATGTAGCAACCATAGTTTTCTTGTTATGTATCTTGCTTAATATCAATAAGAACACTGTTCAACAAAGTTAAGTATCTAGTTGTACCAGTCAAAGAATTTTATATGATTTTTACATACACAGGGGAGATACAATATTGCTGAGGAGTGCAAATGATTTTGTTATGTAATAAACAGAATAGGATACTGCAGGGGTGGGGAACTTATGGGCTAAAGGCTACGTGTGGCCCTCTAGATCTTCAAGTGTGGCCCTTCGACTAAATCCAAACTTCACAGAACAGATTCCCTTAATAAAAGGATTTGTTCTGTAAAACTTGGACTCAGTCAAAAGGCTGTACCCAAGGACCTAGAAGGCCACATGCGACTTGGAGGTTCCCCACCCTTGGATTGTATTCTCTAAATCTTTTGGTCAGTTCTGTGATTGTGAATGTCTGACCTGTTATAGAAAATTGTCTTCAAAAACCTACCTATTCCTCACTCATACTTTTCTCAGAAATACTCTCAACTCCTGTATTCCCATTAACATTTCTAAAATATGGAAAATATCATGGGTCATATTGTTACTAAGAAAAGATGATTTGGTTTGATAAGAGCTATAGGGAAGACATGGTATAATGTAAAAAATACTGAAACTCCCATTAACATTTCTAAAATATGGAAAATATCACGGAAAATAATGTTTCTAGGAAAAGATGATGGTGGTTTGATAAGAGCTATAGAGGAAGACATGATATAATATAAAAAAAATACTGAAATTAGTTAAAAGGTCATCTGAGTTTGAAAAGCAGGCCCTCAATCACTGTGTCCTTTCCCTTTCCAGCCTCAGTTTCCTAATCAGTAAAATTAGAGGTTTGGTTTAATGATGTTCTTATTTGAGAGTTTGTGACTCCTAAAGAGAGAAGATAGTAGTCTGTTCTGGAAGTGTCTGTGTGTGTGTGGTCCTCTGTTTTGTAATGTTTTCCCCTTTGAAATTTTAAATACAATCCTAGATTTTACTCAAAGCACCTTAATATCTAAAATGAGGGAGGTAAAAATACAATTAGATTTTTCCCAGATCAGAACATGACTGTGGAATTGTGTTCAATTCTGAATGCCAAATTTTAGGGAGAACTTTGGCAAGCTGGAGCATGTACAGGAAAGCTCATTCAAGATGGTAAAAGACTAATAAATAAAAAGACTAGTAGAATAGACTGAGAACATTTCAACAGGAGGAAAGATGAGTTGTTGTGGCTATAGGAGGGGAGGGAGGATCACGAGAGACAGGAGGATGGATTATAGTAGCTATCTTCAAGTATTTATTTGTCGGTTCTATGTAAAAATTCAAAAAAAATTATTTGGGGTCTTGTCTTGCAAGTTGACTCTGCTGTCCCTTAACCTTCTGCATCTTCTCTTTTCTGAAATTTTCATATCTGGAAATTTCCATGCCCTATGCTTGTACAATTGGGACAATTACTAATGATTCTCTGCCTGTGATGCTAGAGGTAAAAATAAAAATCAAGTTTACCTAAGCAAGAACTTTTACTTTCTCCCTCCTCCCATAACCCTCATAGAGAGTAAAACCTATAGCCAATACTTGCATCACTGAACTGCTCTGATGTGGAGCTAATGAAGAACTAGGAGCTCGAGGCACCAAAGCTGGCCTCTCATAAGATCATCATTTACTCCCTCCCCCCTCCTGCTATAGCCTAAAGACCACTGACCCAGAGATGGATGAAGTATTTGTGGTTGAATTCTTGATTATTCCTGCATGTCTCCTTTTAGGCCTTAAGATTTCCCCTGAGTAAATTAAAATACACTGAATAAAAAAGGCCTACCATTTTAAGCATCACTGCCTGTTCAGCTCTATTAGGAAAATCTCCTTAAGTCCCAGGACTGCAGGAATGGACTTGGACAATGTGGAAGAAGGATTAGACTGGGTCTTCTTAGTCCTACAGAGCAGAACTAGGGAAGAAATTACAGAGAGGCAGACTTCAGCTTAATATAAGGGGGCAAAACCTTCTTAACAATGAGGGCTATTGAAAATGACACTGTGTTACCTTTGGAAGTATTGCATTCCTTAACACTGGAAATATTCGAGCAAAAGTTGGATGGCCACTTTTAAGAGATTTCAGAGACTAATTCCAGGACCAGATAACCTCCAATGTCTCTCTCAACTCTGTGATTCTATGATATTATTATCATTCAAATATATATATATAGGATGTATAAAATAATATGGAACTACAGTGTGGAAGGACGGCGACACCAAATCTTAAATGTACCAGAAATTATCCCAGTATCAATATGATATACTCATATGGGAAGCAGGAGACTTATGTTCTGCTATTTGTTGTCTCTTTGCTATGCTAATATCATAAGAAAAAAATAACAATCTCTCTCTCTATTTCTTTTCCCCAAGTATAAATATATCCAATGACCCATCCACAATCCAGGATAACCTCCAAAGGTAAGCAAATTGCCAGCATGCCAAATTACTAGGAAAAGTTTCAGAGGAAATCTCTCCCCAAGAAAAGTGGAAAATGTGGAGGTTACTCTACACGCCAAAAGATGAAGTCTCTCAATTGTTCTCTGGGGTAAGGAGCTGACTCTAGTGGACAGGGTGGTTAAATGTCTTTTAAGCGACCTAACAGAATTGAAATCAACTAGAAAAAAAGTACTCATTAGTTGCCCTTTTAAGTAGTGTATATGAGTATCAAGCCCATTTTCTAGGCGGAAAAAAATGAGGCTCAAAGTCATAAAGAGAGTGCAGAAAAAGAAGGAAATGAAGTGTGAAATATACCTTAAGTTAAGTAAACCTTTATATTGAATCTTGAAGCTATGAGAAGAACCTGGAAGTTTTGCCAGACTCTTGCCAGAGGGGAAATATTCTCCAGCTTGGCTCTTACAATGATTTTCTTTCCTTCCTTCCTTCCTTCCTTCCTTCCTTCCTTCCTTCCTTCCTTCCTTCCTTCCTTCCTTCCTTCCTTCCTTCCTTCCTTCCTTCCCTTTCTTTCTTTCTTTCTTTCTTTCTTTCTTTCTTTCTTTCTTTCTTTCTTTCTTTCTTTCTT
>CM053622.1:674865256-674876329 GCA_028646595.1 Phalanger gymnotis
TTGTGTGTGATAGTGTTTTAATTATTATTCTGTTATTATTAGATTTTAATTGTCTGAATAGCCCCTGGGTGATGGTGTAAAAATAATAAGAAAAGAAATAATAATGATGATTGTGTGCCTTGGCATGGAGGAATCTTATGCTGTTCATAATCCTGATATTGTTATTAGGATTATTAATAACAATTCTATTAGAAGCAGCATGAGACATAACAGCTTCCATCTGAGGAGCTGCAAGTCATTTTGGGATGCTAATTTGTATGTGCCCAGGGCACCTCAGGAGCTGAAGTACAATGAAGGCCTACAAGTGACCTCACTTCCAAGAAAGACAGTGGGGAATAAAGTTCAGAAGTTTACTACAATTTACTTAAGTGAGTAGCCCACTAGAAGAAGAACTTAGATATACTAAGTTTAGGTCCTCAGAAAAACAGATGAACAGAGTAGACCCACTAAGGTATGAATAACAAGCATAAGCTGCAGAACTGTGGTCAGCATCAAGAGAAGGGGATAATTAAGAATAATGGAGTCAATCCTTAATTGAATCTTATTAAAAATTAACTCTATCCTACTATTAATGAGTGATCGATCAATGATAGGGCCATCTTGAGAGCCAATGTTGGGCTGAGAAGATTCAATCCATCATGGACTTCCAAGGGTGAATTCAGGGTTGGAAATGGTGATACTATATGATGGAACAATACCCTATGTATCTTCTTTCCTCTTCCCACGCCTCAATCTGCACTGCTGCTTTTTTTTAATATTTGTGCAGTCAAGTAGAAGCTTGATTTGACTTGTTGCCTCAGTTGCAATATCATATAAGATACTGTGGTTACCTAAATGCATATTTAGTTCAGTATACTTCCATTTCCCACACATCTGTGTGTGCAGTTATGCACATATTCAATTCAACAAATTCAACCTTTATTCGCTTTAACATGTATTCCTTCATTTACTCAGTCAGTCCATACTTAGAGGTGAAAGGCACTGTGAGGCATAGAAAGATTTCAGGTGTCACCTTCTACTAGAAGTCCTTCCTAATCCCCTAAGTTCTTAGTGCCCTCTCCCTCATCAAATAATATTGTTTTTATATATCTATTTAAGTTATGCTTCTTTGGGCCATTATGGAAAGCAACTAGGAACTATGCCCCAAGAGTTATTACACTGGGCATACTCTTTGACTCAGTGATGCCATTACTAGGCCATATCTCCAAAGATCAAAGAAAAAAGAAAAGGTACATTTGTGTTTAAAAAATTTTTATAGCAGCTCTTTTTTTTAATGGCAAATAACTGAAAACTATGGGCCTGCCTATTGATTAAAGAATGGCTGAAAATTTTATGGAGTGTATGGAAATTCAAGGGAATTATATTATAATACAAGAAATTATGAAAAACACAATTTCAGAGAAACCTGGGAAGACTTGCATGAACAGATGCAGAGTTAAGTGATTAAAACAAGAGAATATTTTATACTCTAACCATAAAATTGTAAAAGTGAACAGCTTTAACTATTTATGAACTTCAATCAGCACGATGATCAACCATGACTCCAGAGGACTAATGATGAAGAATGCTCCTCAATTCCTGACAAAGTGGTGATGGATTAAATATATAGAATAAGACTTACATTTTTGGACACAGCCAATGGGTGAATCTGTTTGCTTGACTGTGCATATTTGATACATGTTTTTTTTTTCCTTTATGAAGACAGGGACAGTAAGGGAGGTAGAAGAGAAAGACTATAAATTATTTTTAATGAAAATAAAAATAAATAATTTTTAAAAATAAGCAGAAGTTACACCTGTCCCAGTAGAATAAAAGCTTCTTGGGGAGCAGAAACTGTTTTTCATTTTGTCTTTATACCCCAATGAGTAGCATAGTGCCTTCCACAATCTAGTAAGGGATATACTTAAACATATGTAGATGTATATAAGCATATACACAAACACCTATACTACAAGGTGTAAAATGTAAATACCTTAAGGAAAGAACAAAGTGCTAAGATTGTTTAATTCATATTGATAAATATTATAAAACATTTATAACATGCAAACCACCTGTTCAGTCATTTTGTTCAGTCATATCTTAATCTTTGTGATGCCATTTGGGGTTTTCTTGACAAAGAAAATGGTATGGTGTGACATTTCCTCCTCCTGCTCATTTTACAGATGAGGAAACTGAGGCAAACACAGTCACATGACTCACTCTGAATTACACAGCTAGTAATTATCTGAGGAAAGATTAGAATTAAGGAAGAGGAATCTCCTTCACTCTAGGTCTGCCACTCTGTCACCTGAACCACTTAGCTGCCCTTTAAGGCACTATTATAAAACAAAACCTAAATGATACTTGCCCTCAAGGAACTTACCTGTCATCAGAGAAAGGAAGGAAAGCTTTTTTGAGGGAATTGTGGAAGATATCATGAGGAAGATGGAATCTGGCCCTTCAATAATAATAACGAAATGAATAGTTTGAATTGGGGACAAGGGGCATTTTCAGTGGAGCCAATAATGTGAAGATCGTGTAAAGTCAAGAAAAAACGAAGGGATGTCCTATAAAAGAATTCATTTTTTTTTGCTTGTTCTGAGAGAATATAACTAGGAAAAATGGGCAGAAATTATAAAGGATCATTCCAGCCTGATGTTAAATAGCATCTTCCTAATTATTTGAATAGTACAAAATTGTAATAGGTACCTTTAAGTAGTGAGTTACTTATTGCGGAAGGTCTTCAAGTAGGAGTTGGCTAGGTAGATGGTTTGCCTATTGTAGTAGAGGAAGACTAGCTGGAGATAATGTAGAGGGGATTCTTGTTTAGGGATGGGTTGGGCTAGATGGCCTCTGAGATCCCTTTCATGTTAGAGAGTTTATGAGTTTTAGTGGCATACAGAATGTGAAGGGAATTAGTAAGAAAAAAGGTGGGAATGTAAGCTAAGCTATGATAAACACTAGTGAGAAGAGAGAACCAGAGGCTGAGGAGGTCTAGGAAGGGCATGTGTTACACAGGCCACCCCACCTCGAGAGCATGCATCAGAGAAGTGGGTGCCTGCTCGATGACTCTTCTGATGCCTACTCAGAAGATCATCCTCCTTTCTGAACCCACTTTGGTGAGTCCTGCCTTTCAGATCTCACTGGTTGCTCTCCGTTGGATGAGGAACATCATCAAGGGAGCATTCCAGCTGGTACTCAGTGCCAGCTCTGCTTCAAGGACTTCCACAGGACCGAGAAGACGACTGTCAAGATGGACACACGTAAACAGGACTGCACCAAAGCCTGAAAATGTGGTGATTGAAACCTCCAGCAACGAACTTTATTTACTATTAATGGACCTGAGTGAGCATTGGCTATGTGTGCGGCTGCCTACGATGAACAAGAAAAGAGGTGATCAGCAGCAGTTGGATTGTTGTTGCTACCTATTACAGTTATCCCTTCCACATCCCGACTTTCCCCATCATGATTTTGATATTTGGCTGGTTGGCACAAGAAATTAAATGGGAATTTTTAGGAGTTTTGTGGAAGCCACAGACGTATGAAAGCCAGCAGATGAAACAGAGCCTGTGACCAAATACTAACCCAAATTTTATAATGAGGTACTGTAAACACCCCATAAAAAAGAAGAAAAATTCAGACGTCTTCTCTTGTATGAAGGGAAGCAAAACATTTTTATGTGGATTTTCCAATTCACATGAGCACCCGGACCCTAACCGCGTGATGTGGAAGGAATAACTGTATTATTGGGTTAGGAGCCACCTTGTTGGAAAAGAGGCCTTAAGGCCTTATTTTACTATCCTGAATGAAAGGCTTTTTATAAGCAATAAAAAATAAGCACAGTGGGATCTTGTATTCTATACATCTTTCAGTCAATTACAAAACAGTCATGATGTGTTCAGTTGCAGAAAATTGCATAGAAAGACCTTATTCCCTACTAAAGTCTCAAGAATATCTACAATCCACATGTAGGTGAGTCTCACAAAGCCTCTGTGTAGACAGGAAAGTAGGGAATATACCGTATCTTCTATAAGCAAATGATTGTGTTCTCTGAGGACACTGGGTGTGAGAGAAGGAAACAGAATTGCCTGTGGAGGTGATAATTATTATCAATTATACCTATTCAGCTTCTATTCGCCCTTCCAGACACATACTAATATAATTTCAGCTCTTTCAATAGAATGTAAGCTTCTGGAAGACAGTATTAGTCTGATTTTGTCTTTGCATTCCCAGCACCTAGCACAGCACCAGGTACAGTATTTATTTAATAAATATCTCCTGAATGAATAAAGTTCTTTTTTCTCCACAAAATTTTGATCACACTGGGTCTTACTGACTTCCCTCTTTTTTAAGCTCTTTTACCATTTATCATTTGTACTTAAAAAGGTATTAATCATAATAACTAGCATTCATATAAGTGCTTTAAGGTTTGCAAACCACTTCACATCTGTTTAATTCATTGGATCCTTACCACCCTGTGTGGTAGGTACTACTATTATCCCAATTTTACAGAAACTAAGACAAACCAATGTTAAGTGACTCGCCCAAAGTCACACGGCTATTGAGTGTTAACTCAGGTCTTCCAGACTCTAAGTCCTGGGCTCTATCCACAATGCCAATTAGCTCTTAAGCATTATTACAATCAAATTTATCTGCCAAAATGTGCAATTAAGTAAATAAAGTCATATTGATTCTACTTCAACAATATATCTCCCATATGTCCCATTTTCTCCATTCATGAGACCACCACCCTAATTTAGGTCCTCATCACTTCTTGCCTGGACTATTTTGTCTCTTGGGACTCCAGTTCTCCCCTCTTCAATCCACGCTCCACACAACTGAGCAACTGGTACTGTTAAAGCTTATGTCTGATCAAGTCACTGCCCTGCTCCAGTCTCTGGTCCTTCCTGTTAACCTCAGATAAACTACAAATGCTTTGGAAGCCCTTCACTATGTGTTTCATATACTTTTCCAGGCTTACTGTGCCTTGCTATCTCTTATACATGACATTCTTTCTCCCTTCTTTGCATCTTTTGTTCAGGCCACTAATACGCTTCTTCCTCACCTGGACTTGGTAGAATCCCTGGCATCTTTCAAAGCTCAGCTCACCTGCCTACCCTACTCCCCACCCTCTCCCCAGTTTCCAATGACCTGCTTATAGGAATTATTTTGTATATATTTTGAATTTAATTCTTTGCAGATGTTATGGCCCATTTCCAATACAATGAAAGATCCTTTAAGGCAAGGACAATTTTGGTTTTGCCTTTGTATTCCCAGCTGCTAATACAGTATTGGCCACACAGTAGGTATTTAATGCTTCTTAAATTTAATTGAGTGCATAAAAATTCATAGCTTTTCAGCTATGCCTTTTGTCTCCATCGGGTTCCCCCCCCCTTTCCTATTATTCCTACTTATTTTCATTTTATACACTTGTAGGTAGAATTTACTCTGTTCTGGTCTTTTTTTAAAACCTTAAAGTATTTCATAAAGTTCCTTCTATACTTCTTTATATTCCTCATACTTGTCTATTTTAATTGCATTGCGGCATTCCATTACATTAATGGATAGTGACTTATTTAACTAATGCCCTATGATTGAGCATTTAAGTTGCTTCCTCTAATTTTCTGCAATTGCAAATAATGATCTTATAACAGTCTTTGAACAGAGATGTCTTCTTTTCTTTTTTTTTTTTTGATAACACTCTTGGGAGAAATTCCCAACAACAGGATTGGAGGATCAAAGTTTATGATGACTTTTGTAATTTTTCTACATACTACCTCATTGCTGTCTCAAAATATTCTACTAGCTTGCAATTCCACCAGTAATGAATCAGTACCAATTTCTCCACAACCCTAGAAGCATGGTTTCATTGTTTTCCATTCTTCTTATTGTTTTGTTTGGATTGGTTGGTATGATGTGATGCTTAAGAGCTGTTTTAATTTTCATGTCTCTGATCATTTTTTCAAGTGATCATTACCCTTTTGTTTTCGTTTTTGTAAATTGCTCCTTTATGGCCCTTGACCATGGGAGATGACTGTGTAAATTTAATATCGCTTTAAATACTTCAGGAGCCTAGTACACACAGGGCTTGCATTAGAATGCAAGAATATTTGGGCTCAAGTCTTGGCTCTGATATGCACATAATGATTACATGACTTGGGCAAGTCATTTAATCTCACATTGTTCCTGGCAACTCTCTCAACCTGTAGATTACAGGCATTTTTTTTTTAAATATAGGTTTCAAATATAGGTAAAAATCTGCAGTCCAGACATTCACATTCACATTCACATTCACATTCACATTCATTCTCATTCTCATTCTCTCTCTCTCTCTTCACACACATATATCCACATTTATATACACAGTCAACTTTTTATTTGTAATATTTTGCCAAAAATATTCCTACTATCTTATTTCTTATTTTGATGTAATCGAGCACATCATCTCAAGATGTACTAAGTAGTCTTGTAGTACAATAATATTGACTTGTATTATTTTTACATACATTCATTTTGTGTCCCTAACTAGATTATAAGCTTCTTGAAGACACATAGCATGTCTTATGCTTCTTAATCTCTCTTGGCCCCCAGAATAGTACTGAGTACACAGTAAGTAATTAATCAATACTTGCAGATTGATTTTAGAACTGAGTATCAGTCTCTGGACCTGTGGTTTGGAGACACTCCAAGACTTTAAACTCAATGACGCCATCTGCTCATCTCTTCTACTATACTCAGTTCTGACTCTGTTCTCCCTCCTTTCTCCAGTCAGGGCTCCCCAGCATCTCCACTCATGTGTGAAAGAACATACTCTACGCCATTGCTCCTTCCATGGTCTATGCCATGCCCAGGCAGCAGCCATCTGTCCCTTACCCAGGCTCCAGTGGCCCTGTATTAGAGCTCTGATTTATAATTTATTAGGGGCCTTCTGCTGGGCCTTTAAAGGCTTTTATTTTCCTCAGGAAATCATTGGCACACAGGCTTAACTTAGCATCATCAGAGTTTTTGCAGGTGTTTGAAAGGCCCCCAGATGGAGACATCCAGAGTCAGCCGTTGGAATAAGATAAGCAATTTGATATTCTCAAACCTGCTGTGCTGGAGAAACCTTTATTGCTTTAAACAGTGTCCCCCAAATTTCTCCACTCTCCTCATTTGCATTTCTGCACATCTGCTGGCCTCCTCGCAGTCATAAAATTCAATTTTGTCCTTTGAAAGAAGTTATACCTGAGCTAAGGCTTGGCACCCCTGAGAATAGATCCAGACAGAATGCATGAGTAGTCGTTTGAAACCTCAGTAGGCAATATGTGTTTTTAATAATCATCTGGTAATTAACAGCTGCGATGCAAAGCTTTTCATTTGGAAAAAAATAATAATAATTTCAGTGATTTGGTGCCAAGAGCCAGATGGGCAACTGAAGAGAGAGGCCTCCAGCTTATGTATCAAACAGGTGGGAAAGGTGAGGACCAGGGGCCTCATGATCACTTTGCATCTGGAAAGGCATCTGGGAATTCGGCAAAGCTCAAGGTCCAGAGAAATGGCCCCTTCTAAGCCTTTCCCAAGATACCTTCCATATTAGTGCCAATTATAATATTGGTTTTATACTGGCTTAAAAATGTGGACCATAGGAAAAGAAAGTGAAAACTAGAAAGCTAATGAAAACCTAGAGGGAGTGACTGAAAAATTGTTTTGACATTTTAAGTACTAAAATGCATTTATTTAAATGAAAATATTTACCATGTAGGTTTAATTGTTTGTATTATAGTGTTTAATGTTAAGTTTATAGTAAATCATTTTTTTAAGTGTAACAAGGCTTCCACTGACATTAAGTCCTGAAAACATAAGCTGCCATATGGTAAAAACCAGCCTCGGAAAGAAAAATTCCAAAAACCTCAAGGCCACAAAAGCTGTATTTAACCCACACACTTTGCATTGGTTTGCACATGACAATTCTTCTCCCGGCTCTCTGCCTAGTGCTGTAGCTAACTTTTCCTTCCGCCTCGCCTCCCTTATCGTCTGATCTCTTAGGTCCCTTTTAGCTCTAAATCCCATGATATTTATACTTCTCATTAGATCCACTTTGGATTTCTTACAGACACAGGGCAGGGAGGTTAGTGTTTATCTTCTTGGCTGAAAACCATTGGAAAGATTTACATGTATTTGAGGAAGCGCTGCAGTTCTCCTCATCTGGAAATGTGTAGTAGGGATACCTTTTGACTCCTTTGTTTGTTTGGTGAGTCAGCTGCTAATTATGGGCATTGGGCACCTACTACGTGCCAGGCGCCATGCCATAGGAAGAATGAATCCTGAGCTGACAATTTTTATTCTAATGGTCTCTTTTGGAGCAGGATGTGTAGCAACTGGTTCTTGCCTCTGACCCACTCGGTCCGTCATCATGCCCAATAACTGCGAAGCCACTGTTTTTTTCAACCCAGAGTCATGTTTCTTAGTACTTTTGTTGGTTATCATGGCAAGCAAACTTTGAGCCACCACCCTATTGCATGGAAGACAGAAAGTGGCATTTCCTTACACACGCCTGGAAAAAGCCTTCCTTCTTTATGAGTTTCTTGGCCTGGTGATTGTTAATTCACATCAGAGGGTCATGGTGTGATGAAATTGGCTCTAAGTATTTTGAGGTGTCTCTCTTTAGAGATGTAGTGGTGTTTCTCTAACAGCTTCAGTAGCATCCTCAGAGCTCATGACGAAACTTTTTCTTACCAAAACTGAACCTGATCAAAACATTTGATTGTTGAAAGATGCTTAAGTCAGATACACCTCATTTCATTCACTTCCTTCCTTAACATCAGGCCTTAGTCCAGGCAGAAAATAAAACTGTCAGCATTTATCTTCATTGTGAAACAGCCTCTCTCACCATCAACGTTGTCATGATAATTTTCTCTCTCCTTATCTGTAGAGACCGTCTTGGGGTGTTGGATTTTTCTAAAAATGGCAACAGGTTGGGGCAGCTAGGCAATGCAGTGAGTAGAGCACCGGCCCTGGAGTCAGGAGGACCTGAATTCAAATCCAGCCTCAGACGCTTGACACATTCGCTAGCTGTGTGACCTTGGGCAAGTCACTTAACCACAATTGCCCTGCCTTCCCCCCTCCAAAAATTAAAAAAAAATGGCAACAGGTTTTTGCACAAATCCTTAAGTGGGTGATTGTATTATTAGATGATTATGGCGATTTGAAGGCTGGGCTCAGAATCTTTCACTCTAATTTTAAATTCTTACCAAGGAAATATAGTTATCAATCATCCCTTAGTTAATCAAATGAAGGAAGTGTTAAATGTTTTCAAAAAAGCATTTATTAAGTGTCTACTATGTGCCAGGCACTGTGCTAAATGCTTTACAGAGTGTATCCCATTTGATCCTGAGAGGTGAGGTGCTATTATCAATTACATTTTACAGTTGAGGAAACTGAGGCAAATGGAGGTTAAGTGACTTGCTCAGGGTCACACAGCTAGTGTTTCTGGTACCAGACCCAGTCCTCTATCCACTGCGCCACCAGCGCTTCTAGAGTAGTGCCTTGTATAACACCTAACAGAGTATATCCCTCAAAGAAATTTGGCTACGAAGAGCATGGAGTAGTAAATAGCTGGGGTATAATAGGATAAGAATCATCTGTTTTTTTGGAGGGGGGAAGGCAGGGCAATTGAGGTTAAGTGACTTGCCCAAGGTCACACAGCTAGTAAGTGCATCAAGCATCTGAGGCCAAATTTGAACTCAGGTCCTCCTGACTCCAGGGCTAGTGCTCTACTCACAGCGCCACCTAGCTGCCCCTGATAAGAATCTTCTTTAAAAATACTGGGGACACCTGATCTTGTTTGTTGGCAGATGTAAAGGAGACAGTGGGATGGGAAAAGTATAAGAGGCATTTAAGGGAGTGGATGATAGATTGCCAAAGCAAGATCCTAGAGGAGGTGTGAGGAGACGAGATCGAGGGCACAAGTATTGGAAACAAATTGAGCAAGAAGCAGGGATAGCTCTTCCTCTGAGACAGGAGGCAAAGAGGGAATAATGAGTGATGAGGCAAAAACACTCTGTGGAGTGGAGGAGGGGAATTCAGTAAATCATTCAATAATTTCAGTCTCGGTGAAGCAGGAGACTAACATGTAGAGGGTGCTCGGGGGCTCATAAATGAAAGAAAAGGTTCAGAACATTTGCCGTAGGGACTGCCTTAGAAAGTCAATAACTATATAGAGGTAGAAGGGTGGCTAGCAATAAAATCATGGACCTCAATGGGATATAATGTACCAAAACATAATGACTGGAGGGGCTTTCTGGTTTCCTTTCATTGAGTGTAAAATTGAGTTAAATTATAATTCTATCTATCCATCTATCTCTCTATCTATCTATCTATCTATCTATCTATCTATCTATCTGTCTGTCTATCTTATAATTCTATACATAAATTATAATTCTAGGCTCTATAAACCCTGCTTGCAGACAAAGTTTTTTCCATGGTACTTCCAACTTCTTTCCCCATTTCCATGTGATGGCCCTTAATGAGAGGGGCTTAAGAAATCCATCTTGAATATCTTAGCCTAATTGACTTGTACCACTGAGATTGGAAGAAGAGTACAATGAAGCACAGGAGAAGGGTGGGGGAGAGAGGAATGGGCATGTACATCTGTGTAAGAAAACAGCTTGCCTGCCAACCAAGTGATTTCATTTTCATGGTATAACCAGCCCAGTAGAAGTTAAAACTCACTTCCAGGTGCCTTGATTTGTACGAGTGTGAGCTCCTCCTAAAGTAGCTGTTATTTCTCCACTTAGATCCTGGAGGGTAAATTTCCAGCCGGACGCAAGGGATGAGTATTTGGCTGTGTAACCTCCATTAGCATTGATAGAGCGAGACAGGATGCACACTGTAAACATGGTCCCCCTTGGCCTGTACAAATGTCTCCACACTTAGCAAGTAAGTTGCCCGTTTAGCCAGGAATCACAGACGTAAAACAGCTTGTCAACGAGTTTCAATAGCACCCAGAGGGCCATGCCGAGTCTCGTCATCTCTATTGCTCTGCCCTCCTGGGGTCTTGTTCCCTCTGCCAGATTTAGACTCCAAGGCAATGGAATCTCCTGTTTCTCCCTGCCC
>CM053622.1:674876829-674898010 GCA_028646595.1 Phalanger gymnotis
GTTTGCAAATATCACATTTGATCCTCACAACAGTCCTGGGAGGTAAGAGCCATTATTATCTTCATTTTACAGATGAGGAAACTGAGGCAGACAGAAGTCAAGTAACTCCAACTGGTCGCAGGATGTGTTGGTGTGGGGAGAGTTTGGAGGCAGAGAGATCGACCAGAAGGTTATTGAAATGGTCCAGGTGTGAGGTAATTAGAGCCTATGCCAAGATGGTGACTTGGAGTACTTCTCAAGACTGCTCTTTGCCAAACATACCTAGGGCTATACTACCTTCCTAAAATGACAGCACTTGTTTTGAGTCTCCTCTCTGCCTTGGAGAACAGGTTTCAAACAAGCTGCCTCTAGCTGTGCCAATTCTGTTGGTATGCCTCCTGCCAATTAATTGGTGGATTAATTTTTATTGAACATCCATAATCCGGTAGGCATTCTACCAAATAGATAATCCTTCTCTTCTCTAGGGCCATTCATCCTACTGGAGGATCATAGACTGTGTATTGTGGAAGATAAGGTGCAGTGGGGGAGAATCAGAACCCCATATCCAAATTTCCATCCTTTACCCTTATCATCCCAATCTTGTCCTGTCCAGTTCAACCTGAACGCAGGGTGAGATCTTGTTTCTCTGTTACCTGAAAGGGCTAGTTTGTGGCTGTGTTTTGCAAAAACAATGCCTGCCTCAGCTTAGCTAATACACTATTGGGGCCCTGTATCCAGACTTCATCTAGTGCCTGTCTATATTCACTCTCTTCTTTAACTTAATGCTTTAGTCTATGAGTTCTACTGCTCTCCCAGATGAGAAGCTTTTGTGCTGCATTACTGAGCAAAAACAATGTCGACTTCATCTGGCATTTAAAAGCCTGGAACGTTTACGCGTCACTATGTAAGAATAAATGTTCTTTCCCAGCATCTCCAAATATAAGATCTCATTGCATTGCTAACGCTACATATACATGTATTCTGAATGTGTTTCTCTGGCAGCCAGCCTGTGTGTAAGTCATCTGGTGACCATGGTACTTCCCATCTGTTACAGCAATTCCTGGTCCTGGTATCTACACCTAGACCTTCACGCACTGCCCTGCCCATCATTTGGGGTATTAGGGTATGCATTTGTGCCTAGCGTGTGTCCACCTGTGAGGCTGATCGAGGGTGGACATCACCACATCTTTGTAGGTGTGTCAATACCTGAGGAAGGATTTCCAAATGTGAACTGGACCAAAGCTAAATATAAGCGTGAAGGGGATTGTGTGCCTCTGTGTTCCTTTAACTTATTTCCTCCTTTGCTTTAATCCGTGACCCCAGCTTCTTTTTGCCAATCTGAATACTCTTCTGTTATTCCAGCTCTGGCTAAAGCTGCTTTCCTATGAAAGACTTTAAGCCCACATTTGCAGTTTTCATGATGTGTTCAGGGGACAGCAAGAGAGACACAGTGACATGAAGGCCTGCTGATGGGAGCTGGGTTATTGGAAAATTGTTATTCAAGCCTGGAGTAGCCCACCATGCTTTGGTACAGCCAAGTTACCAATTAATCTCTGTATTTGGTATAATGACTAGTACATTGTAAAACTCAATAAAAATTAATCAAAGAAGACAAAGCTTCTGTTCTATAGGATTTTGAGAGTGGGTAGAGACATGGTTAGCAATAAGAGATGACTTGCTTAAAAAATACATTAACTCTTCAGTCTTAAGGAAAAAAGTTCACAAGATAATGTTTCCCCTTTTTTCTTTCTCCATTCTAGGTCAGATGATGGAAGATAAAAAGAAAGGGCAGTGATTATGTAAAGATGGAATAAGCTTAGTCTATTTAATGGAGGGAAAAGATTTTGAAATGGGGGTGGGTTGTGGTTTGATACATCTAGACTAGGAGATTTTTCCAGAATTAGGGTCCCCAAAATATAAATAAGAGAACTCAGGCTGCTAACAGAAGAGGAGAGCAGGAAACTACTGATCTTATAGAAGCGGGGGTTCAGGGCAGTGGTGGGACTCAGCCAGTTCACACCAGTTTGGTAGAACCGATACCTAATTTTAGGTTAGTTCTGTGGCGGATGGGACCTGATCCTGCCACATCAGCAGCAGGGGCAGTGCCTCAGCTCGGTTCCATGGAGAACCGGTTGTTAATTCCTTTGAATCTGATCACTCGTCCAGGGCCCTGGTTCTGTGCAGTGTCACCCTTATTCCCCACCCACATCCCTCATCCATACCCTTGCCTCCCATTTCCCTTCCTTCAAGGAGGAACTCAGAGGTAGCATCAAGGCCAGATCCTGTTAGCAAACTTTACTGACCCTTCTTCTCAGGAATGCCATTAGTGTTGTGAGCCTTGATAGGAGAGACAAAAAACAGAAATGTGTGAAAAGAGTCTCAAGATAAGGCCATAACTTGGGTCCTAGCGCTAAGATATGTCTTGGATTAAGGACACTGATGATTAAAGAACAAATTAGGGCTCCTGGCTGAGAAGATGTTGGAGCCAAAGGTGAAAGAACGCAGAAATAAATTTGCTAGAGCTATAACTAGGAATGTTTTAATTTAGGATAAAAATAATTTGTTTAGTATTTTTGTTTTTGTCGGTTTGTATTTAGGAGTGTGTAGGACTAGAACCAGGCAGGGAGTGCAGTGGACTGTATGATGATGAATGTAATTACGCAGCAAGGTAGAGGCATCCCCATTTCCCTGAGGGAAGGTAGTCAAGGTGTCTCCCAAGAGAGTGGTGTCACAACAATGTCTATTTGGGTCTGTGGGCCTACTGAAGACCAGGAGGTATGATTCAAGGATGATAGTCAATGCTGGGAGGACGATCACTTTGCAGACACTGGCACCCCGGGACAACACCTTATTTGCTTCATCTTAGTCATGAACACTTTTGTTCTCTTGTGTGTGACTGTCTACCAGCCCTTTCTTTCTGGCCTCTCCCTAACCTATTGCTTTTGTCTTGCTGTTTCTTTGAGAAAACCAGTCGTGAATTGGAAATATTATCAGGACAGTTCTCTTCTGCCATCTTGTGTCTGCTGCTTTTCTTTAGTCTGTAGCTTCTCATCTCTTGCCTCATGGAAGGAAAATAAACACAACCACACGAAAGGAAAGTGAGCTACCTGGAACAGGGACCAAATTTATATGTGTTAAGTGCACGCACACACACACACACACACACACACACACACACACACCCTTCAGGATACAAGAGACTTACTCACTAGGAACCATGATGCCAAGTGTTAATAGCGTTCCCTCCCATCCCGGTTGAGAAATTAACAGGTGTTTTCCCCTACAGGCATCCAATTCACTCTGCTTATGTGTGTGCATACATTTGAAGGAAAGAGGTATGTTGCTGTTTGTGTACTTGGGTGGTTTCATAGGGAAAATACAATGAGTATCTCTTGGCTCTCATACATAGCCTGGAGATCTTTAAAGAATCTACCTCTAAGGTTGCCAGGGATTTCTCAGGCCTCTAAGTCTAAATTATTTTTTCCAGGGGATAATTGGGCATTTGCTGTTAAGTCTGTGGAGCAAATTGCACTTATTATATTTTGTGAGATGATGGGGATATAGTGAAAAACAGTATTACTTAGAGTTAGAAGATCTAGGAGTGAGTCCAATTACTGTGTGACATTGGGCAAATCACTTTGGGCCTCAGTTTCCTGATCTATAAAAGGAGTGGGTTGGATTAAATAGCCCCTAAAAGCTAATGATGAAGAAGATGATGATAATAGTTAATATATATACATGCATATATACATATATATGCATATATATATGTGTAGAGAGAGAGAGAGAGAGAGAGAGAGAACAGAGAGGAGAGAGAGAGAGCACGCAGCTGATATGTGCCAAGAACCAGCTAAGAGATTTACAAATATTATCTCATTTGATCTTCACAGCAATCCTCAGAGGTAGGCGTTCTTATTGTCCTCACTTTATAGCTGAGGCAGATAGAGATTCAGTGACTTGCCCAGGGTCACACAGCAAATAGTGTCTGAGACCACATTTGAACTCAGATCTTCTTAACTCGAGCTTAAAGCTCTACCTACTTTACTACCTGGCTGCTGTGATCTGATCATAGAATTGAAGCTAGAAGGAATCTCAAAGGATGTTTTGTCTAGCCTGCTCCTTTTAGCAATGAGGAATAGAGGCCCAGAGAGGTTAACTAACTTGCCTAGGGTTACACATGAGACGGTGTTTAAACATGGGGTTAATGAACTATGAGACCTTAGGTAAGTCCTTTGTCTCTCTCTGGTCCTTTCTTTCTCTGTAAAATGAGAGGTTTAAACGAGTTAAAGCACACGTTCCTTTTGCAGCTTTAGCATTCTATAATTTTTCTGGGACAGCAAGAAAGGCCTAGCCACGGCCTCAATCCCTTGAAATACTTTCCTTCTTTTGGTGATTCACCCTGGCTGCTTTGAAAGGATCATCAAACTTGTCATGACCAAGAGACATATCTGATACTGGATATAGACTTAGTTGAGAAACTGTCATATGATGTAAATGTGGCTAGAGCTCTTTTACCCCATAAGGCCCCATGGAGCTCAACTCATGAGCCCTTCTAAATGCCTTAAAACTAATCACAGTTTGGTGTGCTTCTAAAATTGTTTCCTAGTTCTGAAATCTATTATTATTAATTATTATATTCTCATCTCGGGTTATGGAAACATCACTCTAGTGGGTGTGAAAGGAAACAAGTTAGCGTATCTTAGCCCTATCTATATGTTTATTATTTTTCAAATTAGTTTATAATAAGACAGAGAAGGATCTTAGAAATGTCCCCATTTCCTCTATTCTTCATGTTACACAGTATGGAGAGAACAAGGCCGAAGCAGACATGAGTGACTCTTGCTAGGAAGGATATTTTGAATAGCCAGCTGAGAATTGCCGGTTCTCAGAAAGGGGCACACCTCCTGCCCGGATTCTGCTTCTCATCTAAATCTCGTCTCTGTGCTGGTTGCTTGCAATGAGCTGAGGAAGACTTCAGTGTCCTCCAGTGGCCATATGGAGGAGGTGCAGGTGGAGACACACAAGATTCTGCGGCTTCCTAACCCTCCATCCAGATGTGAAGGCTGGATGCGAGAGCACATCTCCACACCTGTGGGGTTTATTAGCCTGGTATGATGTCAGTGTGATAAAAACCCCAGCGAGGCTATTACATGACTATTTCCATCTAGTGAGAGTGATTCTATCAGCTGCACCAGAGACCTACTTGGTAAATGAGTTTTCTTTTTAAAATGCTTTGACTTGCTTGGAGTGCTAGAGTAAGTTCATCACAGTGGAGGATAGGGAGGGCCAGAAAAATGATGGGGAATGGATGCATAAGCATATGCAGAAATGTCTCAGGTTAAAGTGGCTAGAGGGACATCTCCATTTATCTACCTGTCAGAGGACCTAGTCTTTGCCTATGAGAATCCTTTTGCTCTATCCCAGCCTTGTCCCTACTGCTAAATCCACACCTAAGAAACCCAATTAGTAACAGACATAATTGTAGGGGTTTTTTTTTTAGATTATATGAACATATGTTACCAGGTGGGAAGAGATGAGTGGAAGAGACAGAGTTAGGAATGTATTAGGCAGTATCTGAATGCCTCGGGATCCAATCATATAAAAATGATTCACTAAAAAGAAAGGCAGAATATCTGCTGTAAATAACTTCCATTCCTAACTTTGTTTTATCAGAGTCTAAGACTAGTCAAGTGAGTGCATTCACCTGCCCCAAAGATTTCAAGAAGCAAGCCAGCCACTTTGAAGGCTGGATTCTGACAACACTGTGAAAGAAAGCACGGTAAGGGTGATTGAGATCCCCAAATCCTTGGACTTACAGTTACCATGATGCAACTACTGTTTTCTATTCATTCATTCATTCACTCATTCATTCACTCACCCATTCATTCATTCATTCACTCATTCAACCACCTCCTCACAGCAAGGTAGCAAAAGTCTCATAATAAAAGATCACTTAGATAGGGTTAGCAGAAGACTAGACTGCTATTGTCTTCTTCATTCTCTAAGACTGGAAAAGGTATAGTGATGACTAATCGGCGATAAATAAAAGAGCCCCATTGTCCCCACAGGTCATTCTCTCACCCCCACCTTCCTCCTCCATTTCCTAGTATTCAGAGCAGGGGCCTTGCGTTGGCCAAAAGTAAAATTGCCTCCACAGCCTGCTCTGATCCTGAGTGCCCTGGCAGGTCAAGCCTGGTATATAATTGCTTTTAATTAGCACTTTCAGGAGCTGGAACATTTTTCCCCCTCAACCTACAGCTAAGTGCTACTCAGAATAGCAAAAAATTATTTCCTACCTTTGAAAACATCAAAGAAAATCAAAGGCAATTACTCCCATTCTTCTAGGGCCTCCTGGTCTCTGCTGTGATGTCCAGGTGAGGGACTGAGCCATTAGCAGCCAGAAGAGATGTCAGGCAAATGAGCAAATCCCCTAGGTCCTCCCTGGCCTTGTTTGTGCTCACCAGCCCCCTCTCCAGGCAATGCTGCCCCACTGCACTTCAACCCAACACCCTCCCTTTGTCCTTTTCTTTTTTTGAAACAAAATAATCCTAGAAAATACTAGAAGCAAAGAAAAGCAAAATGTGTTGCCCAGAGTCATAGATGAAGCAAGTGGCCAAGTAAGGATTTGAACTCAAGTCTGGATTTGGCACCTTCCTCCACTCTGCACTGTATAATAGCGTGTAGACGAGTGCTGGGTAGTCTGAAGAGTTTGCAATGTCCTTGTCCAGGACTGGGCAAGCACATAGTCATCCAGTTCTAGCCTCCTGCTAATGAGGCCCTGAGGCTAATTAAAATGAGGAGCTAAACACCAGAGCATAATGAGAAGCCAGTTTATCAGTCAATCAGAGGACAGCAATCTGGCAATGAAACCCTGATCTCTTGTTCCCCTGGCAGGGCCTTAGGGAGTGTATGTGTCTCATTCCAACTTCTGGCTGATGTGTGGGGAGGAGGTAGGGGGTGGAGGGGAGGGAAAGTGGGGAGGTTGGGGCTGGAGAGGTAGATTATACTGTAAATTGCCGCTACAGGCTGTCTGTAATGTAGGGTATCAAAGGAAGGAAAGGCAAAAGTGAGGTTCTTACATATTCTTTTAGGTACCTCATTCAGCCAGGCATCTAGCTAGCAACAGAGCACTGGAACTGTAGTCAGCTAGACTTGAGTTCAAATCCACCCTCAGACACTTATTAGCCATGTAGCCCTGGAGCAAGTCACTTAACCTCGTTTGCCTCAATTTCCTCATCTGTAAAATGAGTTGGAGAAGGAAATGGCAAACCACTCCAATATCTTTGCCAGGAAAACCCCAAATGGGGTCACGAAGAGTCAGATACGACTGAATAACACCAATGCCTCATTCAGCAACAGCAACACGTTCTTCAGGAATAAGTTTCCTAGGTGGATAATAATGATCTTACCGATTTTTATATCAATTTTGGGACCAAGTATATAATTTCCTTGGTATAGAGAACTACAAAATGAAAAGATCCCCTTCCTGATGCAGATCAGCACCTGCTAGAATCTTAGAAATGCATCTGGGATGCTGAGAGGTTGTCATCTCCTTACTCAGAGACACAAAGCTCATATATTTTAGAGGCAGACTTGAACCCAGATCTTCCTGACTCCAAGGCTGGCTCTTTATACAATAAACAACTACCTTTCTGATATGAATCACTATCATCAATCATAACCATCATCATGGAATGATGGATCTACCCTAAAGGGCAATCAGGTGTTTTACGATAGGCACTACCCTCTCACACACTCCCCACCCCTTTTTAGCAATGTTCCAGGGTTCCAGGGAAGAACAAGTCAAGAGGACTTTGGCAGTGTGATCCCATGGACACGAGCTAATGTCTTCACATCGAGGTTATTTATCTGGCTTGTTTGCATCTGCTCCTGAGTGATGCAGATGGCAGAAAGGAAACCACTAATAAAGGTAACATTTCCCAGGACTTGGAGACTGGGAGACCTCAATTTGAGTCCAGCCTCAGACACTAACTTTCCTTGTGACCCTAGAAAAAAGGGTATTTCTGGACCTCACTTTCCTCATCTGCTAAGTCAGAAGCTAGACACAATGGTCTCTAAGGTCCAGTCTAACCCGAAAACCACAGGTTTATGTACCTTTGAGTCACCTAGAGATCTCTACTTACAGGTATCTTAGCACTGCTCTCCCTCTCCTCTCTGCTGTCCAAAAGACCACTCATAGCTAAACAACCTGCACTAATCACAGGATCACGGATGCGAATTGTAAAGATGTTCTGGTGCAACCCTCTCTCTTTGCAGATAATTAAACTTAGGCCTAGGAAGGTGACATGATTTACCCAAGGTGACTTAGGTATTCAGTAGTAGAGCTAGCATTTAAACATAGGTCCTCTGAACCCAAAGTCTTTTCAATCATCTCTACTCTACTGCTCTGCAGATATCAAACTGAGCCCAAAGTACACGTTGGGAAGGTTGGGAAGGAGAGGTCAACAGGTTCTTAATCTATCATTATAGTAGAGATGCTACAGTAGCAAACCTGGAGTCTGTGAACTTTGGATGGAAAAAAAAATCACACTTTTAGTTTCTCTAACCTCTACCTGGAATTGAACATTTCTTTCAATTATGAATGTAGACAACAAAACATTGTTCTGAGAAGAGGTCCATTGGCTTCCCTCGACTGTCAAAGGGGCCCATGACCCCAAGAAAGTTAGGAACTAGAGGAAACTCACTGAGAAGAGACCTTCCTCTGAAATATCATTCTGGTTTCAGTCTAGCTCACCCTTCGGAAGCCCTTGGGAATGTGAGAAAAATAAAAACCATCTGTGACAGCACAGGATGTGCTGGCAGGGGACTCGCACAAACCCACACAGGGAAGCCTGAATCAGAGACTCTGGGCGCTAGATAGGACCTCAGAGACTAACTAGGCCAGCCCATTTCCTGAATGGGGCTCTCTTCTGCAACATTCTCAATGAGTAGTCATCTGGTTTCTGTTTGAATATCTCTAGTGAGAGCAACCCACCATATCCTGAGATAGCTCATGGCAATTTTGCATAGCTCTAATTGTGAGGAAATTTCAATGGACTGGAAATCTACATTGCTGCCCTTTTTTACACACGGTTTCTACCTCTGTCCTTGAGACACAGCATGGTACTGTGTAAGGAATGTTCTAGCATTAAGTGGCCATGGACTGGTGAATTAACCTCTCTCAGTTTCCTCTTCAGTAAAATGGACATAATAATATCTATAATGCCTATCAATCAACAAGCTATTATTAAACTCTAACTATGTGCCAGGCACCGTGTTAGGAGCTGGAGACAGACAGAAGTGAGCCAGTCTCTGACCTTAAGGAACTTACAGTCTAACTGAGGAAGACAATGTATACACGCACAATTGTCTGTATACACATATATGCACATATAAAGGTATATATGTGTGTATATGTAATATGTATACACACACGTATGTGTGTACATATATTACATATATACACACACATATATACAAATATACACTGTTGCTTGTATATGTGTATTTACACATACATAGATATACACACATATAGGTAGGTCATATAAATACATATGTATATATGTATACACACACTATATATAAATATAATACACAGAGTTGTCTCTCCATATATACACACATATATATACATATACAAATATATGTATATGTAAATACCCATATAGTTGTGTGTATACAAATATATGCACACATACATACACACATATATGTGTATATACACGCACATAAACCACATGGTTGTCTATATATACACACACATACACATGCACACACATAGAAGTGTGTATATATCTATGTGTGTATATGTGTGTGTACATATCCACACAGATATACGTACATATACAAATACATACTGTACATGTATATATACATACATAGACATACACACATATACGTATGTGTATATAAATATGTGTATATGTGTGTAAATATACACACACACAGAAACATTACATACATATATATAAAACACTCAGTTGTCTATGTGTATAAACACCATTGTGTATATATATGTGTATACATGTGTGTATACATATACCTACCTATAGATATGTGCATAAATATGCATACATATACACGATACATATATACATATTTATATACACACCCATTTTATACATACACACAAATTGGATAAATTATAAGTAGTCGGAGAAGATCAGAAAAGATATCCTCTCAAAGGAGGCAGGCACTGGATCAGAGATTACAAGCTAGAAGGGAGGTAGAAGCCGTCAAATCCAACCTCTGACGATACAGACAAGGGAAATGAGACACGGCAAGGTCAAGTGATTTTCCCAGGCCCACACACCCAGTCAGTGTCTAAGACATAATCTGAACTCAGGTCTTCCTGACTCCAACACCAATGCTTTTCACTGCATCACCAATGGACAATTCAAATGAACTTTAACGAAACTAGAGCTTCTAAGGGGGGGGGGGGAGGGAGAATGGATCAAGCTATCCAGAACAACAATATATGGGGGTGGTGTGGGGTGACTGCTTTGGCTGGACTCTAGAGTTCATGAAGAGGAGGGATGCTGTCATGAGTCTAGAAGTGTATAGGTAAAAGCCTTGTCGTAAAGGGTTCTGAATGACAACTGGGGGAAGTTATTTGTATCCCAGAGATAATAGGATGCTGCTGAAGTTTATTTGTACAAGTTTTGCATGGTCAAATCTATGCTTTAGGAAAATAGTGACAGCTGTGTAGAGTATGGATTGGAGTGGGGAAAGACTTAAGGCAGGGAGATCAGTTAGGACTCTGGGGCAATAATGGGTGAAAGGTGACAAGAAATTGAACTTAGGTAGTTCCTGTGTGAAGGATATTTGAAGTGGATAGAGTGCCGGGCCTGGAGTCAGAAAGATCTAAGTTCGGATTTGGCTTCAGACATTTACTAGCTATGTGACCCTGGGCAAGGCACTTAACCTTGTTTGCCTCAGTTTCCTCATCTGTAAAATGACCTGCAGAAGGAAATGGCAAACCACTCCAGTATCTTTGCCAGGAAAACCCCAAATGGGGTCACAAAGTGTCAGACACGATTGAAACCTGAAACAACTGAATAACAACAAACAGACATGAGATGGGGATGAGCTGGCCAGGTGAGACTGTATTCTGTCCTGTTTCAAGAAACACTCACAATGATAAGATCACAAATCTATGGAAATAGCCAAGAAGTTCCTGCCTCACAGGTTTGTTGCAAGGAGTAAAAGAGATAACATATGTAGAGGCGTTTCCAAGCCTTAAAGGACTTTCTAAATGCCATTAATATAAATGACACAATTTCAATCTTCACCCCATAAGACAGATACTCAAAATCTTGAAGGAGCTGTTACCTGCTCTTACCTAGCCCTTGTATCTTCTCTTTTATGGACTAATTGTCCCCAATTCCTTCAACAAATTCTCATAAGCAGCCAAGTGGTATAGGGGATAGTGCTGGGCCTGGAGTCAGGAGGACATGAGTTTAGCCCTATGTACCTACTGGCTATGCGACACTGGGCAAGTCACTAAACCTCTGCCTCAGTTTCTTCATCTGTAAAATGAAGGTAATAATAGCATCTACCTTATAGGGTGGTTGCAATGATTATCAACACAAGAAAAGAACTTTGTGAACTTTAAGACACGATGTGAATATTGGGCATTTTTATTTTAATTATAAGCATAATCTCCAGTCCTTTCCCCATAGTGGTCCCCCTTCCCTGGCAGTTCTGTGGTTTGCCAACATCCTTCCTAAAACATGGTATTCTGAACTGAATATATTCCTTTTGACACGGTCTGGCCAGACCTGCTTCCTTCTAGACACCGTGTCCCTGCTGGAGTAGTTAGGAACTGTGGTCCAATTTCTTCTTTGATTAACTTTTCTAAACCTTAGTTTCCTCCATCTGGCTGTGCCTTCTTTTGTTATTTAAATACTTCATGCCTGTGCCTTCCCCCCCCCCCCCCCATCCCAATTAAGTGGACTGTAATGCAAGTGTTCTTTTTCTCCTTTGGAATTCCCCCACAGCACCAAGAGTATTATCTATTTTGTAGGCAGATAACAAATAATGGGGGAGGAGTATTATCTGATAATCCCCATCTTTTCATGCCTAATGGGGATTGCTACTGCATTATTATGCCCATTTTATAGATCTGTGGCACAGAGCTAATACGTTTCAGAAGCAGTACCTTAACTGAATGCCATTTTGAAATCCATGATCTGGAGAATGTCCAGAAGAGGACAAATAGGATAGAAAAGGCCCAAGTATTAACCAATATCAATTGAAGTAAATAAGGATGTTTAGCTTGGAGGGAAAAAAAATGACAGGGGGTGGGGTGGGAGAAAGGGGGATGATAACAGTTGTCCTGAAGTATTTATAAAGCTGTCGCACAGATCGTTGATTAAACTTGTTTTAGTTTCCCCAGAGCATGGAAATGGGTGAACTAGGTGAAAATTGCAAGAAGTCAATTTAGGCTTCATGTCAGGAAAAACAGAGAAACAGAGGAACAAAACCCCCTTTTCTAATACTTAGAGCTATCCAGTGATGGGATGGGCTGCCCCAGCATGTAGTGAGTCCCTCTTCACTGCAGGTTATGGAGGAAAGATTGAATCGCCACTTGCAGAAAGGAATTTTGTTCAGTTATGGGTGGGACTACCAGCTCCTCTGAGAGACCTTCCAGTTCTGAGATTCTATGATTCTTTTATCCTGTTTTTGGACATCTGAGTCTAGGCCGCAGGCACAAAGACAAAGCCTTCCACAGAAACACTTAGAGCTGCAGTAAGCCCACCATACCAATGTCTACTCCTAGTGGGGTAGCACAATAAAGGGCAGTGTTACTGGGTTACTGAAAGAAAATTGACTGGAGCCTGGAAACAGGGAAGAAGAGACTGTGATGGCAGTCTACTCTCCCTCTGATAGCAGTTTAATTCACACTGAGATCGGCTGTTTCACTTCTCTAGCAACATGAACTGGATTTAGGATCATACATCTAGATATTTGGAACTTCAGAGAACATGTGGTACAGTGGGGTCAAACTCAAAAAGGAATGGATCCCTGAGGGTGGTGTATTGACTTAGAAAATCACAAATTAACATTATCTATGTTTTATTGTATTTTTATTTGCTTTGTTAAACAATTTCCAATTACATTTTAATCTGGTTAGAGTCACTTAAGAATAATATGGCCAGTGGGCTGCAACTGTGACACCTCTGACCTAGTCTACCCCCTCACTTTAACTAGGAGGAAATTGAGGCCCAAGACTTGCCCAGTCACAAAGGCAATAGGTAACAGAGCAAAGATATGAATTCAGATTGCACAAGAAGTCCAGGGTTCTAAGCTCAGCATTGTTTTCACGGTACCACAATGTCACACTTCCCTCTAAAGTACTCCAAAGCTTGGGATGCAGAATCCTCAGTGTGTTTATATGCAGTGCAGAGAGACCATCAGAATGGGGGATGGGAGCTCAGTTGTTCCCTTCCCTGCCTTCATTTCTCCCTTCAATATGCATCAAAGAGCTTCCCCAGGGTCATATAGACATCTCCTAACCTCTTCTTTCATCCAAAATTCTTTGCCAATGAAGCTGTCAGAGTCAGAGTCAAGGGCAAGTGAAATTTTCAGTCTGACTGCATGTGCAGCATAATTACCATCAAGTACTGTCTGAGCCTGGACACCTGCATGTCCCAAAGCTGCAGGGGCAAGTCACTCTGGGAAAGATCCAAACAGGACCGATGTTGTTTTAGAATCCTGTCCAAGCCTTCCTCCCAATCCACTGCCCCCTGCTGCCAACAGGGGCTGAAGGTGACAGTGCCAGTGAAGCTGCTGACTAGCCCACTTGGGCATAAGCACCGATTCAACAGGAGGTTTTCTCTTCAGAGCCATGGTCTAGAGAAGTTGTGGTGGGGGGTGGAAGTATTCCAAAGGCAAAAGCTGTCTGCCACTCCTCTGTCTCCCTCCTCTCTATCTACAACGTTCATGGCTCTGAAGATGAAAGCTTAAAAAACTCTCAGTATCCTGAATGATGACTGACTCTGAAATCTTCCCATATTCAGTTCAAATAAATCTTAAATTCCAATGTCATTAGCAAGTGAGGAGCCTGGGGAAGAGAAAGAAAGATAAACAAGGTGACTGAGGAACCAGCATAAATACTGGAGAGTAACAGAAGGTCAAGAGCTCCTGGGGACTGTCTACTGTCTGGGTCTGTGTTAGGCTGTCGCCCAAAGAGCTTTGTCCTCTCCTGTCCATGAGGGATTTACTGAAGCTCGATAAAATCTGCAGCTGAATATTGCTATAAAATATAGGTCCTTCTCAAAGCTGCTTCACCCAGAGAATCCTAAACCAGAAAATTCACCTTTCAATGACTTTGCGAAAGTAGGGCTAAGTTGAAAAGTAGCATACCTCCCCTCATCTCTACTTTTCTTCTCTTTCCACTCCTCTTCCATTTCAGGGGCAAGGGCATTTGGTAATTCCTAGGAGTTGCTGGAGGGACCTGACTGAAAGCAGTATATGATTACTGTGGCATATGCAAGGTGGTAGGCATTTAATTATTACTGAATGAATGTATGAATGAATGAATGAATGAATAAATGAATGAATGAATGTGAGAAGTCAGGGAGGGAGACAGCATGGTAGAGTGGATAGATGGTTCTGGAATAAAGTGACCTGGGTTCAATTCCCAGTTCAATTTACCTTGGGTAAATCATCAAATTTCCCTGGAAACATGGTTCCTCATCTGTAAGGGAGTTGGGTTAGATAGTGTATGTGGACCCTTCCAAGTCTAAATCTATCACCCTATAGGTTTAAAATTGACTTATTGGAAATAAAAAGGGACCCATGGAAAGGGAGATTGTAAAGATCACATGGCCTATAGGATTACAGATTTAGAGCCAGAAGAGATCCCCGAGGTTATTCAATCTAACTCTCTAATCTTACAGATAAGGAAAAGGAAACCCTAGAAGGGCCATTTTTTTTTCAGGTTTCATTTCCATTTCAGTTAATGTCTCTGTGCTTCTCTAAAATGACCTGCTTGGGCTTGACAGCCTCTAAGGCATTATACAGCTCTAAATTCTAGGAAGGTACATTCATAACAGGTAAGACTACTTTCATGTGCTAATTGACATTTTTGAGGGCTTACATAGATTGTGGATTTTTTTTTTCTAATCTGGAGATGAGATTTCATAGGTGTCAAAACTCCTCCTCCTGTAGAAACTCCTTTCACAGATACATATAAGCATTTTTTCTGTAGATTATAATTTTAGACGGTTACTTGGGGGTCCTGAGAGATTGCCAACAGTACTTGAAACCAGGTCTTCCTGGCACCAAGGACAGCTCTTATCTTCTCTGCCTGGGTGCCTGCCTTTACATATCTCTTTTATGCATAGAATTTGGAGGTAGAAAGCACCTTAGCAATTACATAGACCAAACTCTTCTGATTCTGAAAGCAAAAACTGAAGTCCAGAGACATTAAATGATTTGCTCCAAGTTACACAAATATGGCAGCTAGGCGGTGCAGGAGATGGAACACTGGACCTAGAGTGAGGAAGACCTGAGTTCAAATTTGGACGCAGACACTTAATAGCTGTGTGACCCTGGGCAAGTCACTTAACCCTGTTTGCTTCAATTTCTTCTTCTTTAAAATGAGCTGGGGAAGGAAATGGCAAACTACTCCAGAATCTCTGCTAATAAAACCCCAAAGGGGGAACACGAAGAGTCAGAAATAACTGAACAAAACAGACAAGTATAAAGCATTAGAATAAGAATTCAAACCCAGGTCCTCTGACTCAGAAAACAGGCATGTCCCCCCACCCCTTCCCATCCCATCCCACAGTTTATCATTGGTAGTAGTTAGCATTAATTCACCCCAAGGGCAGAGTGATCATCTGAGAGCTGAGAGGTGACCATCCAAACTTCAAAAGTCTATGGACAAGTACTTCGTGAGTAAGGATTTCTTTTTTGAGATTTGTTGAAACCATGATTATTTAATCAAGAAGTTTGGAAAGAGTATTCCTGGAGAGAACTATGTTTTGCACTAGTTGACCTCTGAGGTCTCTTCCAAATTTGAGATTGTGCGATTTATGATTAATTTCAGAATAATAAAATAATTGAAGGGAGGGAGAGCAGAGTTAGGGAATGAGAGCCTAAATAAATATCAGCATTCAAGGAGCTGTGAGTAGGGAACTGTACTGCTCTGGACCCCCTGCCTTCCTCTCCTCCCCATCTTTCCCCATCACTCCCTCTCCTTCCTTGCCATAGAGGAAGAGAAGGGGGAGAAAGCAGCTTGTCAGAGGGAAGCCCTGGAGCCCTGAAATGCTCATTAATTCCTTGGAGGGTCCTCAAGATTCACACCACTTCAGAAAGTAAATAAATAAATAAAAATTAGAAGGTCATCAAGTTCTGTTTGGAACAGACACACATTAGCATACATCTGCATATCAATGAAGAAAAAGGGCTCCAGCTAAAAGAGAGCTGATAATTCACAGATTCAAGTAAACTTCATTACCTTTAAGTAGGGCTGTCTGACAAGCTCTAATTCACACCTTTAACTACCCTGCTACAAAAGACAAATGGGGTCTCTAGCTCAACAGGAAAGCCACCCAAGTTGCCCTGATGTAGGGGCTAGTTCTGTTTACAGAGTCTCCTCGAAAGGAAAGTTATGAACGATGGGGGAGGGATGGAAAGAAGGGTCAGGACAGCTAGGTGGTGCAGTGGATAGATTGCTGGATTTGGAATCAGAAAGACTCCTTCACCTGTGTTCAAATCCAGCTTCAGACATTCACTAGCTATGTGACCTAGGAAAGTCACTTAACCCTCTTTGTCTCAGTTTCCTCATCTGTAGAATGAATTTGGAGAAGGAAATGGCAAACCACTCCAGTATCTCTGTCAACAAAACCCCAAATGGGGTCCTGAGGAGTTGGACGCAAATGAAAAATGATTGATTTCTCCTCCCCCCAGGGGATGGCAGCTTTGGCAACTATCGCAAAGCCAATGGAAAACAGATGCATACCTTCATTGTTCCCAGTTTCTTCCCTACCCTACTATGTTTTCCTGGACAGTCAGAGAAGTAGCGGAATATATGTAAATCCATTTTCATTTAGCGTTAGATACCTTGAATTTACATTCTGCTTCCCCATACTTAAAGGCTGTGTGATCAATAGCTAAATCACTGCTAAACCTTTAAGACTCAGCTTGCTCAACTGCAAAATGGGCATGAAAATATGCTGCCCTTTTGTTATTATGAGGAAAGTGCTTAGTAAACCATAAATTACCATATAAATTGAGCAATTATTTTCTCACCACCTAGCTCCACTGCTCAGCAAACAGCCTCAGGATAAAGACCAACAAGGGAAGATAACTCATTTTCTCCCAGGGAAGTTCATTCAAGTACTTGTGTTTATTGAATGAATAAAGCACAGAATTTAGGATTGCACCCCTTCCCATTCAATCTATTTTCCTAAAACTTGTGAAGAGAGTTAGGGATCTAATCTCTGCCTAGCACACAACCGGAGACCCTCAATTCCAATTCATATTGACTTGGACTCTTCTACTTTGGGCCCACTAGAGAAAGATTCAAATGGAATGGAGCAGTCTCTAAGCCTAGGATTGTAAACAGGGAGTCTAGGGGAGAAAGAATTGGAAGCATTGTACAGCTGTCCTCACCAACAGAGAGAGAGGACAGCTGTCTGCTTTCTCTGTACAGTCAATGCAGTTCAACAAACATATTAAATTGCTATTAGATGCAATCATTGTGTTAGGCCGTGGGCACCCAAGTATTAAAAATGGCACAGTCTCTTCAAGAAGTGTATAATCTAATAGGGGGATAAAACAGATATGTACACACATAATTATTACACAAATTGGACTATGAGATGGAGAGAGATTGTACAAAGCAAAATTAGAGTCAAGGAGGGAAGGATCATTATTTTCTCACGGGAAATCTAAGAAGACATCATGACAAAAACTGAGTTGGGTTTTGAAAGAAGAGAGCTGAGTTGGAGGGATTTTAGTCAGTATGGGGGAGGGGGTAATTGACCCCTTCTAGTCACAGAAGGAAAAGCAGGATAACAGAAGTAAAGTGGCATCAATACATTAATGAGGTATTAAACCAACTGTAAAAATACATCTATACCCTGAATCAGAAGGGATGCCTGGGATTGGCTGCCTGAAAATTTGACCAGAGTCTCAGAAACCTTTAAATAGACCTGACAATTTCTCCAGTTGATAAGTGGATAAGGGATATGAATAAGTAATTTTTCTAAGAATTCCAAGCTATAAGTAGCCACATTAAAAAAAAGTTCTAAATCACTAGTAATTAGATAAAAGCAAATTAAAGCAACTCTGTGGTTCCACCTCACACCTATCAATTTGGCAAAGCTGACAAAAAGGAAAAATGACAAATGCTGGAGGGTAAACAGCTACATTAAAACATTCTTGAAGGAGTTCTGAATTGGTTGGTTTAGCCATTAGGGAAAGCAATTTGCAAATGTGTCACCAAAGTTAGTAAATTATATATATATATATATATATATGCATATATGTATAGATGCACATATGTATATATGTATGCATATATGTATATATACCCACATTTATTCACATATGCATATGCACACATGTTAATATACGTGTATA
This sequence comes from Phalanger gymnotis, assembly GCA_028646595.1. Taxonomy (NCBI): domain Eukaryota; kingdom Metazoa; phylum Chordata; class Mammalia; order Diprotodontia; family Phalangeridae; genus Phalanger; species Phalanger gymnotis. The sequence continues at coordinate 674,895,409 of CM053622.1, forward strand.
TATGTATGTGTATATATACATATATATACCAGTAATACCACTACTAAGCCAATATCCCAAGGAGATCAAAGAAAGAGGAAAAGGACACAAAATTTAAAAAATATGCTTATTATTTGTGGCAGCTCTTTCTGTGATGGCAAAGAACTAGAAACTAAGGTGGTATCATCTATTGGGAAATGGTTCAGCAATTTATGGTATATGGTTGCAATAGAATATTGTTACGCTATAAGAAATTATGAAAAAGGCATAGCTGCCTGAGGATCTGCAGAGAGCAAGACTGTTTGGTGGCAATAGTACTGGGGGCCGTGGTCATAGCTCAGGGGCAGAGAGGAGTACTTGAGGTCAGGCATCCAGATAGAGCTCAGAAAATGACAGCATCAAAAACCTGAAGACTGAGACTTTATCCCCCACACCCTGGAAGCAGAGCCCGACAATACCGTCAAGTTAACAGCCGAGAAATAAGATGTTTGAAAAAAAAAACATGAGTAAATGACAGAGAAGTTAACCAACCACTGATTGTTCCTGTGGTGATAGAGAAGATCAGGGTTCAAACTCAGAAAACAGTGAAGTCAAAATAACTACTTGTAAAGCTTCAAAGAAAAATGTAAAATTGTCACAAGCCAAAAAAGAGTTCTTGAAAGAGCTTAAAAAAGACTTTCAAACTCAAATAAGGGATGTAGAGGAAAAACTGGAAATAAAAAGAGTAATGCAAGGAAATCAAGAAAATTACCCAAAAAAAGTCAACCAATTAAAAAAAGAGACCCAAGAAAGTACTGAAAATCACCGAAAAAAAATATTCCTTCAAAATTAGAATTGGGCAAGGGGAAGCTAATGACTTCATAAGACATTAAGAAATAATAAATCAAAATCAAAAGAATGAAAAAATAGAAGAAAACATAAAATATGTCATTAGAAAAACAACTCACCTGGAAAACAGACTGAAGAGAGATAATATGAGAATTATCAGATTAACTAAAAGTCGAGAGAGAGAGACAGAGAGAGAGAGACAGAGACAGAGACAGAGAGAGAGAGAGACTAGACACTATATTTCAAGAAATTATCAGGGAAAATTACCCTGAAGTTTTAGAACTAGAAAGTAAAATGGAAATTGAAAAAATTCGCCTATAATCTTCTGAAAGAGATCCCCAAATGAAAACTCACATTATAGCAAGTTTCAAAGTTCCCAGGTCAAGGAGAAAATATTACAAGTAACTTTTGTTGTTGTTCAGTTGTGTCTGAGTCCTCATGACCTCTTTTGGGACTTTCTCAGCAAGAGGATGAGAAAACTGAGGCAAAAAAGGTTAAGTGATTTGCTCAGGGTCACACAGCTAGGAAGTATCTGAGGCTAGATTCGAACTCAGAAAGATGAGTCTTCCTGATTCCAGAGCCAGCACTGTATCCACTGCACCAGTTGGCTGCCCATTTTAAGCAACTAGAAGGAAACTATTTAAATATTGTGGAGCTACAGTCAGGATAACAAGATTTATCAGTTTCTACATTAAAAGACTGAAGGGTATGGAGTATGATATTCCAAATAGCAAAAGAGCTGGATTTGCATCCAAGAATAACTGACCCAGCAAAGTTGAGTATAATCCTGCAAGAAAAAAAAAATAGATATTTAATAAATTGAAAGACTTTCAGGCACTCTTGAAAGAAACACCAGAACTGAACAGAAAATTTGACTTAACAATATAAGAATCAGAAGAACCATAAGAAGATGGCTTCCTTCCCTGTGGCTGCTTTACAAAAAGACTGTTCTTATCTGTGTTGCTGAAGGGAGTTCTCACACTGGGAGGGGTTTCCCATGTTGAGGAAGTAACCAAGAGGCAATAGGAAGAGGAAACTGAGGGCCAGGGTGGTAAAGTGAATTATCTAAGGTCACATAGACAGTAAGCATCAGAGATAGAATTTGAACCCAGGTCCTCTGACTTCAGAGCCAGCACTCTTTCTACTGATTTTCACAAGAACCCTAGGAGTTCTCATTGTCCCATCCACTCTAAGCACAAACTGGATTGTTGGCATGAGTGCAAGTGCCAGGAGAGCTGGCTCTGACTCTTGTTACCCTTCTTGGAGCTCCTGAACGAAACTATCTCAAGCTGTTCCAGATACTCAAGATATCTACACAAACATGATATGCCACAAATATAAGAGACCAAGAGCCAATCCCAAATGAAGAAGTGGTAAAAGGGTATGAACAAACAATCCGCAAAAGGAAGATTACAAACCATTAACAATCATATGAAAGATGCTCCAAATTATTAATAAGAGCAACACAAATCACAACCACTTGGAGGTTTCATATCATACCCAGCAAATTGTCAAAGATGACAACAGATGGGAATAGTTCATGTTGGAGAGGCGATGGAAAGACAGGCACTCTAATACAGTGCTGTTGCAACAATCCGGCTAGCAGTTGCTGTGGGGGTGAAAAACCAACATGAGCCCAACAACAAGAATGCTACAAGCTCAGGTTCTTTTGATCTGCTTTACTAAGGAAAGTAACATTAATCCAACACACAAATATCATTCACTCAGCTCAGGGGGAAAAGCCAGCACCCTGAACTTCAGAGCAAATACAAAAAGAACATGAATCAACAGGCAG
>CM053622.1:674898510-674913655 GCA_028646595.1 Phalanger gymnotis
GATTTGGCCACCGTCCCTGAGGCAGCGGAGGTGGTGCAGCTACAGAACTACAGCTGCAGTTGCTTCTGGCCCCTGGCCCACCTGGTGGGAGGAATTAAGTGGCGGATCAGAGCAAGAGTGTAGAGCCTGCTGAAGATCTAAGTCCAGTCCAGGTTGGGGGTTCTTGGGGAAGGAGGAGTGCTGGTGTGGCAGAGCTGGCGCATCCCCCCAAGCTTGGAACATAGAACTCTATACTCTACAAGCAGTCACACCCAGCCGAAAAACTCAAGGTTCAAGTAAGTTGGCTGGGAACAACGGCCAGGCAGTAAAAATGCACCCAGATTCAGTCTCAGACTCTAGAATCTTTCTTTGGTGACAAAGAAGACCAAAACATACAGCCAGAAGAAACTGACAAAGTCAAAGATCCTACAACAAAAGCCTCGGGGAAGAAGGAATGCTTTTCTTAAAAAAAAAAAAAAAGTTGCCTTTATATCCCAAGCACCTAGTATGATAATGCTTTGCACATAGCAACCACTTAGTGAATGTTTGCTGGAATGGATTTATTTGGAGCTGAACAAACCTACCCTCCTCCAAAGAGTATATTGCTGGGACTCATAATTTCTTTTGCTATCCTTCAATCATTAATTCTAGATGCTTTGGGTTGATTTTTGTTGAATCATAGGCTCCTGGGGCTCAGAGAGAACTTAGAGATCATTTAGTCTGGGCATTTTCGACCTTTTTGTAGCTTAGACCCCCTGGGGCAGTCTCAGAAGCTCATGAACCCCTTCTCAGCATAATTTTTGAAATTAATAATTGAAGAAATTGATAGGTTAGTGAAAATAAAGTATTTTTTAACCCATTCAAGTTCATGGACACCACCCTCTCACCGCCCAAATTTAATCCACTTTTAACCTCAGGTTGAGAACTCCTGATCTAATGCTAGTCTAATCACCTCCTCTTATAGATGAGGTAACTCAGGCTCACAAAGGTTAAGTGATTCATCCAAGGTCCCTTGGCTGGAATTTGAACTTGAATCTTTCATTTTAAATACATTTTTTTTTTTGCTTTTTTTCCTTTTTACAACATATTGCTCCCAGAATACACACAGCTTTCATTCTCATCACCTCTCTTCAGATCTCTTTGACATCTCTGTCTTTGCATACTTCATTTTCTTTTTTTGGATGAGGAGGATAGGGATGAAATCCCTGCATCCTCTATCACACTGTGTAGCTAGACTGGGCCAAAGAGCCTAAGAGCTAAGATGTCATTTGTGTAGGAATTCATTACAGAGCCAGGAGCTAAGAGGAAGGAGACTGCAGGCAGGAGCTGTGAATTAAGGCCTCTGAATATGCAGGTAATTTAGATGGAAGGAGACAGGTGCCACTGGCCCTTCATAAATAAGCTCTCCTCTGATGGGTAAAGGAGATGGAGTGGGGAGTGGGAGCCCCAAGGAGCAGAGGGGTGGAGCTGGCCTTCCAGGCTGATTATGCCTCTGCCCAAAGGGGCTAGAAATGTCTCCTTCTTGACAGCAATAAAGTTGCAGAGTAAAGAGCCTGCTAGGAAAGGCGAGGTGCCAAGAGCCACTGAGAAGACATTTGTGAGCTAAGCCTCCCACACAGGGATCTCTGGTGCTTTTGTGCAAGGAGGCAACCCTTGGTGGGCAAGAGAAGGGTGATGAGAGATACAGAACAGAAGCAGAAGAGCATGAGAAGAGGAAGAGAAAAGAGAGTAGGGAATAAGGGAAATGGGGTGAGGAGTGAGGAAAGGAGAAAAAAGAGGCAAATGGAAGGAAATTAGCTAGAGTAGGGGTGGGGAACCTGAAGCCTACAGGCCACATGTGGCCTTCTAGGTCCTTGGGTGCAGCCTTTTGACTGAGTCTAAGTTTTACAGAACAAATCCTTTTATTAAGGGGTTTTGTTCCATTAAGTTTGGACTCAGTCAAAGAGCCAGGACCTAGATGGCCACATGTGCCCTTGAGGCCACAGGTTCCCCACCCCTGAGCTAGAGCAAGGACCAGAAAAGGAGGCAACAAAGAAAGAGTATTGGAGGAAGGCCTATTTTAGGTCAATGTATTTTTTTTTTCTATAAATCTCGAATTTTAGAGATGGAAGAAGATTATTTCAGGGGGTTTCAGAAGCTTTATGGAGTAGTCGGTGCCAAAGTCTATGGTGTCAGAATGGGAAGAAAGCCCACAAACCATAGGCATAAAGAGGTACTACCCAAGGCTCGTATGGAAAGAAAGCTGTAGTTTTTGGTTTTTTGTTTCCTTCTCTCTGTTTCTCAGTAAGAGTGGCAGAGTGGAGAAAGACCTGGTCTGGAAGCCAGGAAGACCTGAGACCAAGTCTTATCTTTGCCATATACTGGCTGTTTGACCCTGAGCAAGTCTATCACTGCTCTAGGCAACTCTCTCAGATTCTAAGTTCCCTATGCCAGTGAAATCACAGGTCCAGTCCCTGTTCCTAGCCCCCTTAGCAATAATCCTCTACCCACTCAGGTTTTTTTTTTGAAAGAGGACAGACAGTACAGTGAAAGAAGAAAAGGGGAAAGGAAAAGTTGCTAAATTGTTTATTGTTCATCCTGGGTCCCATTTGAAGGACAGTAGATCTATTCTTCATAGCTCCCTCTGCCTTTCTGAAGAAAGAATGGAGCACGTCAAAAGGTATTGATTTTGGAGTCAGAGGACCTGGGTTCAAATCTTATTTTTGCCATTTACTACCTGTTTGACCTTGGATAAGTCCCTTAATCACTCTGAGTCTAAATTCCCTTTTCTGTAAAATGAGGGTGTTGGATGAGATGACTTCCAAGGTCCTTCCCACCTCTAAATCTATGATCATGTGAACCTAACAGGTTGATGTGAAGTAAATCTTAGCTCTTGTTACGAATTAGGTGTGTCAGACTTGCAACACCATTTTTGGAGTATGTTCTTCCAATTCTCATTTATGGGTTAGGGACCCTGGGCCTGCATCAAGAGTTTCTTCCCCATATGCTTCCCTAACTCAGGTACCTCCTAACTGCGCAAAAACACAAGGCAACTCTATTTGAGAGTTTTCGTTCAAGAATGTCTTCTCAGTGGTTCCTGGCATTTAACTAATTGCTCACTAGCTTCATAAGGTACCTCAACCTCAGCTAATGGGCCATTCATTGACTAGGAAAGTCTCTCCTGCCCCTATCAATTATAAGTAAAAGATGCTTCCATCCTAAAGTTGTTTCCTCTTGAGCGATAGGCCCTTCCTTTAGCCCTTAGCATCTCTTCCTCATGGCTGAAGAAGCCTAAACTTAGGGTGCTGAACCTGGATTCATCAGACCTGAGTTTGAGAACCCCAAAGACCTGTGAGAATAACTTCTGCTCTATCCTAGTTATAAGGCAGCAGGCTTCGCCTAGAAGAGTGGGTCCATCCCCTCAATTCTAAAAGCAATGGCCTTTCAGGGCCCACTTCTTGAAATCTGTAGAGAGAGGGCAGTGTAGATACATAAGCAGAGAATCACCGGCCTCCCCTATCCCAACTAGGGACCCACAGAAAAAGGCCGGGATAAGACAAAGTAGGGGAAGAAAAACAGTATATTAGCCCCTGCTGGAAAACCACTATTTCCTAGGGATACCTCTGCATCTTCGGTCAAAGACCATTTTCTTCACTTTGAAGTTTTGCCTTTCCTGACTTTTAAACATTCCTGAGTCCAGGTAGACTGCAAGGCCCAGGTGAAAGTAGAATATTCATTTCTCTGATTCAGTGAGAAGGTCGGATAAAGGAGTCTCTATGCTCCCTCCCAACTCTAATTGTCTGTGAATTGGCAAGGCTTTGGGCTCTGCTAAGTTTTATTTCCACTCAGTCTCAGCTTCAGTGAGAACTGTGTGCCCTTGGACAAATCATTCCCCTCTTTGGGGCCTCAGTTTCATGCTCTATAAAAATGGCATTGTCCAGATGATCCCAAAGCCACTCTTATATGACACTTTAAAGGTTTTTGTTTTGTTTTGTTTTTTAGGAAGGAAGAGAGAGATCTTCTGTGTGTTGTAGGGTTTGGGGTCACAGGTTCCTAGATATAGAGCTGGAATGGACCTCAGAGGCCATACAGTCAAACTCTTTATTTTGCAGATAAGGAGACTGAGGCCCCAGGGAGATTAAGGGATTTATCCAGCTGACATAAAAGGGTTATCACTCTCGCTTCACCTCCTGGTCATCAAGCTTCTTCAATGACAAATGTGAGGAAACAACTGACATTATCATCCAATTATTAAGAATAATAAAAAGATGAAGATACCAAAAGTTCTCTTCCCTTGGGAGAGGGGGAACCTGCCTCATCAACAGCCTTGTGTGCCCTGCATTCTCTTTCTCCACCCATAGGGCAATGACCTTCCAGGAATAGGAGTGCTTAGCTTCAGAACCTTTGTCCAGGGATGGGGAACCTATTGCCTCGGGGCAACATATCTTCTAGGTCCTCAAGTTTGGATTCAAAGGGCCACACATGAGGACCTAGGGGGCCACATGTGGCCTCAAGGCTGCAGGTTCCCCACCCCTGCCTTGTCCTTTCAACCCTAGGCTTTCCCCCTTAAACTGTAGCTCGTAGGATCATAGACCTAGAACTGAAACTAACCTTAGAAATTATCTGGTCCACATCACTTCGTTTTACAGAAAAGGCAATTGACAGTAATTTCTCCAAGGTTCCACAGCTAGTCAGTGGCACAACCAGAATGTGAAACTAAGCCCTCTGATTCTAAATGCAGAACTGTCTGAACCATCACTTGGATGCTGAGAGGACCTGATTCCTTGCACTCCACCCCAATGCTATTCAGAGAAATAGGATGCAGGGAGACAGAGTTCCCCAGCTATGGAAAGCAATCGGTGTTGCCTGACAGGCTTTAGGATCTTAAAGGCCCAAATGCCTCTGCCGCCTTTGCCTCTCTCCTAAATAAAATGAGGAGATAATGTAGCCTGGCAGACTGGAGGAAAATGAGATGATATGGTCTCAGCCCCTCCCTTCTATCTTTTGCCTTTCCCCTGTTCCAAATCTTTCACTTAACACCCCTGGTTTAAGGTATAAAGCACACTGACAATCAGAACAGACCTAAATCCATCTGTGCCCTGTTCCCAGAGAAACCTTCCAATAGTTCTCCCCAAATGTGGAAGAAACCAAAGGCCACGGAATAATAACCAAATGCATGCATTTGTTCTATGGCTTTTAAAAAATGATTCTGTCATTTTTTTTCCTCTGTTTGATCCATTTAAAATAAAAACAACAGAAAACGAGAAAATAAAAATGAAAACTCAAGTGCCATTAGAACTTGCAGTCAGCAGAAGGGGAGAGAAATGAGGGTGTATTGAGACAGTCTTTGGGGGTGCATTATTGTTATTTGAAAGTGCAACCCAATTTGATAGCTTGATAAAAGGTTCATTTATGGCTTACAAATGAGGAGTCAGAGACGATTAAAATTCATTCCCAATTAATTGTTTTTTTTTCCTTCCTCCATTACTAAGAGTTTTTAGTCAGATAGCAACAGAATCTTAAAAACAAAAACAAACCACGATTCTCCACGCTGTATAGGTACCGCCTGGATGGAGACTCAAGATGGTTTCTGCCTCTTTGGCTCAAATTCTTTCTCCTCAGCAAGTGAATTAACCAATCCCTCCTTGAAAGAATGAGAGCCAAAATCCTTGGAATCTGAGGAACCTCTAAACCGTGAAGTCACGGACAAGTTTATTACCAGGACACTGCAGAGTGTTTTTTTTTTTTTTAATAGTTTTTAATTCCGGTTTATTTACTCTCCAGAGTAATGGTCTCAGCAATAACATTTCTTATTACTGATTCAGCCTTCTCTCCCTTGGCTCAGGGTAAAACTTCTCCTCCCCCCTTCCTGGCATATCGCTACCAGAATAGAGGGAACAAGAACTAAAATTATGAAATGACCTCGTGGATTGTTTCAGATACTGGGCTGGGAGCCAGGAGCCTTGGGTTCTGGTCCTAGTTCTGCTACCAATTCATTGTCAGTGCTTTTGCAAGTAATTTAACTGCTCCGGACCTCGGTTTCCTCATCTGTAAAATTAGGGGGTTTAATTAGATTACCTTTAAGGACCCTTCCAGCTCTAGAGAATGTCCCTCCCAACTCTGACCTTAACATTTTTTTCTTGGAAAACACAGATAGCCTGGGAAATGGGAGGTTCAGGGAGTATGGGGGTGGGGTAGCATTCCCTAGGTTTTTTGTATTTTTTTTTACCAGATCTGGGATTTCATTGATTTAGTGATTTCCCTGTGAGGGGGTATAGAACTTTATCTACCTTAGCAAATAAGTATCAGAATGTATTGTGCAATTTTTGGTTTAAAATCAGGGCTTCTTAAACTGGAGTCTGGGAACTTAAAATAAAAATGACAGATGCATTTTAATATAATAATTTTCCTTTGTAATCCTACGTGTTTTATTCTATGCATTAAAACCATCGATGTGAGAAGGGGACCATTGGTTTCATTAGATTGCCAAAGGAGTCTCTGACATAATAAGAGATGAGGAACCCCAGTCTTAGGAAGTTGTCTGGGGCACTGATAGGTTAAATGTCTTGCCCAAGGTGAGGAAACCAGAATGCTTTAGAGGCAGGCCTTGAACCCAGCTCTTTCTGACCTGAGACCTCTACTCTAGTTATGCTATCAAGCTGTCTCAGCTGTGAGCTGTTGCTCATTCCCTTTCACTATGGAGAAATTGTGGTCTTCTACAAGGGGGCCACCCTTACTGAAATCTTTACCTCATGTTTTTGTCTTACAGAATTCAGATTGACAACTCCAGCAAAAAAATAAAAATAAAAATAAATAAGCAGTGGAGAGTATTGGAGCTTGAATTCCTAAGTGTGTGAGGCTATTCATTAGCAAATCCCCCCACCCCAATTCAGATCAAGTATTTCCTGGTTGGGGCACCTTCAAGATTTGGACAATTAGCATTCTTAAGGAGCCAGGCTCAGTTTTCCTGATAATCAGCTCTATTTACTAATTTAAAAAAGAGTTCCTCCCCGTTTGCCGGTGAAGCAGTAGAGATTTTGTTTTCCCAGGGGCCAAGGTTCTTGCTAAGTCTTTTTTAAAAAATTATTATTATTGTTTGAAAATGCCTCAGTAATAACTGGGATAGATTTCTTAGGATTCCAAATAATGGGATGCATTCCCACACTGGCTTTATAATTAATGTTTGCATCATTTATCTTTTGTGGAAAGATTATTCTGACTAACGAGGTTCTGGGCCACTAATTCATTACACTGACTTGTCACTTCCTGCTCCTTCTTATTACCCAGAAATAGACTCATTAGTCAGAGTTCAATGACAGGGAGAAATTGTGTTCGTTAATTTAATTCCCTCACTTACTTGTGGGCCCATGTTTGTCCAAAACTGGGGATTAGAAGGGGAAAAAATTAGTTGTTTAAAAGCTTGCTTGGGTTCCTCTGTACTTGCAACCTCAGTGCTGTTTGGCAAGCAACAGAGGCCAGAGGAGCTTCCTAAGACAGATGCAAGGGTAACCCCAGAATGAGACAGGCATACTGCTGAGGATTGGGCCCTGCTGGGTGGGGAAACTAGTATGGCCCTGTGATCAGCTAGGCTAAGCATAACAAAAGCTCTAATATATTCACTGATTTTTTTATTCCCTGAAGGATCCACTAATCCACTGAATAGAAGAAATTCCTGGAGCTTATTGTCGTTTGTCCTTCTGTGCTAGAAGAGGACCATGACATCAGGAAGGCGATGCCATGACTGGCAAGTGAAATGGATTTAAGTGTGGAGGGCTGTGCAAAGTCACCAGCCTCACCTTCTCCTCCAGGGCCAGTGGTAAGATATAAATCAGGTTGATGGGAGATGACCCCGGAGCTTATGGTATAGTTTATCAGAGACTGAAGGAAGATGTAGCTGTGTCCAGCTCTTTGTGACCCCATGGGCCATACTGTTGTTGGGGTTTTCTCGGCAAAGATACTGGAGTGGTTTGCCATTTTCTTCTCCAGTGGATTAAGGCGAACAGAAGTTAAGTGACTTGCCCAGGGTCACAGAGCTAGTAAGTGTCCGAGGTCAAATTTGAACTCAGGTCTTCCTGATGTTACCTACTGAGGCACCCAGATAGTGAAGACTTAAGAAATAACTTCCATATGACACTACTAGGGAGTGTTCATAGACTTGTAGCATTAGAAGGGGTCTTAGCAGCCATCTAAACCAACCAACCAACCGTGGTTGAAAGAGAATCCCTGTTATAACATCCTGCCTGTTATCTAGCCCCTGCTTAAAGGCTACCATTGGGTGGGAAGGTGCAGGGATGGGATCAGAGAATTATTCTGGGTGGGGGCTCATCTACATGGCCCCAGAAATACAAATGGAGACTTAGGTTCTAGGTAACAGGTTCTGGGAACTGAAAGAGACTTTACTATTATCTAGTACAATCCCCTGCCCCCCTCCCCTGCCCATATTACGAGTAAATTTAACAACACCAACAAAAAAAGAAAATGCAATAGATAATATGTGTTTTTCCAAGTCAATAGGTGGCACCCAGGCATCCTTATATATGCAGTTTAGTGGCCTCTATTGGAGTTTGACATCATTGCTGTAACAGTTTTACCCCTAGACCAAATCAGAAAGCCCTGGATTCAGATTCTGCTTTGCACACTTACTAGCTGTAGGACTGAAGAGGAGTCGCTTCGTCATCACTAAAATGAGAGAGGCCAGAAGAGTCCTTTCCAGCTCAAACTTATGATCCACTATAGGGATGGACGTGTGAATTTGAACTTAGATAAAGGAAGACAACAATAATGGATGGAGAGAAAAAGAAACAAAAATGGAACAGAAGGAACCAAACAAAATGGGCATGCCAAGGAAGGAACTGAGAGTGTGCTGGCTCCTTGAGGGAGTCCCAGGGACTATTTCATTTTTATTTTTTAGAATGACATCAAGGCTGGAAATGGAGTGGTAGGTTTCTAGTTTGGGAGGACTAGACGTCTGAATCGTTTCCCTCAAACTCTCCTGAGTTTCTGACTACTCTGTGTCAGAGCACTACCGTCTTTCCAGTCAACTGGGTTAACCTTGGACTCCTCTGGCTCCCTCAAATCTCACATTGAGTCAGTTACCTTGTCTGCTGTTCTCTTCCCTCTCCTCGCCCCCCAACTGTGGTATCGTTCACACTTCTCCTTTTCTTCACCTAGCTTCCTCCATCCTAGTTCAAGTCCACATCGCCTCCTTCTTGGACTATTAGAATAGCCTCCTGATTGGTGTTCTTCCCTCCAGTTTCTCTTCTCTCCAATCCATCTAGCAAGCTGATTCTGAAGTGGAATTCCTAAGGTATAGGTCTGTCTGAGGATGTTGTTCCTCTGCTCAAGAAACTCCAATTGCACTCAAATGCCTCTAGGATAAATATTAGCTCTTCTGCCTGGCATCTAAAACCCTCTACGTTTTAGCTTCAGCCTACCTTTCTAGGATTATTGAGCATTAGTGTCCTTAGAGACAACTGGTGGCCTGAAATCAAGAATATCTGGCTTAAAATCTAACCCCAGAAACTTACTAGCTGTGTGACCCTGGGCAAGTGACTTAACCTGTGTTTGCCTCAGTTTCCTTATCTGCAAAATGGGGATTAAAACAGCACTTGCCTCCTGGAGTTGTTATGAGGATCCATTGAGATAATATTTATCAAAAATGCTTAGCATGGTGCCTGGCATACAGTAGGTACTACATGAATGCTTATTCTCTTTCCCTCCCTCTTTGCATACCTTGTTTTCCAGTCAAATTGGCTTTTTGCTATCCTGTACATAGTATTTTGTTTCTCATCTCCATTCCTCTGCTGTCCCTAGAGACTGGAATGCCCTCTTTCCTCACTTCAGCTTCATAGAATCCCTAACTTCCCTAAAGGTTCAACTCAAATGCTACCTCTTACATGATGATCCCCCAACTCCAATTACTCAGACCTGCTTTATGGACATTACTCTATATTTACTTTCTATGTATTTTGTTTTTACTTAGTTGTGTTCATATTCTATCACCCCAACTCTCCCCTACCCTCAATGAAACATAAGCTCATTGAGGGCAGGGACTATTTTGTTTTTGTTCCACCAGGACCTAGCACATGGTATCTGGAATGTGATGGAGCTTAATAAATGCTTGTCCACTCAATAGAAAGTTAGAAGAAAATAATAGGCATTGAATTCAGGGAGGGAAGAAGGAGAAAGGAAGGGGAGGGCTGGGTTGAGGAAGAGATAAAAAGGGAAAGGGAGAAGAGGAAGAGGAGGAGGAGGAGGAGAAGACAGTAAATAGATGGAGAGAAAGAGAGATAAAGAAAGAGATGGAAAAAAAACAGACAGAGAAAGAGTTTTTCATGAATTAAAAAGTTACATCTGGTGGCTAGTTGGAAGAAATCTCATTTTCTTCCAGGACTAGGGGCTGAGATCAGTCATTTCTGGCATGAATAATTTTGGGGGAGAAAAGGCTAGATGGTGCCATGCTAAACAAGAGTCTAAGACTAACCCAATTACCTATAAAATTGACCACCTACATATAGCTTGTATGCTGCGATTACCCACTGGATTAGCCAAAATGGCTGGTTGAGGATACCATGATTTGAGTGGAAGGAAGTTTCTGAGAGCCAGGTTTTCACTCAATTCAAGAAAAAGTTTCCTAACATTTTGAGCTATCCAAAAAAGGAATGAGTGGCTTCAAGAAATAATGAATTTCCTATTAGAAGGAGTTTTCAAACAGAGGCTTACCTCATTAGCAATATAGCCTAATATAGTGGAAAAAGTGCTGGGCTTCATATCAGAAAAAGTCTGAGTTCAGATCCTGTCTCTGACACTCATACCTGTGTGACCCTGAGCCAACCACTTCCCTGGAAGCCAGAGGTTCCTCATCTGGAAAATGGGTGTAGTAGCAGTACCTACCTCACAGTGGTGTTGTGAGAATTATAACATGTGGAACTTGAGTCAGAGGACCTGGGTTTAAATCTTTGTTTCTCCACTTACTGCTTGTACGACCTTAGGTGTATAATACCCATATATTTATCCACAGATATGGTTATAGATACACACACAGATAGACAAGGGACTTCCTTGAATATTCCCTCCCTGGCTCCCAGCACTGTGCCTGGCACATAGTAAGTACCTAACAATTGTTTATTGATTAATTGATTGAAAGTTACTCAATCTTTCTTGGCCTTAGTTTCCTCAATTTATCAAAAAAGAAGGTTGAACTTTTGTTGTTCAGTTGTGTCTGGCTCTTCGTGACCCATTTGGGGTTTTCTTGGCCAAGATACTTTAGTGGTTTGCCATTTTCTTCTCCAGATCATTTTACAGATGAGGAAGCTGAGGCAAACTGGGTTAGGTGATTTGCCCAGGGTCACACAGCTAGTACATTTCTGAGGCCAGATTTGAACTGACAAAGGTAAGTTTTCCTGACTCCAGGCCCAGCGCTCTATCCACTATGTCACCTAGTCACTTAGCTGCTTGAACTAGCATATCTCTAAAGCCTTTTCCAATTCTAAACTTACAATCCTATGATAATGAGGTAAAACCCGAACCTGGTTGTGGAATCAACAAATACATTTATTATTATCGTTGTTTCTTAATGTTACTTTTCTATCTCGAAGTGACCCTGGAATGGAAACGTGTGATACGCTTTTAAAAATTTTGTTACCTGGAACCTGGGGGCAGACAGCTGGGGAAGAGGGAGGGTGGAATTTAATTTCCTGGGGGCGCCAAATATCTGGGTGATTGGCAGGTTAATTTTGCTCTCCACTAGGCTTGATATTAAGAGGAAACTGCCAAGAACTGTACCTTGTGTCTGTAGGGATGCAAGATATCATCAGAAGAGCCAAGACTCGGGCCTAGTGAGGAGGAGCCTGAAATAGGCAACTTCACAGAATCCTCCTAGAATCCCACCCTGACTCTATCTCTGTAGAGAAGAGTTTGTGAGGTATAGACAAAGGCAGAGGGTACTTTATCTGCTTCCCCAAGGTAGGCCATGCTTCATTCCCCTCCAAGTTGTGCTTCTGACTCTAATGACATTGCCTCACTGTGGCCCACCCACTTTCTAGCTCCCTTTTTTTGTGTCATCTTCTAGATGGAAGCTTCTAGAGGACAGGAACTGTCTTTCTTTTTGCTTGTATTTTGGTCCCCAGTATAGTGCCTAGAACATAGTAAGCACTTAATAAATGCTTATTATCTACCTACCTACCTTCCTCTCCAGGAAGTAGCTCAAAACTAATTTCCAGTTAGTGCTCTCCATCCTCATCTAGGCTTCAAATCAGAAATATTTTATCCCCTTCACTCCCCCAAATCCAAATGCATTATAGACAATGATCTTCAGGGGCTCACACTGGGGTACAGTCTGGGTGCTGGGCTATCTCAGGTGACAAGGGACATTACTATTTGCCAGTTTGCTGTAAGGATTTTGCTAAAAGCAACCCTACATGTACCTCTTCACGAATGGGACAGGGATAAGGCTATGAACGTGAGGAATGAGGTACGTCTTCAGTCCTGGATGCTTCTCTCCCCTCAGCCATCCCTAGGAAACCAGAGACATTAAGTACCAAGGAGCAGACAGGTTTAATCAGTGACCCTGACCCACATGATGGTTATCGTAGATGACCATAGCCAGAAGAATCCAGATGACCAGAAGAGGTCACTGGACCAGGATAAGAAGAGAAGGAGGAAGATTAATGACAGGTAAGGAATGATGAAGAGTGCCTAAACCAAGCCGGGGGAGCCTGGGGAGGCAGCCAGATCAATGGTTTCCAGAGCAAATTAAGAACCTAGTGCTTCTGGCAGCCAAGCTGTGAAGTTAACTACAGAGCTGCAGCATGGCATTTGGTGAAAGATGGGAGAAGGAGCCTGGATCCCACACATCAAGTAAGGCATGCTGAGAAGGGCAAGTAGGATTTCTGGAGCTCTCATCTCTCTCTTCCCAGTTGCCCTCCTATGGCAAAACTTCAATCACTAGAGTCTGGGATGGGGAAGCTGAGGCCTCCAGGCATGTGGCCTTCTAGGTTCTTGGGTGAGGCCTTTTGACTAAGCCCAAGTTTTACAGAACAAATACTTTTATTAAGGGCATTTGTTCTGTGAAGTTTGGATTCAGTCAAAGGGCCACCCTTGGGGACCTAGAGGGCCACATGTGGCCTGGAGGCCTCAGGTACCCCACCCCTGCCCCAGGCCAGTAGAATCTCAGGGTCACAGAACTGGAAAATGGGAAAGGACACCTGAGGGCAGCTGGCTGATTTGTTCTTAAGTAAGAAAACCAAAGACAAGATCCCAGAGGTCATTCAACCTCTTTTTAAAGACCTCCAATGAGGAAGGAAAAAGAACCGCCCAAGGCAGGCCATACCACTTTTACACAGTTCTAATTACTAGAATGTTTATTTTGGGGTTTTTTTTTTGTATTCTCCCATATAGCACATCTAAGTCTGCATAAACCTACAATTTACATCCTAGTTCTGATCTCAGGGACCATGCAGAACAAGAGTCATCCATCTTCCACATGATACCTCTCCATGTCCCTGAGACAGTGATCATGACCCCCTCTTAAGTCTCTTTTTTCCTTTAAATTAAACATACTCAATTCTTTCAACTAATCCACACCTGGCATGATGTGTAGTCTCACCATAGTAGGTCTCTATTGTCTGGATGGGGCAGCTAGTTGGCACAATATATAGAGTGCAGGGCCTAGAGTCAAAAAGATATCTTCATGAGTTCAAATCTGACCTCAGACACTTACTAGCTGTGTGACCCTGGGCAAGTCATTTAACCCTGTTCACCTTAGTTTCCTCATCTGTAAAATGAGCAAAAGAAGGAAATGGCAAACCATTTCAATATCTTTGCCAAGAAAATCCCAAATGGGGTCATAAAGGTCAGACACTGACAATGACTGAACAAACAGCATTGTCTAGATACTCTCCATCTTGTCCAGTCCTGCTAACTACATCCTAAACAGATAGAGAGAGGGAATGTGAAGGAGTGGGAGAGGATATACAAGGAAGGACAGAAGAAGAGAGAAAATTGAGAGAGACAGAGGGGGAGGGGGAGAAATGGGGGAGAGTGACAAAGGGGGAAAGCTAGAGGAGGTAAATGGGCAAGAAAGGGAGAAGTAGAGTGTAAAGAGAAAGGGGAGGAGGGAGGGAGAGAGAGGCAGAGAGAGACAGAGAGACAGAGAGACAAAGACAGAGACAGGGAAACAGAAACAGAAAGAGAGAGACAGAGAGACAGAGATAGAGAGAGACAGGGAGACAGAGAGAGACACAGAGAGAGAAGGAAAAAGGGGAAGAGAGGGAGAGAAAGGAAAAATTAGAGGAAAGGAGATGGGAGGCCAAAAAAACGTAGAGAGGAACAGAGAGGTAGAGAGACAGACACAGAGACTGAAAGACAAAGAAAGAGATGCAGAAACAGAGAGACAAGAAAGAGAGAAGAGAAAGTAGAGAACATATCTGTGTTTCTGTTATAGGAAAAAGATTTCCTACTTTATTAGCAACTTTGTCACAGATTCTTCTCTAAGAAGAAGGATTCTTTTTCTCTGTCTGAATGATTCAAATAAGGTAACTGGGTAGAATAAGTGTTGGAGTAAAAAGACTACCCCACATCTATTCTATTTCCTTGGACTTTTCACCAACTAATCCCTGCCACTGGATCATCTCCAAGCTCCTCCAATTTAGTAATGTTCTTGATATGGATAACCATATCATTTGTACTGTTGAATAGGATCATTTTTCTTTTAATCAGGGCTTTATGGATTTTACTATATTTAATAACATTCAAATGTTTGATGCCATATCTCATATCATGCAGAATAGGTGAATACAGGTACAACACTGAGACCGCAATTGTATTGAAGAAGAGAATTCACAATAGAGGTCTACGAATGTTTCCATACCTCCATGCCTACAAGTAAAAGCGTAATTCATAAAATAGACCCCACTTGCTTCAATCCATTTATATAGGCATAGTCATAAGAGAAGCGTCCTGCCTCCTTCATACTTCATCAAACTATTGGACGCATCCCTACTTACCTTTCAAAGAAGGGGCAAGATACCAACAAAAATGTCAAATTATGTGATGTCACTTCTTTGACTGACAGCTCCAGGAGAAGGGGAGACTATCTGAATCCTACAGGGGGCAAAGGGCACCTAGGCGGTGTGCACTGCCCTAGAGTGAAGATCTGAGTTCCAATCTGACCTCAGATACTTACTAG
>CM053622.1:674914155-674958226 GCA_028646595.1 Phalanger gymnotis
AACCTCAGTGACTAGGCAAGGCTGTGTAGCTTGTGATGTCAACAGTGCCATGGACTTGAAAATTAAAGGAGTGACAAATCATGTGCCAAAAGACCTCAAAGGTCACCTTCCTTGCCTGGGGTCTCCATAAAATAGGAATCTGGAAGAAAGGAATTTCTCTTTAATGTTGCCCCTAACCCTTAACAAAGACTAACAGTGTCCCCAAAGAAAATGCCTAGAATTGAATCGTCACTCTTTTCTCCAACCTGGATGCTCATTGAATATTTGCAAGATGCTATTCTCAACCTTCTGATGACGTAGAGTTCAGCTCCACCCATCTATTTTGCACTGCCCCAACAGACTCACTTGTCCTTCACACACCTACCTTCCCAGGCCCCATAACAGGAGCCCTGGTACTTCTCCTGAATGGTTTCAGAGCTCCCCAGAAAACAATCAGTGTCCTTTGGGCACAACTTATAACTTCTCTCACCCCATACTGTCCGCTATTTGAAACCAATACTTCTTGTATCAAGAATTTCCATGTCACAAACTAATTTCCCTAAAGAATGCTCCCTATTTTCATTTGGTCCTGGAAATGTTTCAGTCCTGCCTTCTTGAATGTTAATGGTTCTCCTATCAACCCCATCTGCCTCTTCCCTGGCCCCCTACCATCCAAACTGCGTACGATGCAAACCATAGGTCATTCCTTAGTTGGTATTTCACAGAACTATCCACCCCCTTCCAAGACTTTTTTTCAGCAGCAAAGACCTCTTTGTCAATAGTCACAAGCATGACCTCCAGTCACAAGAGAGCAGAGCAGAATACATTGAGTTTGTGGCCACCAGAAGAGGGGATACTTGGCACCCAGTGTTATAGACAATGATGAAGCGGGTGGGCACCTACCTTTTGTGCCCCCTTTCAGTTCCACCTCTTCCCACCTTCCCCATTTCTTTTTTTTTCCACTTTAAAAACATCCAACTTTGCCTTGGGGATGAGCAGAATGAAATGTCACTTACCTGTAAAAAAAAAAGAAAGAAAGAAAAGAAGAGAAAGAGAGAGAGGAGAAAGCTAAGCATTATATTACATACAGATTCTTTGAAATCAGGGCATGCTTTAGACTTTGAAACTGCAACAATGAATGGATATTATTTTTTCATTCTCCCTTTCTATATTTAATGAAACTCTAGATTTTGCAAGAAGTACATCCCCAGAGCCCAGCCTCCCTTCATTATTCCCCTTTTGTTTTGTCCTAGCTCATCTTCCTGTCTGTACCATCCCCCTAACCCCTCACCCTTCTTGTTCACTTCAGTGGGAAAAGGTCAGAAAGATTGAGAGGAGAAACAGACCATAGAGATCAAGGGAAAAACCTCAAACGTGTGCACTGACATTATGAGGGAAAAAAGGGGCTTTTTCTTCACAGGCGTGGGAGGTGGAGAGGACCTGAGGGTCAGTGCTGGCCCCTGCTCTAGACTGACTAACAGGTTAATTCCCCACAGAGAGACTTCCAAGAGGTTGCCTTTGGCTAGTTTTAAATGGTTCCTGGTCTTCGTCTTTCCTCTTTCTCCTCTCTGTCCTTGCCTCTGTCTACCCGCCCTCCCTCAGCAATCTCACCAAAAATTATGCTTTGCTAACCAGTGTTTTCTTGATTTCAGCTTATTACATCTGGTAATGAGTCCATTCCTAGGGATAGGGATTATTGTTATCATGAGAATCACAGGGCTAGAAAGGACACTGATCAATAACCTTATCATCCCCCCCACCATTTTTAAACAAAACCAGACCTAAACAGTCATAGACAGACAAGCTTTCCAGTTATCAATAACTCTCAGGTATATTCATTTCAAAAATTTAATTAATATTAAATATTAACTAACATTAATTAATATTAAAAATGTTATGTACCAAATACTCTGCTAACTGCTGAAGCTATAAACACAGAAACATTCTATGACCTCAAGGAGCTCACATTCTATTAGGGGAGGCAGGGAAAATATATATATAGGCAGGGAAGTAAATACAAAGTAATGTTTGAGGGGCAGTAGAAAGCACTACCAATTGGAGGTGGGGTATTCTGGAAAGGCTCATATAATAGGTGTTACCTAAACTGAGCCTTGAATGAAGTTAGGGATGGGAGGCTCAGTGAGGAGGGAAAGCGCTTCAGGCAAGGGGGAAAGCTTTTGCAAAGACATTGAGGCAGGAGATAGAATGTCATTTTGGGGGAAACAGCAAATAGGCCAGTTTAACTTTATGGGAAAATTCCAGGAGAAATATCTCTGCTTCCAACACCCATCTCAGGGCTTCATACCCTTCATTCAGAGTAAATTTTACTAAGCTGTCCAAAATCTTCAGCCTAAACATATGCAAATCTCTTGCTATCCTAAGACAATATTTTTTGAAAGAGCCCCCAGAATCCTCTTCTACAGATTAAATTATACCATCTTTTCAGAAATTCCATTTTCTAGTTGTTTGTGTTTCTCCTCATAGTCTTCTTCAACTACTATGTTCCCCTTTTCAAACCCCATTTGAATCCCCTACTATCTGTGACTTTGGACAAGTCACTTGTCTTGTCTCAGCCTCAGCTTTCTCATCTGGGAAATGGGATGAGATTACCTAGCTCCTCCTGGCTCCTATGACTTGAGCATGGTTTTTGATTAGGCTCTCTTTAGAAATAAATATACAACAGATAACCATTTAGCTGGTTATCAAAAGGCAATCTGGTCTATTACAAAGGGCACTGGACTTGAAGTCAGAAAGATCTGGATTCAAATGCCACCTCAGACACTTAATGACTAGGAGATGCTGCGCAAAACATTTACCCTCCTAGGTCTCCACTTTTCCCATTTCTGAAATGAGCAATGTCTTCGAAGGTCCATTATAATTCTAAATCTATGATCCTATAAAAAAAATGAGCCATGATTTTCCTAACACACCCAGCCAAGGCAGATGTTGATCACTCCTAGTGAACTACTCCACACCTAAAAAAGGTTAAAGGGTTTGTTCTGGCTCATAGAGTTAGGAAGCAGTAGTGGAGAAATTTGAATCCAGTTCTTCCTCATCCTAAGTCCACCACTCTATCTAGTCAACACACATTTAATAAACACATGCTGAATAGTAGACACTGTACTAAGCCCTGAAGATACAAAGAAAGGCAAAAAAAAAAAATCCCTGCTTCAAGGAGCTCACAGTCCAATGGAGGAGAGAATATGCAAATGATTATACGCTAACAGGATATATACAGGATAAATTGGAAGTCATTTCAGAGGAAAGGAAGGAGAATTGAGCGGGATCTGGAAAGACTTCCTGCAGAAGGATTTTGGGCTGAGATCTGAAGGAGGCCAGAGAAGCCAGGAGGTAGAGACAAAGAAGGAGAGGACATACCCAGCGAAAACGCAGAGTTGGGAGATAGATTGTCAATTGTATGAGGGACCTCAAAGAAGGTCAAGGATACTGGATCATAGATGCAGTAAGGTGGAAGAAGACTGGAAAGATAGGATGGGAGGCTTTAAAAGCCCTTCAAAATTTTCTACTTAATTTTCTATGTCTATAGACAAGAAACACAATATTTATTTCTATTTAAATTTTCTATTTAATCCTGAAGGGAAGATGCAGCCACTGGAGCTTATTGTATAAGAGGGTGGCATGGCCAGATAGGGGCTTTATGGAGATCTCTTTGATAGCTGAGTGAAGGATGAACCGGAGTAGTAAGGGATTTGGTCATGACAGTTTCCTCTATTCAACTGTTCTCAGTAACATAGAACGGGAAGCTAGGCAGTGCAGTGGACAGAGTGCCGGGCCTGGCGTCAGGAAGGGTCATGTTCCTGAATTCAAGTATGGCCTCAGACACTAGCTGTGTGACCCTGGGCAAGTCACTTAACCCCGTTTGCCTCAGTTTTCTCATCTGGAGAAGGAAATGGCAAACCACTCTAGTATCTTTGCCAAGAAAACCCCAAATGGGGTCAAGAAGACTCTGAAACAATTGGACAACAACAAAATATATGGATTAAGATAAGAGCTGCTTTTTGTAGAGTTCTTTTGCATGCATGTGCATGTAGTTTTGTTGCCTTGTTTGTTTTTAAATGGCAAAGCTGTACCTCTTTGGCTTAGGACCAGGAGGGAATCCTAGAGCCGCTGCTCCCCCATTTCTTCACTGTGATGACTTTGGGGTGCCAGTCCTGAACTCTACAGAACACAACCCCATCAGCCACAGGAAGGAGAGGAAGAACTGTTTTGTTGCAGATTTCCTTCCTTTATTTTCCCTAGTCAGTGCCAAGTGAGCCTCCAGTGTGGCTTCAGTTATTCCATCTGTCCTGGGCCCTGAGGGAGGCCTCTGGTCTAATAGGTCTTTTTTTCCGTTTCTAATATCTATGTCTATGAGTTTCTCTCTGTTGTACAAGAAACAATTTCTTTGCCTTCCTGGTGTTTACACCATTCAAAGGCTTGTAATCCTGTTCTGTACCTACTCTATGACTTTGCTGCCCAGGAAATTTCTCAGCAAGAGAAGGGGAAGGGCTAAGTCTTCTGACTTTGAGCAGAAGGGAGCAGTATGTGTTACTTTCAGATCAAGGGGTGGCATGTAGTCAGTAGCACAGCCTACCTCCTACTTTGGGGAGCATGGAGGCTGCCACTAGCATGCCCCACACTTCTCTGGATACAGGTGTGATAAGGGGAGAGGTGCTGGGGGCGGGTGTCTTTTTGTCTAAGGTACATCCTCAGTAGGCCTGAATTTAAGTTCCATCTTATTTTGTGGCTCAGTGACTTTGGGCATGCCTTTAATATCTCAGTGATCTAAGTGACTCATCTCTAAATTACAGAGCAGCTGTTCCTCTGTAAAGGGAGTTTCCTGAAGAGGAACTAATGAAATTACACGTCTGGACCAAAAATGAAATAAAGCAAAATTTTAAAAAATTCTCAACAGTAGTGACCACCATCGGTTAAATACCACTCCTGAGGTTGTTCAGTCACTTTTCAGTCCTGTCCAGCTCTTTGTGACCCCATCTAGGGTTTTCTTAGGAAAGATATTGGAGTGGTTTGTCATTTCCTTCTCTAGCTCATTTTACAGATAAAAAAAACCAAGGCAAATGGGGTTAAAGTTACTTTCACACAGCTAGTAAGTATCTGAGGCCAGATTTGAACTCAGGAAGATGAGTCTTCATGATACCAGGCCCAGAGCTCTATCCACTGAGCCATCTAGCTGCCCTACTACTACTACTACTATGACTAGTTAGCATTTATATAGGACTATAAGATTCATAAAGCACTTTACATATGCTATATTATTAACCCTCATAGCAACCTTATGAGATAGATACTATTATTGTCTCTGTTTTGTAGCCCCTCCCCCAGTATCCAATCTGTTGCCAAGGCTTGCTGATTTATTTTTATTTGCAACATCTCTCGAACATATCCCTTCCCTGGTCTGACAGTCCCACCCCTCTGGTGCAGGCACCCCCCCTCACCTCATACCTGGATTACTTCAATAGCCTGCTAGTGGATCTGCCTGGCTCCAGTCTCCTCCCAATCAAGTCCATCTTCCACTTAACAGTCAATTTAATCTTCCTAAAGTACAGATCTGACCACTATTTAAAAATCCCTATCACCTCTGGGATCAAATATAAAACTCTGCTTAGCATTCAAAGCCCTTACCTACCTCCTACCTTTTTGATCATCTTACATCTTACGCCTCTCTAAGGGGTTCTCAGTCTCTCCCTTTCCCATGTACCCTGCAATCCAGCAACCTTGGCCTTCCTGCTGGTCCTTATACATCTCCAAACTGAGCATTTTCTCTATCTGTCCTTCATTCTTAGAAGCCTCTTCCCCTTTCACCTCCTCCTCCTCATTTCCCTGGCTTCCTTCTAAGCCCCACTAAAATCCCATCTTCTACAGGAAGCCTTTCCCACCCCCACCCCCACCCCCCAACGCTAGTAACTTTCCTCTGTTGAATATCCCCAGTTTATGCTGCATGTAGCCTGTTTGTACATAGTTGTTTGCACGTCGTCTTCCCCATTTAGATGGAGAGTTCCTTGGGAGCAAGGACTGTCTTTTGCCCTTCGTTGTATCCCCACTTAGCAGATAGGACGCACCAGCCCATAGGACACACTTAATAAATGCTTACTGACTGACTGACTTTAGAAATAACATAACTCAGTTTAAGAAAGGCCCTACGGCTAGTTAGGTTGTGGAGCAGGATTCACACTCAGGCCTCCTTCCCGATCCCCAAAAGTCCAACATTCTTTCAATTGTGCAATCTAGCTGCACCTTAAGAAACTTCCTTTTGGAGACACAGCCCTGAATATAAAAGATAGGGGAATATTTATAAAACATTTAATTCGGAATGCTAACTATGAATAGTGAGGGCCAAGGAATGATTGGAGCTGAGTGGATGTCCTCAGGGACAGCTCTTTGGAGGCAGACCACCTGCTCACGCTCTCTTCCTCCTACTGGTTTCTACAAAACCAGAAAACTTTCCCATTGTTCCTCCCTGCCCCCCCCCCGCACCCCCCCCCACCCCCCCCAGCGGAATGCTTGAGTCTTTTGATGGGGAATGGGAGACCCAGGGACTAAATAGGATTAATCTCCTTGGGCCAGAAGTGGACACCTCAGATTAAGGCCTCACGTCTCTCTGGGGCTGGAAGTGTTGGGAGGGGTTTCCTGGGAGAACTTGGGGACCCTATTTGACATGCAGTCCCAGCTCAGAGCACTGCAAGGCAGATTCATTTCAATGAATTCCTGGCTGTTCTTTATAGTGTCCTCATAAAATCAGGAGTGGTGACAGCCCAACTGCTCCCAATCAGTTTCAACTGAAGAGATTCTCTCCCCATCTCTGCCCCAGTTCCTTTATTTTAATAGCTGATTCATATGCAACACAATTAACCCCCTCCTGTCTGCCAGGCAGGTAAGCCCCTCAGGCTACAGGAAGTCAGACTAAAGTACAGCTATGAGAGATACTACATATGGGCCTCTGGAGCATTTACAAATGCATTTCCAATTGCTTTTGTTTGGAATTTATGATCATCCGGGGAAAAGTATCTATTGAAGGGCATGCACACTTACAAACACTCAGCTCAGTTTCTCAGACACCCCCAGGGCTCTCTTTTCCCAGCAGCCTCTTTTCCTTCTAAAAGAAGAGAGCCTGAGGCAGAAGAGAACATTAAATCCTGAGCCACACCCTACCAAATGCCTCGCTTCCCCACCCCCAACTTTCCTCCAGCAACCCTACAAAAGGCTGGGAAAACAGCATCCTGCATTTGTAAACCCAGCAACATTCATTCATTTCCTCTAGCCAGAGACAGTATTTATTAAATTCTATAACTAGCAGAACCCTGGGCCTGGGAGGGTGAGGGGGTAGAGTTGAGCTGGAGGTGGGATCCTTGGATCATAGAGCTAGAAGGTTCCTTAATGGTCAAATAGTCCAATTCCTTTGTTTTACCATTAAGAAAACCAGGGATTCAGTGTCTTGCCGGCGGTGACAGGAGAAAGTGGTGGACCTTGGATATTTCTATTCTATCACGCTAGCCCCCAGATAAGATCTTTCTATGACCCTGCACATTATATCATTACTGCATGAAAGAGGTACAAAACCAGTGCTATGTGTGGTGGAGGGAGAGGTAAGGCCAGGGGTGTCACTTAAGCAGTACCTAGAAAGCAGTGGGAGCAAGATAGCTCAATCTGTATAACCCTGATTTGTCCTAGAAATTCACCAGGGCTGTGCATCTTCATGCATTTGTATATGTCAGGCACTCATTTATTCCATCAAAACAAACAAACAATTATTAAATGCCTACTATGTGCCAGGCACTGTGCTAAGTATTAAAAAAAAAATTAAAGAGACAAAAAATAGTCCCTGACCTCAAAGATCTTGCATTCTAATGGGAGGGACAACCAGTAAACAAATATGTACAAACAAACCATATAGAGACAGATATGAAATAATTAACAGCAAGATACAAGAATTAAAAGAGGTAGGGAAAGGCTTCTGGTAAAAGATGGGATTTCATTTGGGGCTTAAAGAAAGCTGGGGTTCCTGATGGGCAGGGATGAGAAAGGAGAACATTATAGGCATAGAAGACAGGCAGAGAAAATGGCCAGAGATAAGAGGTGGACTGTCTTGTTTGTGGAACAGCTAGGAGGTCAGTCCCACTGATGGAAGAATACTGGGTGGGAGTAGGGTGTAAGAAGACTAGAAAGGTAGGAGGGAGCTAGGTTACGATTTCAAACAAGATTTCGTATTTGATCCTGGGGACCATAGGGGACTATGGGAGTCTATTGAATAGGAGGGTGATAAGGTTGAATCCGAGCTTTAGGAAAATCACCTGTAGCTGAATAGAGGGCAGATGTAGCAAAGAGAGACTTGAGGCAGGGGTCTAGACCCACCAGCAGGATATTACAATAATCCAGGTAGAGGTGATGAGTACCTGAACCAGAGTGGTAGCTGTGTCAAAGGAGAGAAGAGGATATATACAAGAAATGTTGCAATGGTGAAACCCACAGGCCTTGGCAATAAAGAAAGGAGATGTCTTAAGAAGCACTAGCCTTAGGGGTACCTTGAAAGTAACCCCAAGTTAAAACATTTGTAGATCTAATCTTCTAGAGGTGCCGAGGTGGGCTCTACAGTTGGAGGTGTATTCTGGGACTTAAACCATTACGTAAAGAGAAGAGGATCTGAGACTTGGATACCACCCCCATCTGTTTCAACAATCTGGCTAGGAGCTTCTGAGGGGGTGTAAGATCCACCAACAGCCAGCACTCAGAAAGCTGCCAGCACGCTGCAGGTTCTTTTGATCTACTTAACTAAGGAAAGCAGAGGGAGGGGGTTGACATGCTTACTTTAATTCAGCACACAAATGTCATTCACTTAGTTCAGGGGAAAAAGCCAGCACCTTGAACTTCAGAGCAAAATACAAGCAAATTACAAACATCAACAGACAGACCTTGTCTGATTCAAATCCCAATACATAGTTACCAGAGTTCAACAAAGTCTCAGCTTCCGGGTTACAAGCTGGAGGGCTCCTTAGCTACAGCTGCCCGGAGTCTCCTCATCAATACCATCTCAAGAGCCCTTAAACAAATTACAAACAGACAGACCCAATACAATTCATAGTTACCAACATCTAGGTTCAGCCCGGGAGCTCAGAACAAAGGCTGGCCCAGAGTCTTGCGCCACCACAAAGAGCTCCAAGGAGGAAGAGGCCAACCCCTGGCTTTTATATCTTTGTCAGTGTCAGGGGTGAGTCACACATGCGACTCACCACGTGACCTAAAATCTTCACAAAGAGGTGGACTTAAACCCATGTGGTCTAAGAGCCTCTGCTGTCCCAGACATGTAAACTAGGCCCTCCTTGGAGTTAGCCCCACCTTGGGCCCCACCTTAGTTGCCAATCCACACCCACATAGGTTTTACACCTAATGGGGGTTTGGGCCTGGGGCTTAGCACTTAGTAAGACTCAATGAAATACCCTGAATTACTCAGCAAAAAACAAAAGCCAAACTCTTCAAGGGCACTTGTTGAACTAAGTGCTAAGGAGCCCATTTTGCCTACCAACACACCATCCCTCAAATATGACCCTGAATTTTTCAGACAGTGCAGTTCTGTTGGGTAAGTGTTGCTCAAACAGCACATTTGCCTTCTGGGAAAGTTCTAACTAAAGGTTAACAGTACAAATTTGAGAGCAATTAAATAGAGTCCTGCGGGAGAGTTGTGGATTCACTAGAGTGTCAGGGTGTTGCTGCGCTGGCAACCCTAGGTTCACTTCCCTTCCTGGGGGAGTATAAACCATTTGGTGACACTGAGTCTAAAAGATTTTAAAAACTTAATGAAAAAATAGGAATCACCTCAAAAGAAGGAAGATTGTGTGTATTACTTATAGTCTGCTATGGTAACTTAATGAGTTTTTTTATCTGTTTTTTTTATCCTATGTCTTTTGTGCCTTCATTATTTATAAAGTAAATAAATGCTATCCTTTACCTAATGGCATTTGTTACCTTGAACACTTTTATGGCACCTGGAGATCTTCTTGCCCACATTTGTGAAACTATATTCAGAGATTTCCCAGATTAAATTATAAGTGAGTGTGTACTGAGCCAGAGTTAGTGACCTTTTGGTGTGGCCACCAAGGTTGGATCTAGTCCATACAAGCTTAAAGCCAGGGCTCTTCAGACCATAGGGAGAGAGACAAATGATGACCCAGAACTAAGAAGGCCCAGTCAGGTCCTAACTAGGAGAGAGAACTATCTCTCCTATCATGGAGGCCAAGAGAAGAGAAAACATCTAATAGAAGAGGGTGATCGACCATGTCAAATTCTGCACAGATCGAGTAGAATGAAGGCTAAGGGAAGGTCTTTTGATTTATCAATTAAGAGATCTTAGGAGAGAGTGCTTTCAATTGAGCGGTGGGGTCAGAAGGTAATTTCAAGGTAGGAGAAATACAGGATGATAATTTGAGGAGATGGCAAAGTCAAACTTTTTATTTTGCACATTTATAATTAGAAGGGGGAAAACACAGCAGTGATGGAGAAACTAAGGATAAAAGAGAAAGAGGGAATGATTAAAGGAGAAAGCTTCTGGAAGAGATGGGAGAGAAAGGGTTTAAAGGAAGCTGTATAGGGGTTGGCCTTAGCAAAAAGAAGGGTCACGTGAGGCTAGTAAAAAGAAGGAGAAGATGGGGGATGATGAAAAAAAATTTTGAGAAAGTATGGCAGAAAATCTCTTCATTATACATGCTTTCTATTTTCTTAGTAAAGTAGGAGGTAAGGTCCCCTGCTGAGCTGAAGAGGGGGTTAGTTAGTGTAGGGATTATGAGGAAAGAAGAGAAGATTCAGAATAGCTCCTAGAGAGAGTATGATTACTAATATTCAAAGAATAAAAAAGATTTCATGTTGCAGTAAAGGCCTAGTTGGGACTAGATAATGCATTTTTTTAGTAGACCCAATCATAAATGCGTGTGTTGTTGGCATGACTTTGTCCACTAGCATTTAATAGTAATTAAAGGCAATGGGGATGGCAGATGGTGGGAGTGACCCAGGGTTGTACTGTGCCCTAGTCTGGTCATATCTAGAAATGTGATGGTTTCTGGGTGCCCTATATTTTAGGAAGGACATTGACAAACTGTAGCATGCAAGGGAGGGGGTGATGAAGACTGTGCTTTATTAAAGACCCCTCAAAGAACTAGACTTATTTAGCCTAGAGAAGACTTAGACAAGACTTAACAGCTATACTTAGGTATCTGAATAGTTGCATGTCAAAGGAGGTCTGAACTCAGATGGTAGAATTAAGAACAGTGGGATAGAAAAGAGGTTGATTTAGGTTTGATGGAAGGCAAAACTTCTTAACAATTAAGCTATCCAAAAAGTGAAATAGACTGGCTCCAGATTCAGTGATGTGCCTTCCCCAGACAGCTTCCAATTGAAAATCCCCAGTGAATGGTAAAGAGAATGCAGTGACTAGTCTTTAGGGAGGCTGTAGGAGGGATTCCTGTTTAGCTATCGATTAGATTAGGTGACTTCTGATGTCCTTCTGATTCAGTTTCTAGGATTCCCTGAAATGACAGTATGGTTTTACAGTGAGCAAAAGGAGGCAAGGAAGATTCATCCTAGGATCTCCCTAGCACTCCAGCTTGGAAAATGTGATGACTTGGTCCTGGGTGTACTGTATCAAATGTAGGATTCTGGGTAAGTTGTAGAACCATCACAAGCTCCTTGGGTTTGGATTACTGAATCCCAGGCAGCACCTGCTATTAGACCATCTTGGAGTTTTCAGCTAAAACTAGAATTCCTCTGAGACAAGCTTTTCTTTCATTACCTCACCTTGAACTTGGCTGGTTAGAATGTGTGTGGGTGTTTTCTTTCTGTGAACATATTGATTGAGTTCCACATTCAGAAGAAAGAAATGTACTAAACACCTAGAGAATCACAGTTTCCCTCTTTGCCAGCCTGTTCTTCCCTTTTGACTATTTCCAAATAGGAAATTAAGAGGGAGACCTGAGTAGTAAGGTCTAAATAGAGCTGGTGGCTGCTCCTCCTAGCATACAGCTACATTCAGCACACCACCATTTTCCTGAAAGTTGTGACAAAGAATGTACCAAAGTCCTTTGACCCACAGATTCGCCTGAGAGAATAATGATGATTCAGAAGGTGTTCTCAAACATGCTGTTGTCTCTGACTTTGTGATGTAGTTCTCATTGCTAAGCTCTTTGGTGTGCACTATATTCAATACCTCTGGTCACTCATAGCAGAGCATAGCTCATACACCTTTTATTAAGGGGATTTGTTCTGTGAAGTTTGGATTCAGTCTAAGGGCTGCACTTGAGGACCTAGAGGGCCACATGTGGCCTTGTGGCCACAGGTTTCCCACCGCTGGAGTTGCTTAATGTGCAAGACTTGATGGCAAAACAGCACTAGACAATGCAGACTAGGCTCCACAAATTTGAATATGCCATGAAATCTCATCTGGTTTGCTTTTTTTTTTTAACCCTCCTGTCAACACACTCAGTTCCATAGACATGTTATAAAGGTCAATTTAACAAACTCCAATGCCCAGGTCTAAAGCTTTTCTTAGTCTTATACATTGCCTATAGGCAATGCCAAAGTAGGAAAGAGGCTAATGTCCTTATTAGGATGATGGGCAGTATCTGCTTCCTTTTTGCTCCTAGAGCTCAATTCATCTGTCTTTAAACCTGTAACTAGCACAGGTCAACAGGGCTTTGACCCAAAAAGCTGACAAAGGAGCAATGAATTTCCTCTCTGCCACAAGGGCTATCCCTGCATCTCATCTCACGGTTCTTTGAAGGTGCAGAGTAGGGCCTCACTGGGGAGCGAGCCACTCCTTCAGTGTCATACCCTCCCCAACTTGGCCTGCCATCCATGTTCCTCTGCACCCTCTCCCCCCATTAAATTCGCCTCAATCACTGTTTGGGATAATTACAGTTCTGTCTCCTTTCTAAATTGTGGGTAACAGGAAAGGATCAAGCAGAGTCTTTAGGTTTCTTAATTACAAATACAGTTACTCTGAATTGCCAAAAACCCATCATCCATCAGTTCTCTAAGTCAGTAATTTCCTTCTGTCTTAAGATCTGCCACACTTCCTACCCTGTACCCTCTTCCCCCTTAAAAAAGAAAGAAGGAGGGAAGGAGGGAAGAAGGGGAGGAAGGAAGGAAGGAAAGAAGGAAGGAAAAAAGAAAGAAAGGAAGGAAAAAAGGGAGAGAAGGAAAGAAGGAGGAAGAAAAGGCTCCCTTTGAGTTCTTCCCTCTTAGTTTCATTAGTTTTTTCAAGATTCAACTCAAATTTCACATTTTGTAGGAGGCCTGGTCTGTTCAGCTAGTACTTTTTTCTTTTCTCACTTTATCTTTCATCTACTCTGTATATGTCATATTTGTACCTAGTTATTTATGTGTCCCAATGAGAATGCAAGCCCCTTGAGGGCAGGGACTCTGTTCACCTTACTGTGTATCCCTAGTGCTTAGCACAGTAGCCAGCTCAATAAATACTTAATAAATGCTTATTGGGAGATCTACCATGCCCTACAAGAAAGTAAGGGAAAGGGGGATGGGAGGGGAATGGGGGGACGGAGGGGAGGGCAAACTGGGGAACAGGGTAAACTGGGGAACAGGGCAACCAGAGTGTACGCCATCTTGGAGTGGGGGGGGTGGAAATGGGAAGAAAATCTGTAATTCAAATGCATGTGAAAATCAATGCTGAAAACTAAACATATTAAAAATAAATTAAAAAAAATAAATAAATGCTTATTGGCTGACCAACTTGCCTCAATGTACTCTTTGGTCTCCAGTAAACCACTCACCTTTACTGGACTTCAGTTTGCTTATCTACAAAATGAGAAGGTTGGAATAGGTGATTTTTTTTATTCCTTTGCAACTTTTTTTCATTTTTAAATAGTTTTTTCTCCCAATCTCATGTAAAAATAATTTTTAACATTTGTTTTTTTTTAATTCTTTTTTCTTCCTTCTCCCCACCCCTCCCTACTCCTTGAGGAGGAAAATGATTTGATATAGGTTAGACATGTACACAGACTGCATTTCTAAATCCTATGACTGGGTCATTGGGAGGCATTCATATAGTAGGGCTGAAAGGGTGCCCATCCACACAGTAAGCAGTAAATTAATTTGTCTTCTTGAATGATTAGACAAATAGGCTAGCAGTTGATGAAGACTTGGGAGGAATGAGAAATGTTCTGACCTGAGATCCTGGCTAAGATAAGGCAAAGTATGGATGACACAAGCTCATGTTCTGTGGCTTAATTTCCTCACTACTTGACAAGTATTGCTCTTTTGTACAGACAGACTTCCAACCTACAGCCTGCAAGGCTCTTTGATGAAGAATACACTAGACATACGCTATTCTCTGAGAAGCTCTGCCCTGAGAATGTGGGCTGAGATCTGTCTACACCATTTCTCTGTCTCTCTCTCTATCTCTCTCTGTCTCTCTGTCTCTCTCTCTGTCTCTCTATCTCTGTCTCTCTCTGTTTCTCTGTCTCTCTCTCTCTCTCGCTCTCTCTCACACACACACACACACACGCACACACAAAACACATTTTGGTAATCGATGTCAAAGGGCAGCTAGGTAGCATATTAGAGTGCTGGACTTGGAGTCAGGAAGACTCATCTTCCTGAGTTCAAATCTGGCCTCAGACACTTACTAGCTATGTGACCCTGGGCAAGTCACTTAACCTTGGTTGCCTCAATTTCCTCATCTGTAAAATGAGCTGGAGAAGGAAATAGCAAACCCCTCCAGTATCACTGCCAAGAAAACCCCAAATAAGGTGACAAAGAATTGGGCATGACTAAACAATAATAACAGTGGTGTCAATGAAAGGTCTATTAATGCCAGTGAAGCCTGGCTCCCACCCCTTTCGGAGCTTTGGGCTGGAAAGAGAAGTGAGTCTCAAGGACATGAAGAAAAGAAGAGAAGAAGTATTCCAAAAGAACTTAAGTGTGAAATGTATAATCTTGGCAACGGAGGCTTCTTTTGTGAAACCATAATCCATTATTTCAGACTTCAGAGATTATACGCAGGCAGGTTGACTTGAAGACATGAGGCTGACTTGGTGACTATATGACAGCCCCCCCGCCCTTCCCCAGCACTTTAGGTGCTCTCATGGATAAAGGTTTATTGTCCTAATTTAATGCCTTGAGAAGTTAGGAGGATCAGGGATTCATTTTCTGTGTTACATATGGGGAAACTGAAATGTAAAGAAGGGAAATAGTGTACTAATCATACAATTCAGAGGGAGAAAAGACTCTAAGATACTTACCTTCCCTATAGGCTATGAAGGCTTATAGACTAAGTGACAAAGGATTATTCACAGGAGGTCTTAAGTAATTCATTACACTGTACGCACTGCATTGTCCCTAAGGGGGCTTATATATTTGGCTAGAATAGATTTTGTATTTCTTTGCATCCCCAGTGCTTAGTACAGTGCCTCGCACAGAGTGGGTACTTACCAAATACTAATTGAATGAAATAAGTGCCAGGTGCTCCCTGCTTTTTAATCATTGCCCTTCTTCCCTATTCACCTTCAGAACACAGGCCTTTCTTCTCTTGCATCACTTTTGGACAATATATCACAACTCAGGAAAAATCTCTGGGTGAACCTCATTCCTAGAAATAGTTACGATGCCCATATCTGTGTCTGTCCCTGTTCACTGCCTTGGAAATCCTGGATGAAATCAAATATCTTCTTCTACACTTAAATTACACTGTGTTGATATGAATGCCAAGGAAGGCCTTTAGCTTGTGCCTTTCCCACCTTTGCCCTCCAAATAAATAGTATTTCTAGGATTTTCTTGATGTTTCTTTTCTGATGTTTTAGGACAACTTGAATAGCTAATCACTATTTGCTATGGAGAATAATGGGAATGAAAAAAGAGTGTGCATCTCTAAGCTAAGAAAGATGCTGACCATAGAAGGAAAGGGCACATTTCTTGCATCCTGAATTGAAGAAGGAATTTAATTGTCCTAAATCACCTACAATTGGCAGCTAGGTAGCTCAGTGGATAGAGTACTGGGTGTGGAGTCAGGAAGACTCATCCTCTGGAATTCAGATCTGGCCTCAGACACTTGGCAGCTGTGTGACCCTGGGTAATTCTCTTAACCCTATTTGCCTCTGTTTCCTCATCTGTAAAATGAGCTGGAGAAGGAAATGGCAAACCACTTCAGTATCTTTGTCAATAAAACCCCAAACTGGGTCAGGAAGAGTCAGACATGACTGTTGAACAACAATGACAAATCACCTAGACCCTGACATTGGGAATGACTGAAGGCAAAGGAGAAGGGAACGGCAGAGGATGAGATGGATAGATAGATAGCAATGAACATAAGCTTGGACAGACTTGGGGAGAAAGCGGTGGATAGAAGGGCCTGGCTTGCCATGGTCCATGGGGTCACAAAGAGTGGGACACGACTGAACAGCTGAACAACAACAAAATTGTCTAGAAGTAAAAGCTTAAGAACCCCCATCAAGATGGGATAAGGAGATTGCAAAGCAACCCTTTTATATTCCAGTTGGGCAGATGTGGGAGGCATATTACAAGGACAGCTGGAAAATATGTTGACTAGCTTCATGGTATGTGGCCCAGGTGGTCCTATTTTAAGAGAGCGATAACACATCCCTGAAATAGTAGCAACAGTAGCAAGAAGATGCATTGCAATGAAGTGGAGTGAGAAGACAACTGAGGAGCTGGGGAGAAGTAAGTAGTAGTTCAACAGAGAAACGGGAGATTGTAGAGAGACAGGGTAGCAAGCTGGGGCTGATGACAGGTTTAGAAGCAAAGTGCAACAGCAAGAGCAAGGGAGTCCTGGGATCATGCCAAGGACCTATGGGAGACAGCTGATGACGTAAGTGAGACACAGCTGGTTGCCAGGAGATGGAGCCATGAAGACTCAGGCAGAAGAGGTTTTCCCAGCCATGAAAGAGGGCAGATGGCATCGAAGTCAAAACACTTTCCCACCCTTGGATGTGAATTTTCTTGGGATTTCTTTCCTTTTCCCAATCCATGAAATCTGTGGAAGACAGTACTCATTTGTGCATGGGAGCTGTGGGTGATCATGTGGATAATTTTTCCTGTTCTATTTTCATGTGATGTACTGTAACAATGAAAATACTTTGATTTGGCTGGGTGAGGTGTCACACACCTGCGGCTCCTGCTCCCTGAGAGGCTGAGGCTGGTGATCTTTAGAGCTTGAGAGTTCTGAGCTGCAGTGGGCTAAGCTAATCTTGTGCCTGCACTAATTACCAGGATGCCTAAAGAGGGACAAACCAGCTCAACTGGACAAAAGAGCAGGTCAAAGATTCTTTGCCAATAAGAGAGGGATGGGGTCCGTTAGTAGCCTATGAACTTCCAACCTGTATAAGATAGAAAGACGCCGTTTTTTAAAAGAACAACAAAACAATGAAGTGAAACTTTGATTTTACTTATGGTCCCTTCCTAGTCTATTGGTAGAACTGTATGGGGCCTTGAGCCATATATTTTATGTATATGTTCTCATTTTTTCTCTCTTCATCTCTCTCTCTCTCACACACACACACACACACACACACACACACACACACACAGAATCCAAGTTGTACAATTCTAGAGTTGAATGAGACACATATTACATATACAATAATTCAATTTACTCATATTTTAAAATGCAGAAAACTACAGCTAAGAGCTGTACTGACAGCCCATTGCCCTGCTTTTGTGTTCTCTCAACTGAAAGTAGAGACCTCAGAGTACCTTGACAAGTAAACTTTTATATGCCCTTCACTCAGCCACATATTCATGGAGGAACAGAGAGGAAAGTGGTTTTTTTTTCCCCTAAGCTTGTTCATACAGTAAAACATGGCCCCTGCTGAGTGTGCTGATCACATCCACAGCCAAGACAGGTTTTGAAATTCATCAAAGATTGTTCCTTATACTGCTGAACCCCAGTCAGGACACTCTCCCTCAGGGGCTATTGGTGCCTGTCATCCAATGGGGAGAATCAGAAGCTATAAAGTTGTTATCTTTCTAACATCCTCACATTGTACCTAGAAGGAGAGAGAGAGAGAGAGAGAGAGAGAGAGACAGACAGACAGACAGACAGACAGAGAGACAGACAGACAGAGAGAGAGAGAGACAGAGAAAGAGAGACAGAGACAGAGAGACATACAGACAGACAGAGACAGAGAGAGACACACAGAGAGACAGACACAGAGAGACAGAGAAAGAGACAAAGAGACACAGAGAGACAGAGACAGAGACACAGAGAGAGATAGAGAGAGAGACAGACAGACACAGAGAGAGAGATAGAGAGAGAAACAGACAGACAGAGACACACACACACACACACACACACACACAGAGAGAGAGAGAGAGAGAGAGAGAGAGAGAGAGAGTTTGGGGAGGAAAGGAAGATAAAAGGGAATTTTTAGCAGATGAGATGAGAGATATAGAGTAAAGAATCTAGGGGAGTCTCCTCAATTCCATAGGCTTCAGTTTACTCATCCACAAAATGAAGGGGTAGGTGAAGATTATCTCTGAGGTCTGTTTTAGCTCTAAGTACCATGGTTTTAAAAAGGGCCAAAATTGAGACAGAGCCAAGATGACAGAGTAAAAGCAGGGACTCATTTGAGTTCTCCCCCAAATCCCTCCAAATAACTGTAAAAAATTACTCTAAACAAATTCTAGAGCAGGAGAACCCACGAACAAATTTCCAGCACAAGACAACCTGGAAGATAGATAGGAAAAGTCTATCGTATGGGGCTGGGAGAGGAGCATAGCCCATCATGGGTGCACCTGCGCAGACAGGGCCAGAGCAGGCCTTAGGGGACTAAATCACTGGCAGCTGTGGTGGTTTCCAGACTTCTTAACACACAAACACCAAAAACAACTTAGAAGGTCAGTAGGAAAGGTCGTTTGGACCTGGGTAAGAGAGGAGTGTGGTCAGGCCCCAGACCCTGGGCCGTAGCAGCAGCTGCAGCAGTGGCTGCTTCCAGAGCTCTCAGGTGGGGGGGATCAGTCAGCTGATCAGATGAGGATTGCAGGTATCTCTTTGCTGGTGCTGAGGCAGGATTCTTTTGCTTTTTCCTGCTTGGATTTGGGTGGAAATACTAGGCGGCAGTCCTCAGGTTTGGAGGAGCTTTTGGCTGCAGTGGAATACTCCTCACAGTTGCAAAGCAGAAAAGAGTGCTTGTGATCACTCACAGATCAGAGCACAGACCAGAAGAGGAGTAAACACCTCTCCTTTGATCATACAAACTTGGGAGTATTGAAAATTTATAGGTCCCTAGAAATATCTCTGATAACAGCTGCACAAAACCCCCAAAGCCTGGGACAGTACACCCTCCACAATGGAATCAGAGTTCTACCTCAACAAAGAGTTTAAAAGTCAAATAACTGGCTGGGAAAATGAGAAGTGGGGGGAACAACTCACACTATAGCATCTTACTTTGGTGACAAAGGAGATCAAAACATATAACCAGAAGAAGATAACGAAGTCAAAGTTCCTACATCAAAAGCCTCCAAGAAAAATATGAATTGGTTACAGGACATGGAAGAGCGCAAAAAGGATTTTGAAAATCAAGTAAAAGAAGTAGAAGAAAGACTGGGAAGAGAAATGAGAGTGATGGAAGAAAATGATGAAAAATGAGTCAACAGCTTGCTAAAGGAGACCCCCCAAAATACTGAAGAAATTAACACCTTAAAAATAGACTAACCCAAATGGCAAAAGAGGTCCAAAAAGCCAATGAGGAGAAGAACGCCTTACAAAGCAGAATTAGCCAAATGGAAAAGGAGATCCAAAAGTTCACTGAAGAAAATAATTCCTTAAAAATTAGAATAGAGGGGGCAGCTAGGTGGCATAATGAACAGAACACTGGCTCTGGAATCGGGACAACTTGAGTTCAAATCCAGCCTCAGACACTTGACACTAGC
The DNA here is from genome assembly GCA_028646595.1 of Phalanger gymnotis. Lineage (NCBI taxonomy): Eukaryota > Metazoa > Chordata > Mammalia > Diprotodontia > Phalangeridae > Phalanger > Phalanger gymnotis. The sequence continues at coordinate 674,934,040 of CM053622.1, forward strand.
TGTGTGACCTTGGGCAAATCACTTAACCCCAATTGCCTTGCCTTATCCTCTCAAAAAGAAAAAAGAAAAATTACAATAGAGCAAATGGAAACTGATTCTATGAGAAATCAAGAAATTATAAAACAGAACCAAAGGAATGAAAAAAATAGAATAAAATGTGAAACATCTCACTGGAAAAACAACTCACCCGGAAAAAAGATCAAAAGATCCAGAAAGATAATTTTAAAATTATTGGACTGCCTGAAAGCCATCATTTAAAAAAAGAGCCTAACCATTTTTCCCATAGCTTATGCTCACATCATATCTCTGTGTCACAGTTTGGTAATTCTTGCAATATTTCAAACTTTTTCATTATTATTATATCTGTTATGGTGGTGACCTGCAATTCATGACATCTGATGTTACTACTGTTTTGGGGCACCATGGGTTATTATTAATTGGACTAATCTAATGTTGTTGGGTTTCAGGAAATAGGGAGGCCTGATGAGAAGGAAAACAACAGGGAACTGGCCAATCCTTAGAGCACTCAAAGCATACACTGCATTTATCAATTAAGTTCATTGTCTTATATAGGCAAGGTGGCATTTTTATCAATAAAGCATTTTTAATTTAAAAAAAAAAGAGCTCAGACATCATCTTTCAAGAAATTATCAAGGAAAACTGCCCCAATATTCTAGAACCAGAGGGGAAAATAAAAATTAGAAGAATTCACCAATCAACTCCTGAAAGAGATCCCAAAAGGAAAATTCCTTGGCATATTGTAGCTGAATTCCAGAGTTCCCAGGTTGAGGAGAAAACATTGCAAGCAGCCAGAAAGAAACAATTCAAGTACTATGGAAACATGATCTGGATAATACAAGATTTAGTAGCTTCTACATTAAGAGATCAGAGGGCTTGGAATATAATATTCCAGAAGTCAAAGGAGCCAGGGTTAAAACCAAGAATCACCTACTCAGCAAAACTGAGTATAATCCATCAGGGAAAAAATGTATATTCAATGAAACAGACGACTTTCAAGCATTCTTGATGAAAAGACTAGAGCTGAGTAGAAAATTTGACTTTCAAATATAAGAATCAAGAGAAGCATGAAAAGGTAAACAGGAAAGAGAAATCATAAGTGACTTATTAAGGTTGAACTGTTTACATTCCTACATGGAAAGATGATATTTGTAACTCATGAGACCTTTCTCAGTATTAGGATAGTTAGAGGGAATATATATAGACCAAGGGCACAGGGTGAGTTGAAAATGAAAGGATGATATCTAAAAAATAAAATTAAAAGGTGAGAGAGGAATGTACTGGGAAAAGGAGAAAGGGAGAGATAGAATGGGGTAAATTATTTCACGTAAAAGAGGCAAGAAAAAGCTTTTACATTGGAGGGGAAGAGAGGAGAGGTGAGAGGGAATGAGTGAACCTTACTCTCATCGGATTTGGCTTAAGGAGGGAATAACATACACACTCAATTGGGTATAGAAATCTCTCTTACACTACAGGAAAGTAGAGGGGAAAGGGATAGGAGTGGGGGGAATGATAGAAGGTAGGGCAGATTGGAGGAGGGGGTAATCAGAAGCAAACACTTTTGAGGAGGTACATAGTCAAGGGAGAGAACATGTGGGGAGTGGGATAGGATGGAAATACAGTTAGTCTTTCTCAACATGACTGTTGTAGAAGTGTTTTGCATGACTACACACATATAACCTATATTGAATTGCTTGCCTTCTCAGTGAGGGTGGGTGGGGAGGGAGGAAGGGAGAGAATGTGGAACTCAACGTTTTAAAATTTAATGTTAAAAATTGTTTTTCATGCAGCTGGGAAATAAGATATACAGGCAATGGAGTACAGGAATCTATCTTGCCCTACAGGAAAATAGAAGGGGAGGGGGTAAAAGAAGCAGGGGTGATAGAAGAGAGGGCATTTTGGAACAAAGGGTAATCAGAATGCATGCTGTCTTGGGGTGGGGGAGGGGAGAGATGAGGAGAAAATTTGGAACTCAAAATCTTGTGGAAGTCAATGTTGAAATCTAAAAATAAATTAATTAATAAAATTTTTTTAAAAGGGCCAAAATCTTAGAGCAAGAAAGGAAGGCAGAGAAGAAAACACTGAAAAGCCTCTGCACAAAAATACAAAATCCATTCTCTCTCTCTCCCTCTCCCTCTCCCTTTTCCTCTCCCTCTCCCTTTTCCTCTCCCTCTTCCTCTCTCTCTCTCTCTCTCTCTCTCTCTCTCTCTCTCTCTCTCTCTCCCTCTCCCTCTCCCTCTCCCTCTCCCCCTCTCTTTCTCTCTTTTTTCTTCCTCCTTCTCTTTCTCCCTTTCCTTTCTGGTCCTGCAGTCCCCACATGGAGTGGGGATGTATGTGTGAAGAGGGTGTCTGCCTCAAAGAAGATTGATCAATCTAACCCCTGGTGAGTTGGCAGAGAGGCCACTCATATGGACCGGCAGGTGCAATCATGCTACAGCCTGTGATATATGGATTTTATGGAGATTTTTAAGGGATCAGGTAATAAGGCTGCTCCAGTAAATGGTGTGGCGGAGCAATAAAATATCAAGGCAATAGTATAGATTGCATCTCCAAGTGGCTTGCAGAGGCAGCAGCAAGCCTAGCCACTAACCCTTCACTCAGGGTGGGGCTGGGAGGTGGTAGATCTCTGGGCTATTGTGCTGTCCTCCCATCCCCCCATGCCTAAACAATTCTTTAGAAATGCTTTCACGGTCAGGTACTAGCAATTGTGTTTTGTGAGCTTCCCCCCCCCCATTCTGAAGCTAGTGTATGTGTTTCTATCCTTGCTGCTTTGAACTGTTCTTTTCTCAGGGGAGGAATAACTGGATGGAGTTATGTTTTACGCACAACATGCTTTCACAGCCCAGAGCCCCCAACAGGCTGCCATACACTCCTGGGAAGCTCCGTAAAAATAAATTGAATAGATGGGTGTCAGTTGCTTCTTGCCTCCCACCCATCACCCTTTTCTGTTCTTACTCATAGAGTGTTCAGTCCCCTTCCAGGACCAAAGGAATTTGCCAACACTGTAGCTGGGCAACCTTGCCAATGGACAAATTTACTGAGGAATGGAGGGAAGCCGGAGACTAGCTATCACCCCTGGGGTTACTGGCTTTGCCTCTGGATGGCATCGCCTTCCTTTGTCGGTCATGTTGACTTTGGTCTGTGGCTCATTAGCTCAGCTGGTCTGGACAATGTGTTCGTGAAGCTGAATGGCTTATCCAACATAGGCTCCACGCATAGTATGTGCCAGCTTGTTTTGCTCTATTCCATGGCCACAGATTCAACCACAAGCCTGGACCAGCCTTCTCACAAATTCTTGTAGTTATTTAAAAGGGGGAAATCTTGTAGAAAGATCACTGGGTCGAGTTAGGAAACCTGGTTTCTAGTCCCACCTCTACCACAGTCTGGTTTTGTAACCTCGAACAAGTCCCTTTCCCTTTTTGTGACTAATCTATAAAATGGAGTGTTTGGACTGAATACCCTCCAGGGGCTCTTGCTCTAATATTTTATGGTGTGTGTGTGTGTGTGTGTGTGTGTGTGTGTGTGTGTGTGTGTGTGAAAGACAGGCAGATAGAGACAGAGCCAGAGAGAGAAAATGGATTATCCCAGTCGTCTCTACAAATGGAAAGTAACGGTTCGGCCCCTCGGTTCCCAACCCCAACCCCGGGGGATACTCCCCTGAAGAAGGTCAGGAATGCTGTCTTTGTGGACCAAGGATAGCATTATGAAGAGCTTAATTTACATTTTAATCTTGGGTACCCATCGATCCTCAATACGCTTGGGGGAGGTTTGCTGAGTGTTAACCCCAGGAGCCTCCTTTCCCTGGAGCCCATTCCCTCTCATGCTTTCTTTATCTCTCACCAGCTCAGGAAGAGAGAATCTCAATCCTGCTCACAGATGTGGATGCCCATTTGCCTATGTCGCCATCCTAACACCAGCAGACAGATGACATTCCATCATCCCAGGCATGGACCGGTATAGAGCATGATAGAAAATTGAATTCTGTAAAATTGGCTGTTCAATAGATGTCCACAGTGATTCATTTACAATTAGCAGATTATATGTTGTGTTGTTTGATTGTCTGCTTTGTCTATACCTGTGATTTTGTCAATGTGAAGAACTCCTGGCTTGGACTTTTCCTCCACTAATGCAGAATGGCAACTCATTTGTAACATACTCTTGGAGAACTGACTAGGAACACTGAAAGGGTAAATGACTTGTCTAGGGTCTGATATCTAGCTTGTGTCAGAGGCAGGATTTGAACCCAGGTCTTCCTGACTCAAAGGCCAGCTGACTATCCCACGATGCCTCAATAAATATTTCAAATAAATAGTATTTACTTGATATGCAGTTCTATTAGATACACATGGTTAGATTTTATAGCATGGTTATTGTATGTTAAATGAATACTGACTGGTTATTAAAACATGGATTGGAGATTAATTATGCAATAAAAACCTACACAATATCTATCATAGGAGATTCCTAATAAATTCATATTCATGGAGGTAATGCAAACTGATTTTACAAAGTGAGCCTGGAGAAGAGAATTTTTAGAGGAGTTATTTAAGCAGAGACCTGGGGCTAAGGGACATGAATTTTTACCTCAATTTAATCTTTGCATCTATTATCTATATCACTATTCCTATCCTCCCTTCCCTTATCTAGAGAGCAATAGAAGTCACATATTTGTAAACATTTGGGGATCTTTGACTAAAAGATATGAGTGTCATGTAACTTACTCGCCATTAGAAGGACAAATTGCCAACTTTTAAAAAAGAGAAGAGAACAAATTCTGCAAACTATAAACCAGTGAGCTTGGCCCTTATTCCTCTAGAATTTTAGAGGCGATCATCAAAGAGATAGCTGGCATAAATCTAGAAAGAGAAGTGGCATTACAGAGAGCCAGCCTGGCTTCATCAAGAACGGGTCATGCCAGACTAACTCATTTCATTTTATGACAGGATTATTAAAATAAGAGATAAGGAAAATGATCTTGGGATAGTTTATCTAGATTTTAGCAAAGCTTTTGATAGAGTAGTACGATTTGTGTAGAGGAAATTGAGAAATATGTTTTAGGTGATAGAATTAGGCAGATTCAGAACTGGTTAGGTGTCTGGAATCAAAGAGTTTTTAATAGCCTGTTGTCAACATGGCAGAAAGCCTCTGGTGGAGTACCCCAAAGATCTGTGCTTGCACTTGTTAAAAATCTTTTTAGAAATGACTTAGACAAAGCATAGGTGGCACACTCATCAAATTTGCAAAGGAAAATGATGGGAGGAAAACTAATATACTAATCAACAGTCAAAATGCAAAAGGACCTTGGCAGGTTAGCAGTGCTTCTTAAATTGGAGGTTGTGACCCCACAGGGGGTTGTGAAAAAATTGGCAACACTAAAAGGTTTCTGAAAGTGAAATGACCAAAAATTCATTAAAAGTCAAATGCATAATGAGGTGTTTCTGGCGGCACTTGCCCATGTTGCATTGCACAACTTCATTGCAGCCTTGGTTCTGAACACAAAGCATGGGCACTTTGCACTGCATATTCCCTCAGACCATGGAACACCAGCAAATGCTGACAAACACATGTAGGGGTCTCCAGTGGAAAAAGTTTAAGAAGCCCTGGGAGCATTGGGCCAAATCTGGAAAAAAAAAATGAAATCTACTGGGGGTAAATGTAAGGTCTTTACTTGGGTACAAAAAATCAATTGCACAAGCACAAGATAGGTGGGATACTGTTAGACAGCAATTGTTCTGAAAATATCTGGGATTAGAATTGGCTGCAAGTATAATAGGAATCAGCAGTGTTATGTGGCAGCCAAAATAGCTAATAAGATTGGGGAGCATTAAGAGAGGTGTAGCTTCTAGGAATAAAAAGGTGGTGATGCCACTCTGCTCTGCCCTTGTTAAACCTCATCTAGAGTACTTTGTTCAGTCTGGGAAACCATGATTTAAGAAAGACGTTGAAAAGCTATAGAGTGACCAAAATAGAGTTACTAGGACGGTGAAAGGCCTCAAGCCCATATCATGAGGATAAGTTGAAGGAACTGAACACATTTCACCTGGATAAAAGATGCTTCTGAGAGCACATGAGATCTATATTCAATCATCTGAAGGACTGTCATGTGAAGAAGGGATTAGACTTGTTCTGTTTGGCCCTGGAGGGCAGAACCACAAACAAAGGATAAGAGCTGCAAAGAGACCACTTTAGATTTTACATCAGGAAGAAAAAAAAAACTTCTTGGTAATTAGAACTGTCCAAAAGTGGAATGCGATGCCTTAAGAGGCAGTATGTTCCTCCTCCTTTGAGGTCTTTCAAACCAGTCTGGGGAACCAGTTGTATGGTTTATAGTGGGAAGTTCTTTCATGTATAGGTTGTAGATGTTCATGCTTGAGATCCCTTCCAAATCCCAAATTCTGTGATTCTGTGATTTTAAAAATTACAGTTTCAGCATATTCTGAGGTGTCATTGAGTTCAACCCCCTCCCTCACCCCCACTCATGACTGCATACATCTGGACCATCCTCTCTTACCCCCACTCATAGCTACATACATCTGGACCATCCTCTCACCTCCACTCATAGCTACATACATCTGGACCATCCTCTCACCTCCACTCATGACTGCATACATCTGGACCATCCTCTCACCTCCACTCATGGCTGCATATATCTGGACCACCCTCTCTAACCCCCAATCATGGCTGCATACAACTGGACCATCCTGGCCAGATGGATGTCAGAGGAAATTCTTTACTTTCCTTGAGAACTAATTCTATTTCCCAACGCCTTCCTTAGGCTTCTGCCATAATTTAAAATTTATTTCCTCTTTCGTAGCTATAAGAAAGACAGGATTTGGGGGCTACCCTTGACTCAGGCCAGGCTCCTTGTAGTCTACATTCAGTACTGGAAGAAAATGAGACACTTGGTCACTCAACAGTTAACAAAAAGAGATGAACTTAGCCATGAGACAAGCCTGTCATGATGCTCACCATGTACATATTCCTTTCTTGAGGAAAGGAACTATGACATTCTCTTGTACTTCACAATGCCTTGAATAGCTGAGGGTATATAATAGGTGCTTAATAAATACTTGACCAAATGATTAAGGTAGTGGTTCTCAAAATATGGGCCAGGGAATTCTGGTCCCCCAGGGCATTTCAGGGGGTCCGTGAGGTCAAAATATTTTTATAGTTCTAAGATGTTTTAAATTTCTAATAAAGCAAATATTGACAGACATCACCCACATAAACAAAAACTCTTGGGGGCAGGGGGGAGTTTCAATATTTTTTAAGAGTGCTAAAGGATCCTGAAATTTAAAAAGTTTGAGAACCAGTGGATGAAAGTAGCCTCTTTCACTGTCCCCCCAACTGAAAACATTCATTTACCCAACTCAATTCACGGCACAGGCCATGAGGCCCCCTCTATCTCTTGGATGTATTCCAGGAAGTTTTCTTCAAGGGGTTATCTATGAAATCCAGGCCTAGGGTTTATCCAGTAGAATGTGAACTCTTTGAGGTCAAGGAAGTGGTGATTACAAAGAGTCAGAAAGGTTTCATTAAGGACAGGTCATTGCCAGACTAATCTCATTTCCTTTTATGACAGGATTGCTAGGAGATAAGGGGAATGCTCTGGACACAGTTTACCTAGACTTCAGCAAAGTTTCTGAGGCTCATTTTTGTATTTGTAGCCCTAGTGTTCAGCACAGTGTTAAGCACATAGTAGGTGTTTAGTAAATACTTGTGGATTGATTATCTTGTATTCTCAAAGACCCTGGCAAGACAGTGGGGGCAACGTGGAACCTTAAGCACTAGGGAGTGTCTGGGGAGAGGAGCTGAAGGCAGTATCTTAAAGATACTAGGGTCAAGCCTCTGCCACTAGATGAGATGGTGTGCCAGCAAAAGGCACCTACCACCGTGTTGTAGAATAGCTATACAATCTTTCTGGGTTCATTCAACCATGCCATGAGGAAAAGACTTCCAGCCTTTTAAGAAGGCAAAGCACAGACTATAGTTTTTCTATTTTAGGCTATGTGACCTCTGGCTCAGTTAATGATGTCTATGGGTCCTGATTGGACCTCGGGATCTTCACTCAGGCACTATCAGCCACTTGGAGCAGGAGCCCAGAGTACAAGCACTAAACCAGATTTGGAAACACAACAACAGTACCAAAAACTATTCATATAGCTTTGCAAACCCAACCTATAAAGTGATACCAAGCACCTTGGGAGAATTCACTTGGAAAAGTCAAGAAGCTGTTTCAACCACGGTTGTAAGTCAGCTTCCCTTTCACCTGCTGATCCACGTGTATCAGCCTTTTAGGGCCTAAAGTCCAGGAAGGTTTAAAGAACATTCCCAGGGAGTGTGTACACACACACACACACACACACACACACACACACACACACGCACACACGCGCGCGCACACACACACACACACACACACACACACACACACACATACACACACCCCTTCTTATCTATGTTGCTTGCACTGAATGAGGTGATTAACTCCCTGACCTGTGGAGCTCTAAAGTGACCTCGGAGAATAGATAGAATCTTGTTATCTTGTAATGAGTTTTATAGCTTATTTCAGTACATTTCAGCCATGTTTCTCTAGTGATTAGGGCAATTATCAGTCCATGCATTTCAGGATTATGAATTATGGAGCTCTCTCCAGATACTGAATGAAGCTTGGGAATGCTCGATTCATTTCTCATCCTGTTTGATTGTTGTTCTTTCTCTCACATCCCTCCCTTCTCTCACCAACCAATTCTGTCCCTGCTGCCTAGATGTGGCCCTTTCTCTTCTCCCTCAATGTGAGTTCATAGAAAATTCTTAGTCGTCAGGTGAATGTATGTCAGGACCCAGCAAACGCACGGAGGGGAGGAGTTAATGGCCAGAAGCCTGAGTCTCTATGAGAGGCAACAATGGGAATTCATTTGAAATAAGTAGAAAAATGGGAAGGAGCCAAGAACAGTAAATCCAAGGAAGGAGCCAAAAGCAAAAACCAAATAGGAATCAGTTGACTAGAGTGGGATTCTGGAAGAACAGCATGAACACAGAAAACTCAAATCCAAAATCAAAATCAAAGAAAAACTGAATGAAAACACATAAAGCAGATAAATGTGGAGGCAAATTGAATGATGAAGATTACTGGTCCTCTAGCCTCTATTGGTTGGTGGACCAGGGCACAGTGACATGAATTACTTAGTGCCTTAAAGGAAGGGCCACCTTGGAAGAGACAGTCCTGATAGTAAAGAAGAACCATAATTCTGAGTAAAGATCCCAGGTCCTCCGTGCAATGTCATTAGACTGTAAATTCCTAAAAGATCGAGGCAATGTCTCTTCCAAGAAACTTGATTGGAGCTATGGCAAACCTGTCTCACTCTTTGAGTGAAAGAAATCTAGCTAGCTGTGTGAGCTTGGGCAAGTCCCCACAGGTCTCAGGCATTTAGTTGTTGCTTTCGTGAGACAGGGGATTCATAGGATACTAGGATCATAAATTAAAAGCTGGAAGGGACCTCAGAGGCCATCTCTCCCAATACCCTCATTTTGACAGATGTGGATAAGGCCCTCACTGAGGCTCAGGGAAGATGATTTGCTCAATGTCACAGGTATTAGGTAGCAGAAGTGGTTGAATTAAATGGTGTCTAAGTTCCCTTCCAGAATAAAATGGATCAATACAATGATGTTCAGAGATGTATAACCTTGATGAAACTGAAATGACCCCAGGTCTGCCCTGGGTGGAGACTGTGGGAGACCAGAGATGGTACTGAAAAGGGGCTGCATGTGGGAGAGGAATCATGGTAGGCAAAGGTAGGGAGGAGAGGACTTTGGTGGATATATCACTGCTTTTGGCCCCTAGAGCAGTGGAGTAAGATAGAATTTATGGTTCATGTCCTACCGTTCACCATTCTCCCTTTCATGCGCTCCAAGTGTTCCCTAAAGAGGTACACAAGCATCACAAAGGAAGATTGTGTGTTTGCTCACGTGGTGTGTGTGTGTGTGTGTGTGTGTGTGTGTGTTGGGAGTGGGACAGAGTGCCCAAAACTGAATCTTCTTATGAGGAATCCCAACATTCTTTACCACCAGACTCTGTCCTCTTTTGTGATATCCATGTATTTTAATGTGGACAACAGAAATGGAAGCCATCATCGCTGTCTTATCATACTACCACCAAACGTGAACTATGCTTTCCCAAAACAAGTCCTTTTGTTAATATTATTTATTCTGCAAGATGATCATTAATATATAGTCCCCATGCTTTACTACCTACCCCAATAAAATCCTCTCCATCCTTAGAGGCAACTCAAATGCTTGCTCTTCCAAGAAGCCTCCTGATTACTGAAGTGAAAAAAAATCACCTTTCCCTACCTACTCATAACTTTCACAAATATTACTTATTTTATGAATCATCACATTCCATTTATTGTTATGATTATTTGGCTTTACTCAATGATAAGCTCCTTGAAGGCAAGAGTACATCTTATTCATCTATGTATCTCCACCAATCCCTATCATAGTGCTTTCACATAGTAATTAACAAAAAGTTGTTCAATTGAATCCTAGATTCCTTCCTTTCCCCTCCTATTAGGTAAAGAAATTATTCCCTTTCTTGGTCTTAATACTATATTCTTCATTTGGGAAGGATGAGCCCAATTGGGGCTATTCTATCTCTTGGAGGGATGGGAAGGGGTATTTATTTATAAACCTCATTTACATCCTGGCTGATGGGGCAGGTGCAATTGCTGCATCTGGGGGAGCTGAGATAAGAGCTGAACTTCATTCAGAGCTCAGGGACTCATGTTTCCCCCTGGATAATATGCAGCTGAGATTCAAGAGGTTTTTGATGCTATTTTTGGGACCTTCTCTCTGCCGCATCTGGCCTTTAGTAAAGGGAGGAGAAGAGGGCCTCATCTTGTTGATTAGATTTGTGGGATTTAAGAAAAGTTGAACTGAAGATACTTGGTAAGGCTGGAGAAGAGAAGCCTGGGGGATGGGGCATGACGGATATTGTCAAGAATCTAAAAGACTGAAGGATTTGAAGGAAGAGGGATTAGACTTGGTCCCAGAAGACAGAACTTAATGGGTGTAAAGTTGCAGAGGCAGATTTCAGGGCAAATTTTCTAACATCCCTGTTCATTAGTGGAATGGACTGCCTCAGGTCTTGCGGGTTCCCTGTCTTTGAAGGATGTCGAGCTTTGGAGACTGTATGACCACCTGTTATGGCGGGGATTCTTTTTTTGGAGGTGGGAGGATCATGGGATGGAATTGATAGCTGGTGATTGCCCTTCCAATTCTAAAACTCTAAGATTCTGAGACTCCACAATTCTTAAAGACGAGGTGTTTCTGAGAAAATTCTCATGCCTGGAATGTCTATATAACAGCATATTGCTTTCATGTTTTCTTTGTTGCTTTCAAGATCCATCTCATAATTCTTGACTTGGGGCTTTACTTCTTCCTGAGTGAGCAAAACATGGTGTTGATATATCCCAGCAATACAGAACACAGGTTTTTATTTCTTCTAGACTACAAAGATCAATAAAGAAGACAGGAAAATCTCTCTTTCTGGAAATAGTGCATTAAAATTGAAATAAAACTCAATGTAGTGGAATCTAGCAGGGGGTGGGAAGGAAGAAGATGAAAACTCACTACAGTCTATTCTTTTTTAAATTCTACAACCTACAATTTTGTTTATGTGTATTTGGAACTGTCTGACCATCATCATACTTCACCCCAGAAGTGGCCTCAGGACTTAGGCAACATAGTCCCACATGTAAGTCCAACATATACAAAACGTCATTGATGTTAGAGTCTAGAAATGTAAATCTCAATGAAAAAGAGTGGGTAACCGGGGCCCAACTTAAATTCTGAATAGAATGTGGTACAGAATTTTCTTGAGAAATGTTCAGTTTACAGGAGCAAATGCTTCTGAGATCCTCATTGCTTCCTCTCATGTTTTAAAACCAAGTAGGAACCATCTCTGCAAAGGGATGCTTGTAGAAGATGAAAGAGGTGGGAAGCACTGGGTGATGCTGTTAGGGAGGCAGCAGGAGTCTTCAGATTTCTCACTATGGAATTCTGCAGAAACTTGTAAATAGCAAAGGCATAAGCAAAGGAAGTTCCAATTACATTTTCCCTTAGCCTAAGCAGGAGACACAATCTTTGCTCTTGCCTACCTGCTGACTCACAGCTGAAACCCTGAGGATGCAGCCAAAAGGGTTAAAAGTTGCAATCAGACTTCTTCCATGAAACCTCAGTTTTACTGGAAAAGAGCTGACCACTTCTCTTCTGGCCCCATCTGGACATGAGATTCCCTGGCTACTTTCCCAGATCTACCTTTTCCTTTTGTTTCCTGTCTAAAGAATGCAGCAGTGGCCAACAGGGGGAATATAGTGTTTGATGTAGAGCACCTGGGTTCAAATCTCAGTTCTGTTATTTACTACTTGGGGGAACTTGCTAGGTCTCAGTCTTTTTATCCATAAAATGAAGATTAGATGGCCTCTTGCTTTAAAGCTCACATTTCTATACTACTTGTTTTCAAAGTACCTTCCTTACAGATAACCTTGGGGATAGGCAGACTATTTTTTATTATTAGCCCATCCAATGCAATGATCATAGAAACATGCAGTTAGTGCCAACTGTGTGCAAGGAACAACTAATTCCAGGCACTGCAAACACACACACACACACACACACACACACACACACACACACACACACACACACACTGAAAAACAGCTCCTTCCTTTTGGGAGTTTTGATTCGTTTTATTTTGAAGGAGGGGAAAGAGGGAAAATATAAAATGTAAACAGTTAATTAGAGGAGTGGAGGAGAGAGCATTGATAACGAAGGGGGTCAAGAAAGTCTTCCTGCACACAATGACATGTGAGCTGAACTTGGAAGAAGATAGGGACTCTAAAAGGCAGAAATAAGAGAGAAGGGCAATCCAAGCCTGGGGAAAGACACAGGAAGGAGAGCTAGAATGACAAGTTCAAGGAACAGTGAGTCTTTCAGCTTTATTGAAACACAGAATGCCTAGAGGGAAACAAGTTCCCAACTTTTGAGTCCCAGGAGGCACAGGGCCTCTGGTACCTTTGGCACTCTGAGTATGTTTGGGATTGGTGATGGTACTGCTCAGGATCTTACATGGATTTGGCTTCCTGAGGCTTGGCCTCTCTGATGGATATGAGTCTCCTTTGGCACCAGCCCTTACTGCCTCCGGCTCTTTGAAGCTGTGCATCTCTTATTTAGGTCTGAGCCTCTGGTAGCAGCAGGGGATGGCTGCAAATGATGATTCAGACCCTGGGAGCTAGATTGAATCCACATGCTCAGTGGCAGCTGCATAACCTCATTCCAAGATGGGGAGGAATGAGATGCAAATGCTCTTCTGTCTAAAACTTTTATCGATGACTGGGTCAAAATCATGGATGGAATACTTATCAAACTTGTGGATGACACCACATTTGGGTAGCTTATTAACACGCTGGCCAACAGATCAAGACCATATGAGAAAGAGCAAAGAACAGTGGATTTAAAGTCAAAGGACCTGGGTTTGAATCCTAAACTCTTACTTAAAATCTATGTGTCCTTGGGCATGCCACCTAAACTCTACCGGCCTCAATTTCTTCATCTATAAAAGGAGAGGATTTGGCTAGATGTCTTCTAAGTTCACTTCTGGGTCTAAATCGATGATTTTAATGAGTAATCATGAGTCTCACTGAAAAGGCCTGCAATGTTATAGGGCTTAATTAAATGAATACAATACAATGTACAAACAGGAACATCTGGAGGCCTATTTAAATGAGCTATTTCCCTGAAAGATGGGGAGATAGAAAAAAAGGCAAGAAAGAAATCTTGATTGTCATCATTTTCTGTAAAGTTTAAACAATGTAAAGCAATTGCCACAACAAGGTGGCCAACAGAACCCAGAAATTGCCTTAGCTAGCAAATATTCGATCTCTTTGCCAAGTAGAAAGAGATGCTTCGGGAGCCAGAAGCAACATTGGTTTTGAACACAGACTTCTTTGTAAAACTCTTTGGAGAAGAGTGACAGCAGATTGTAAGAAGCACTGCTTCATAAATAGAAAAAAAGCAGGAGAAACAAAAATATACCTATGGAAAGCTTGATATAAGGCATATTATCCAAAACTGAGGCATATCATCCCAAAAGTGGTTGTAGGTGAAATTCTCATGAAGATAATGAATAAATGGAAGTTTGAATTAATTCATCTGCATTTCTGTAACAACATATTTTTATCACCTGTGGCAGAGGAACTACAGATGGAACCTAGTACCTCCATCTAAGATATACTATAGAAAGTTAAAATGGCCCAAATGGAGATAAAATTGGAAAGAATTGGATCAGACCAAGTATACATCGATGATATCTGTAAGTCTAGGTGATTGTCTTAAAAGCACTGAAGAATCATTTTACAAGATATCTCAGAGAGAGGAAAATACCAAGAGAATGGGGGAAAAATCACATGTGATAGTATTATCTCCAAATGAAGTTTGTAAAAAAAATCAACAACTACTGACCTGTTTGTTTACTTTCTCTTTTTATAAGATGTTTAAAATGATCTGGACACATATTGAGTATATTTGTGATGAAAATATGAGAGGGAGCAGACAGGCTTTCACAAATGAATTTCTACAGAAGATCATATCTTTATAAACTCGCAGCTGATCAAAAGGTGAAAAGAATACAAGATCCTACTGTGTTTCTTATTATTAATTATGGATAAAACATTTGACCTTATAGAGCAAAACACAGACTTAAAGAATACATCCAAAAGGGGTCTCCTGTGTATAGATGATCATATGATTCAAGGATTGATAGAAACACATAAATAACTTAATTGAGAAACAAGGATTATTAATTGAACTCAGTTCAATGACCCTCTCTCTGATCAGTAAGTGAGACATAAGTTATAATATCCATGCTCACCAGACACTTTCACTACTGTCATTGATGATGCTGTATATAAGGTTCATATTGAAGAAGTGTGCCCTATAGATAGTGAGGTCCTCCAGAGAACATATAGATACATGAAAATATAGAACATACTTTTGAATGTATCAGTCCAGATAAAGGCTCCCCATTCTTCTCTAAAACCATAAAAATTTAAATTTAGGTCTGGAAGGAAACTTGGAGGCCATTGAGCCTAACTCTTTCATTTTATAGGTGGGGAAACTGAGACACCTCCTTGTGTCCGGGGTCTCACAGCTAGTAAGTGTCTGAGTCAGGATTTGAACTCAGGTCTTCCTGACTCTAAGTCCTACCAGTATATCACCTAACTGCCCTTAAACCTGGCTTCTACAAAACCTATATAGAGTTTGTAATGACGTTCTTAGTAAGAGAACAACAAAAGTGATGTCAAAGATAATAGGGATAAGAAGCATTAATAGAGCAGCTTTATTTGAAGTGAAAGAAATATTTAAAAGCATCTTTTATAATAAATGTATACATATATAATATATGCTTCATATGTTCAGTTTGTATATTTTTCACTGTATGTTTGTATGTATCTGTGTATGAATGGATGCGTGGATAGGCAGCTAGGTGGAGCAGTAGATAGAGTGCCAGACCCGGAGTCAAGAAGACTCATCAACCTGAGTTCAAACGCAGTCTCACACTTACTAGCTGTGTGACCCTGGGCAAGTCACTTCACCCTATTTCCCTCAGTTTCCTCATCTGTAAAATGAGCTGGAAAAGGAAATGGCAAACCACTCCAGTATCTTTGCCAAGAAAACTCCAAATGGGGTCACAAAGACTCAGACATGACTAAAACAACTGAACATGAACAATAAAAGATGCATAGATATATATATATGGATGAATAGATAAGGTAGACATAGAGAAAGATAGATAGATAGATAGATAGATGGATAGATAGATAGATAGATAGAGCATGATGGGGCTTTTTTTTGTCCTCTCAAAGAAATATTTTTAGGTATGCGACCTATATTCAGGGGAGGCCTATGTTTGGACCTTTATTTGGGACCTGGTACCTAAAGTGTATATTCTAGAAAAAACATTGAAGTTACCAGATCTGAATGAAATTACTCAAAGAATGCTTTATGGAAGAGGTGAATCTTAAAATAGGATTAAAAAAATTAAAAAAGACATAGCTTGAAGGAGGAAAGGAGAAAACTTCACACAGAAAGCAAATCTAACTCATTAGCGTGACCCTGGCATAGCCTTTTACAGCATGTTAACAGTTTGGTTTAATACACAGAATTCCCTTACCTACTTAGCATATGTGCCTGAACGTGAAATGCATGATTAAAAGGGCTTGCTCCTTCCCTTCCCTTCCCAGAATGCCTCACCCTCTCTGCTTTTCACCAGCCACTTGTCTCTGGAGCCACGTGGGGCTGCGTGCTTGCTAGAATGGCAGAGAATTGCAGAGATAGAGGGTGGCATATCTCTCTGTGGATGGTGAGGGCTGTGTGTGAACACAGATTACAAAAGGCATGACTCTGTCATCCAGAAATAGAGTAGAGGAAAACTAGACAGAGTGGGCAGGCTGAGAAATGTATTTACAGGGTTTCTTTCCTCAGAGGGATACCTGGGAGCGTTTGCCCACCAATGGAGGCAGGTCAGTAAGATAGACAATAGTGCCAATTAAAGGCAAAATATTGAAGAGTGCTTTCCTGTGATGAAAGAATCATCTGAGCTCATGATAGTACATGCCTGTCCCTCTAGTTTGCCGTCTTCCTTCAGAAAATCATTTTCCCCCTCAGACTTGCTAAAAGAGTGAAATATTTTCCATTTCTCTTGTGATAACTCTCCCAAGATGATAAGAAGTCAGGAAAAACAGGTTGAGAAATACTTGTAAAGTCAGACCCACTATGCCTGATCCCATTATGACAAAGAAAATTAAAATCAAAACCTCTCTATGAAAATATATTTTCAGATATGATGTGGAAAGGCTCATTTACTTTAAGTAATATTCAATACAAAGGAATTCTAGGACAAGGAAGGACTTTGTACAGTCCCTTGGAAACAGAATGTTAGAGCCAGTAGTGATTTTAGTGGTAATTAATCTGCAGCTCTCAGAGAAGGAAACTGAGGTCTGTTGAGTAGCAGTTGCTTCTACAAGGTCACACAACTTGAATATAGTGGAACTAGGATGTGGACCAGCGCAGGTGATGTGATTTCAGTGTATATTCAGTGTTTAGTTGGATGCAGCCTGGTGGCACAATGGATAAAGAGCAGGACCTATAGGCAAGAAGACTGGGGTTCAAATCCAGTAACAAGCTACGTGACCCTGAGCAAGTCACTTACTGCCTGCCTCAGTTTCCTCATCTGTAAAACAGGGATGATAATAATAGCATCTACCACCAAGAGTTGTTTTAAGGATAAAATGAAATAATAACTGTAAAGTGCTTTGTAAACCTAAAAGAATCATACGCATGCTAATTACCATCATCATTTTCATTTTCACTATAATCTTTTCATCACATTTCCCTGCCTGTACCTGGATCTCTATTTGAAAGGCAGAAGAGCACAATTGGTAAGCATGGGTGCTGATAGCCAGGGCTGTAACTGAAGCTTAGTGGGAAGGCGAATCCCCTTTCCTTCCCAAATCAGAGGCTATATAGTTAAAGCCCCTGAAGTACGGTACCTGACCCCATCGAGAGGTGGATGGCAGACAAGGTCTCTGTGTTATGAAGTAATATTTCCTTGTTTCAAATCCTCAGGTAAGTAAGTGGTTTTGCCTGATCTCTTCAGAACTCATTCTTGCTGGCTCCAAAGCTGATCTGAGCCCTATCAACATCTTCTCATGCCCCTCCAAAAATCCAGAGTAATCTTGGGGCTATGACCAATATGTAGCACGCCCCTGATGCCATCATCAGTCTCTGATGTGAGAGTCAAAGTCTAAGTTTCTCCTATCCTCAGATTTGCCCACACCTGTCTACAAGCTGGGGATAAGATCACAGCACCACATGTCAGAGTCTTCTTGCTCCCCCATAATGCTTCAAGTATAGGGGCCCAGGACTATCTGGAGATTGTGCAACAGAAACCTGGAAATATGTGGGGCTATCATGTTTGTATAAATAGCATTCTTCAGCGTACATACTCCCAGTCATTTCATTAGGCCATCTGTTGAATCCATTTCCATGTTCAGAGGGCTTGGTTTCAAATCTCAGCTTGGCTAACATGGGGATGTCACTTTTCTAAGTGTTAATTTCCTCATATGTATGTATATATATATATACATATATATATACACATATATATGCATATATACACACACACATATGTATGTATACTTATACATATACACACACACGCACACACACATACACACACACACACATACATATATGTAAAGATGTTAGACTTGATGGTCTCTAAGGTCCCTTTCACGATTCCATGAACCTACTGGGGAAAAAAAGCATCATACGGTAGTAAATAGGGTCCCATTCTTGGAACCAAATTTGGGGTTTAAATTCCCATTCAGACACCTATCAATTATGTGACCCCCTCACCTGTAAAATTAAGAAGTCATACTCCATGGTCTCTAAGGTCCCCTGCAGCTCTGAATCTAAAATTCCATCAATCCTGGGTAAGGTGATTTTCGTATCTATTTTGAGGCTCCTTGATTTGCCTATTTCCTTATAGCTCTACCAACAACACAGATAGAATACATACAGTTCCATGCCTATATCTGAAACTGCCCATAGAAACATCAAGGATAGCTGCAAGCCTATGTACTATATCCTCATCCACGAAGTGGAACCACCTGATGTATGTCAGGGTATACGCTAAGTCCCAGGAGCCCAGATGCCTCCAGTTAGCTGCTACCAGCTCCAAGTCAATGGAGGTAAGTGACCAAAACACTCCAGGGAGTGTTATGTCCTGTACTAAGGTTGGCCTGTTGGCTAGCGCTCAAGGAAAGATGTCCAGGAGCTTGTCCTCTATCATTCCATGCCCTGGGCCTTTTTCAGTCATGATAATTGTACCTGGCAGTAGATAGGGAAGGAGAGTAGCTTTGTAGGGGTATATTTTCAGCAAAGTGTAGCAGTGAGTCTGCATTTTGTGGTTATATGCACACACACCCATGGGTACAGATATGTGCATACACATGCATACATGCATACACACAGAGAGACCATGGTCTTTCTGGCAGGTCTCTAGTTGGCTAGGCTAGACTAGGCATGATGGGGACAAAGTATTCTCTAAGGTGTCACATCAGCAGGTCCCCAGTATTGATAGAATCATCCCTTAATTCACTCTGAACAGTGCCATTTAATTACTTTGATTCATGCTTTGTTTTGCTAAAGTGAATGTCACAAATTGAGCAGCTCCACTCTGAAAATAAAGTTGGCAGCTTGAATGTTTTGGTAATGGGAGCTGAAATGTGATCATCTCTCTCCCTTGCCCCTGCTCCCATTCTCCCCTGTCTCTGCTTCCTTTCCTTCTTTCTTTCTTTTTATTTGTTTCTTTTAAGTGTAAAATATTAATTTTGAGTAGAAGTAAAATGAAACTGTCTGAAAATAGATTCCAGGAAACAGAACCATAACTTGACTTAATTAGGAAGTCACTATGCTGAAAAGCCCATACTACAAGTCTTCATGTTTTAGCATAGAAAGAATAACTTTTAGAGAAGTCATGTCAGGTAATGCTGAGAGATCTGGGGAACTAGGAGAATGTGTTGCATGGTATGATGGAGAAAAAAAATGGAAAAAATAGCTTGTTTTTCCTACTTCAGACCATGAACAGATTAGAATGAGCACCTGGGAAATCCATGTTATCTTCTTCAGATATGGGACCATCCCTGGGTGCATGTCACATGGGCATCTGTCATATTTCTCCATCCTATGCCTGCTCAGGTGTCTAAAAAAAAGCATGAGGAGAAGTGGGCCATGCAAGGAAGCTCCAGGGAGAGTGGTTAGCCCCCTGCTGCTCTCAGGATGGCAGCAACTAATTAGCCCCACAAATTTATGGGCTCTGGGGATGTGAGCAGATGGGTATTTAAGTTAACGGCAGATCCAATTTGTCCTCCATTAATTCCATAGTGATACCTGAGTTTATTGGAGTTTTATTTGGCTTCATCTGTTTCAAAGTCAGTTCTCCTACTTCCCTGTCATTTGACAAACAACCATATTTTCCTGTACCTTCAATGAAGATACATAGGATCAATTTTGACTTGCTTGGTTGAGTCTTCTCATGGTCTTTAAGGCATCTAACAGGCTGTTTCTGCACGGATCTTAGCTCTAAATGTCTTCCCCTTTTTTTTTTCTCTCTCTCCAATACATGTAGCTTTTTGGGAAGTCTTTGAAGGAAGGAAAGAAATGGAAGTCTCATCAACTGTGCCCAAACTCACCATTCATGTTGATTCAGGCTATCTCCAAATATGATTACTATGGATTTACTCTGAGAAAATCGCTTAACCTCCCCAAAATTCAATTTATTCATCTGTAAAGTGAGAAGGTTGGAAAAGATGGCCTTTGATGTCCCTTCCAACTCCAGATTCAGGATTCTACAATCCATAGCACCCAAACAACTTAAAAAAAGAGATAAAGCCAGGAATTCTTATTTCTGGAGCAAAGCCACTGAGCTGGAGATAGGAGAGGTAATGGGGTGTTCCTAAAGTATGGTATGAAGTATATCCAAAACTGTAAATAGATTACATAACTAGGAGGCCAGAGTTTATGAACTGAATAGGAGTTAGGGTGGGAAAATATTGTGAGCAGGGTAATGAACTTATTAGAAAAGAGAGAGAGTGACCTGGAGGTCCATAGATGACAACAGCAAAGATTGGAGCTGACTATAGTGAAGTTTAATGGAAAAAGATGGTTTCTGGGTTATGGCAGCAGAGGGAGGTCTGAAAGTAACAGTGGGGATCAGGGAGCAGGGCAACAATGTGGCCTAAAGAATAGAGCACTGGACTTGGAGTTAGGAAGACATGTTCAATTGTTATCTCAGTCATTTACCAACTATATGACCTTGGTCAATTCACTTAATTTCTTTGGATCTCAGTTTCCTTATCTGTAAAAGTGAAGGAGCTGAATTTGATCACCTCTGAGGGTGCATCCAACCCTAAATATATGATCTTAAGATCCTGTGACCTCTTCTTTCCCTTGTTTGTGAGATGTTTTAGAAAAGGAATAGCTAGTCTTGGAGAGGGAACCAAAAGATGTCTCTAACAGAAATCTGGGTTTCAGTGAGTATCATGGAAGAACAGAATGTAAGATGAAGAGTTTAGGGCAAGAGAGGAGTTTGCCCTCAATAGGAGAGGGTTCCAGAGAATACAGTGAAAAGAGAAAACAGGGAAAGGGTTGAGTTAGGGCTGAATTGGATGATATTACGGGTTCATATAGTAGAAAAATAGGTTTCTGAAGCAAGGGAAGGCAGGTGGACCCAGGAGAGAGAATCTTACTGTGGGTGTAATAACAGTGAGAGATAAGTGCCCCACCCTCTCCTTCTCCTCCAACTTCCATTCTATTACCAACAACCCTATTCCCTAACCTTTACCTGGAATTACCTTACTTCCAACTCCCAACCCTTGTAGAAGCCCAAGCCAGAAAAGAACTACCAGCCTTTAAACAATCTATAGATTGAAGCATGGAGGAGATGGCAACTACCACTCAAGGAGAAAAAGCAGCAAGCCCCTCATTTGTTAGCACCTTGGATAGAGCTTGAACTGGCCTGCCGTAGTTATGACTCTGGTAGGGATCCCTGCCAAGAAATGGCCCTGTCACGGGAATAGCTAACTTCTGTTTGGTTGTTTTCTACCTCTCTGTAAGATCTCCGTTCTAATAGTTTGTTGACATTTCTATAATCTTTTAAGTTTTACAAAGCATTTTCCTCAAATCTGTGAGGTTAGTGGAGCAAACATTATTTGCTTTCCTCCCTTTTCATAGCTGAGGAAACTGAGACCTGGAGAGATTCATCAAATAACGAAAAACTTCCTGATAGAACTATCCAGAGCCGTCTTCTAACTCTGGAATCCTCTAAGTTTATGAATTCCCCAAATGCTTATAGGATGTTAAGTCTTGGCGGGGCCATACTAAATAATGTAGCACAAATCCTTGAGTTTTATATGCAAAAAATGGAGGTCCAGAAAAGTTTGGTGACTTGCCCCATTCTGTAGAGCTACTCAGTAGTGGAGGCTGAACTAGAAACCAGACCTCCCATCTACTACTCCAACACCTTATCTACTACTGCATATTGCCCTCGGCTAGGGGAAAGGGAATGTACGTGTAGGTCATCTGCCTTAGTTTCCTTATCTTGTGGGGCAACTAGATGACTCAGTGGATAGAGGATTGGGTCTAGATTCAGGAAGAAGACCTGAGTTCAACTTTAGTCTCTCACACCAACTAGTTTTGTGATCCTGGGCAAGTCATTTAACTTCTTCTGCCACAGTTTCCTCAATTGTAAAATTGGGATAATAATAGTACTTTGCTCGGAGGATT
This sequence comes from Phalanger gymnotis, assembly GCA_028646595.1. Lineage (NCBI taxonomy): Eukaryota > Metazoa > Chordata > Mammalia > Diprotodontia > Phalangeridae > Phalanger > Phalanger gymnotis. The sequence continues at coordinate 674,956,465 of CM053622.1, forward strand.
GTTGCAAGGATCATATGACATAATATTTGTAAAATGTTGAGTACAGTGCCTGGCACACACTAGTTACTTAATAAATGTTTGTTCCTTTTTTTTCCCCTCATCTATAAAATTAGAGGGTTGTACTAAATATTGATAATAGCAATAATAAGAATGATAGTAGCAGTAGTAGCAAACATTTCCATTTTTCTATAAGGGTTGCTGAATGCTTTATGTTATTTGCTCCTTACAACATTTTGCATGATACATGTTATCCCCAATTTATAGACGAGTAACTTTAATTTAACTTCACTTTAATTACTTTAATAACTTTATATAACTATGTGACTGAATCACTTTAATTAAACTTAACTTTAACTCAGCTACCACTGAGTCACCTAGCTGCCCCATGGATGAGGAAATTAAAATGGAATTTCATTATGTCCCTAGATACACATTCCATTGTCTCTAACCCAGAGCAACATGCAATAGTAGTTTGCAAACTTTAAGGTTTGCAAAGCACTTTGCATATGTTGTCTGACTTGGACCTCACAATAACCCTGCCATGGAGGTACCATGATTATTCCCATTTTGCAGATGAAGAAAAGGAGTCTGAAAGAGGTTAAGTCTCTTTGCCCAAGGTCACACACCATCAGCAAATGTCAGAAAGGATTTAAACTCAGGTGTTCTACTCATTGTGCCACCTTGCTGCCTCTAGGTGAGGAAACTGAGATAAAGGTGCCTAGTCCAGGGTGATAGAGGTGTTTAAGAAGCTGAGGCAAAATTCAAACTCAGGGTGCTTTCTATCTCAAAAGCTATGATTTCGTAGCCCTATGTCTTTACTGAGAATTTACTAGGATGCTTTTATTAAACTACCATCACACTCTCCTGGAAATAGATGGGTGAAGACCCTGTGTCAGATTCAGCCTAGGCTTAAGATGGAATACGAACACTATGACTTCGTTCTTGCTCAGAAGCTTTGTTTTGGTTAGACTAGTTTCAACTCTCTTGAAAGATGGAACTCTCTATTTTGTGCAGTGTTTGGATTGACAATAAGCACTCACAATTCCTTTCCATGACATGGGAAATGTATGTATCTTAGTGGTAAACCTTGACTCAAGCATAAAATGTTGTTTGGTGTTTCGATTTATTTTGCTTGTTTTTTTTTAAACACTGTGGCCACCAGCCCGTGGCATTCAAGTCCTACTACGCTGCCTGTAGAACCCTTGTTCAAGGATGGCATATCCCAGTGAGTACAACTGGGCAGATGTGTAAAGAGAAGAAGCAGGTATAAAGGTCCTTTGGTTGTAGATGAGGAGGAAATGGAAGTTCTAGGATGTCAGAGCACTTAGTCAAAGTCGCCTCTGAGGATACAAGTCAGATTGTCTTACTCCCAGTCATGTATGCTGTCATTGAGTCCTGTAATTTCAAAGGTTTTCCACATGACCAAAGGGAACAAGTTCAAGTAAAAAGTCGTCATAGATTTCTCAGCAATCCAGACAAAAGAGAAGATCTTTGAGGGAGGACAGACTGAGCTTGGGAGATAGAGCATGGGAAGCAAAGAAAGCCACATCTCACAAGTTGAATTTGGGGACTAATAACTAAGAAATAATTTACATCCACTATTGCACCTGAAGCAGTGAGATAGAGTAGAAAGAACGCTGAGCTTGGAATAAAAAGACCAGAGTTCAAAGTCCTGGAAGACACCTACTGTGTGAGCTTGTTAAGTCTTCACTTACTAGTCTCTCAAGTGTAGATAAGAGCATTTCCTCAACCTATCTCATAA